>MU271151.1:635743-1090671 GCA_021432605.1 Coniochaeta sp. PMI_546 | reverse complement strand
CAGAAGGTGAGTTCTGTTACTTAGGGTAAGTAAGTTAAGGTGTAACAAGCAGTCTTCACTCTGGTATCGTTAAGACAAGTGTCTTACTCAAAAGATAACCTCAATTGAATACTTAGATTGATCACTGGGTGATCAAGAACTATCTGTAGCGGAGTCTAGAGAGACTCCTTCCTATATACTTGTAGAGACTGTGGTGATATGGTCGATAGGAAACTATCACCCATATCCTGATATGCCTGCTATGAAACTATTCCTTCTATCAGTCACGTGACCCGGGGTCCCTGGCCCATGCAGTGCGATACGCCCTGCATGTCTGTTCCTTATCGATTGGCGGGGTTCCCTTCGTAACCGTTGGTCTGTAACAATAATGTTTCTATTCTTTAAACGCTTCAATAATAGCCATCAGCTCCTTATCTGGTATGCTATAATTGAGTTCTAGTCTACTTAGCTTCTTCGAGAAGAATACTATAGGGTACAATCTTCCTTGTTCATCCTTTTGTCCTAACTGGCCTCCGAGTACGAACTCCGACGCGTCGGTTTCCACTTCGTAGGGTTTCTCGGGATCCGCAGTGACTAGTACTGGCTGGCTCAAGATCCTCCTCTTGAGTTCTTAGAACGCCTCCTCCTCCTTCGAGGTCTATTCGAACCTTAAGTCTTTCTTAATAAGGTTGGTAAGGGGTATTGCGATCTTGCTATAGTCCTTGATAAACTTCCGATAGAAGTTGGTAATCCCCAAAAAGGCTCGTACTCCCGTAACCGTTTCTAGTACGGGCTATTCCTTGATAGCCTTCAACTTGTCTGGGTCCATTTCGAACTGACCTAGTAATATAACGTAACCGAGAAATTTCACTTTTTGCTAGTAAAATTCGTATTTCTCGGGTTCGACCAATAAATTCGCGTCTTACAATACCTATAAGACGAGGTAGACGTATTTCTTATATTGCTCGAGGTCTTCCGAATAGATCAAGATATTATCGAGGTACGCGACGACGAAGTCGTCCAACCACTTTCGAAATACGTAGTTGATCATCCTCTAGAAAGAAGCCGGTACGTTAGCGAGCCCGAAGGGCATAATACAGTATTCGTATTGTCCTAGCCTAGATCGCTATACCGTCTTCCACTCATTTCCTTCCTTGACTCGTATCAGGTTGTATGCTCCCTTGAGGTCCAGGGTGGTGAACCATCGGGCCTTATACAATCGATCTCTTAGTTCGGATATAAGAGGTAATAGTCCTCGATCTTTAATAGTAATATTATTGAGCTATCGATAGTCTATAACGAGACGTAACTTCCCGTTTTTCTTAGGTACGAACAGGATAGGGTATCCTACTAGTAATTGTAATGGTCGAATATAGCCTTTCTTTAGATTTTCATCAATATATTCTCTTAACGCTTATAATTATAGGTCGTTAAAAGGGTAAATCTTATAAAATCCGGGCTCCTTGCTTGGCTAGAGATTGATTTCGTAATCCTAGCGATTATGTTCAAGTAATCCTATTTTAAGCTCGGGCTTAAATAGTTTGTTATATCGATAGTATTCCTTCGGAATCGCTCGCGTCGATATAAACTAAGTCTCCATAATCGTTTCGCAGATTATTAGAACTCTTCTAAAGTTGCGTATAAGCTTTTCCTCGTAAGGTCCGCTCTCTACAAAGGCTAACTCTCTTCTTGGCGTATCCTACTGAAGTTGGCCTGTTCTCTAGTTAACTCGGGGATTACTCGTTCGTAGCCAAGGTATCCCTAGTACTATACCGTACGATAAGATTTCCGTAATATCGAACGTTATCTCTTAATTATAACCTTGGATAATGACTTGAAGGGGCGTAGTCTCCATATCTACCAGTCCTTATCTATAATCGATAAGGCTTCTATCAATGGTTCTAAGTCGGTAGGGCTCGTCCTTTTTCTTCTAGGGCAATCGTAACGTATTGACGAGATTTGGCGAGATATAGTTTCCTTATACTCCGTTGTCTATCATTGCTTGGGTATAACTTCCTTATATATTGATCGTAATTCGTAAGTATTCAACTCCTACGGTCGCATATAGGGATCTTTCTATATTACGTCGATATGGTCCTTTTACAATCGACGTTTGTCGTTTTTTGATCGTTTCTCTGATCTTCGGAGCGAAATACCGTAGTATTCAGGTTTGTCCTTGGCCCTTGAGGAAGGTTCTGACGGTTCCCCGTTCTCCTCCTCCTCTGCTTCTAGCTCGGGGCCCAGTAGTCTATCCAAGCGTTTGTCTATTTGGTCCGTTTCTTATACCAACTTTTCGACCCTCCTTTACACTTGTAACTCATAGTCCCGGTAACTTGCCAAGTACGTATCGACTTACGCGCTAACACGGTATTGTCGTACCTAGAACTCCTCGGTCGATTCTCCTCCCGTCGTAGCCTACGTTACGATTTCTGATACCGAACGTCCTAGTCGTCCCGTTTGTCTTACCGAGTTCTCGGGTAGGTAAGTAGCTTGTATTTGGTTCCTACCCTCGACTCTTCGTCTAGGTTCTGTTGTTGTTAGGAACTCCCACCCCGTTAGGTCGAGTTATAATTATATAGTTCCGGGTAACGCTAGTAACAGGTACTATCCGTTCCTATATACTTCCTCGTATCCTTCGATATCTTTCGGTCTGTAAGGGTAAAGTATCGGTCTAGTTGTTAGTATTCGTACTAGTATCCATTTATAATCCAGTTTTTCCTATATATACCAAACACAACGGTAAAAGACGTACGAATTCTACGAAATCTAGTTATAATAGACCGAGTTAATGTATACCGACTCGTAATCTCTATATAAGGGTATTTGTTTTTCCTCGATTTCGTCCCACTCCCGATCCAACAGACTAACTAGATACGTTATATCTATAATATCGTACCCTAGTATTACTACCAGGTCGACTTCTTTTCCCGGTAGTCCAAGAAGTACTTTATGTTGTTATTCTCTGCGTATTATTACGATAGCGCGGGATTCTCCATCCCTTGTTGTCGCCTGAACCTTGTTTTCGGGGACTAGCTTCCAAGCTTTCTTAGGTTGTCGACATTTGTTAGCGAAGTATCCTTGTTTACCGTAGTTAAAGCACTTCTTATTTTTCTTAGAATTGTCCTTCCGGGTGGCGTCCAGTTCCATTGGTCCAGAGTGACTACCATAGGCGGTAGACCTCTTCTGGCTGGTGTTCGCGGTATTGTTGTTACTGGACCGTCCCCACGCGACTCCTCCTCGTTTCTTTTCCAATTGTCGTTTATATAATCGATTGTCGATCAAGATAGCTTGTATAACGTACTCATAGAGAGTTTTGGGCCTATCGGTCTTACTAAGTTCGTCCTTAACGTTGTTACGAAGTCCTCCGTAGAACTGAATTATAAGAGCCGTTTCCCCTAAGTCGAGTTTCGTAGAAAGGCGTTTGAATTCGGCTATATAGGTTCCCGCCGATCCCTTCTGCCTTAGGTTCATCAGCTGTCGTTCGGCCGTTCGCGTCTTATTAGGACTGCCGAACGTCTCGCGGAGTTTCTCCCAGAATTTGTCGAGACTATTGAATAGTACTCTGGTTTCGGGTTTACGATCGTTGGCAGTATTGTCCATCCAGTCGCGTAACGTTGGTTCGTACTATTCCGTAGCTCTTCCCTTTAGCATTCCTACTACGTATACTACCTTTTCGTACTCGTAAACGAAAACCGCCTTGTTGATTGAGAGGTACGTATTAGTCTGGGTGATGAAGGCTTGTAACCCTTCGCGGTTCCTGTCGTAGGGTTCCGGCCGCGGGGCCTTGATCTTGGCCGTTCGCTCCGTAGTTTTAGGATCGTTCTTAGGTTCCGCCGATCTGGACTTCAATTCTTCATATTCGTTCTTCAACTTCTCCAATTCAGCTCCGAGCTTAGTAACCCACTGAGCAAGCTCTTCCTTGGACGTAGTTGCAACGGTTCCTTTTGTCGACATGATTGTTAGCTGCTTGGTACAGGGTTAACCTACCGAACAGGAGTGATCAAAATGTAACGATCCCAAGACGGGCTAAGGATTAGAAGGTAAGTTCTGTTACTTAGGGTAAGTAAGTTAAGGTATAACAAGCAATCTTCACTCTAGTATCGTTAAGACAAGTATCTTACTCAATGATAACCTCGATTGAATATTTAGATTGATCACTAGGTAATCAAGAACTATCTATAGCGGAGTCTAGAGAGACTCCTTCCTATATACTTATAGAGACTATAGTAATATAGTTGATAGGAAACTATTACCCATATCCTGATATACCTACTATGAAACTATTCTTTCTATCAGTCACGTGACCCGGGGTCCCTGGCCCATACAATACGATACGCCCTACATGTCTGTTCCTTATCGATTGGCGGGGTTCCCTTCGTAACCGTTGGTCTGTAACAATACGTTCGTAATATTTCAATATCCTACGAGACTTAACTTTTAAAATCTACCGTAAATTTTACCCGAACGAGATTGTAAACCGACGTATAGCTATTAACCGACGTCGTAAAGGTTTTATTATTACCGGCCCAAACTATATTTGGAATATTGATATTTATCTTAAGCTTAAACCGTACGGTTTCGAGATATACGTTACGATCGACGTTTATTCGCGGTTTATTATCTAGTTTTACGTTAATATTTTAGTTCGAATAGCGCGAAACGTCCTTACGTAATATATTATAACTATAAAGATCCGAGGTTATATACCCTTTTGCTTCCGATCAGATCTAAGTACCGAAACCTTCCTTCTCGTTATTATATACTATTATCTTTCGACGGCCGTAGTTATAAAAGGTCGGCGTTAGCCTTATCTAATACGATCTATTAATAAACAAAGATATCAAATCGAACGCGACGTTATATTATAAGTTATATTTTCGTATAATAATATTTATCTTTAGTTAATTATGATTTATTAGGTACGAATAAGATTTTAATAAGCTTAACCGGTTATAAATTTTACTATTCGATAACGAAGACTTTATTAAAAACGATTTTCTTCGAGAAAAACTATAAGACGTATAACAAGCTAATATAATACCGTTTGATATCAACCTAAACTAATTACCGGTAATCGATAATCAATTATTTCTATAATAACGTCGTTTAGCTTCTATTAGTATTATCGATAATTGATAACGACATTTAATACGTTTTCTTTTATTCTTACGTTAGAAATCAATACCGTTTCCTAACCGTCGAACCTAACCCCGTCCGAATTTAAGAAAACGTTATCGTACGAAGTTTAACCTTCGTATATAAAATATATCAAACTTAATATAGTATAATCGTTTGGTATTTCGTAATTACTTTATCTACGGGCGAAATATTAATAATATTAAGATCGAACGGTAATAAAGATTTTTATATTAAAGTCGGGCGTAGTTTTAAAAGGTAAGGTTACTATTTGATAATACTTGATATATAACTAATATTATCGATTATAAGAATACTTTTTTTATCTTAGCCATATTAACTTGTTTAAAAAAATAGAATAAATAGACCGTATTATATTACTTTATATTTATATACCTATCCTTCGTATAGAGTTTACTAACTTTGTAATATTATAGAACAACTATACGATCCGTAAATAAAAAGGAAAGGACTATATAATAAGTAATAAGCCTTTTATCTTTTATTATCTATATCCTATAGTAATAGTCCCGGATTTTAAAATGATAATCGAAGGCGAAAAATAGCGGAAAATATAGGCTATCGTCGAATAAGATAATATCGACTTGGAAGAATATTTACTAACGATAACGATATAGATTTACGATTTACTTATTCGATTATTCGGCGGTATTCTTCGGACAATTCCTATTACCTAATTGATAACGCCGTATATTAATTAATATCGTAAGTTCTGGATCGAACTAACGTATTACGTATACGAAAAACGAGAACTATAGTTAGAAGAATACGGACGAGATATATTAGGTATTAATAATATCCGTATATTTTTTAATCGGTTCGGGATCAATATTAATATTAAAGACGATATTATATTAGAATAAAAAAGAGATTAAAGCCAAACGAATATAATTTATCAAAGTAATAAAGACAAACTTATTATTAAATAAAAGAGTTAAATATTATTAAGACTTAAATATCGTTAGATAACCTTATACGGCTTCGCTTCCGTATTATACGTCGAATATTTATTTCGAAAAGGATTTCGATTTTAAAATTATTAGTATTCTTAACCGTTTGATTTCGGATATCTAACCTTTCGATTTTATCGTAATATTAATCATCTTCGAATATATTTATAAAAGACTTAGAAAAGTCGTCGTTTTCGAAAAGAGATTTGATATTAGTCGAAAAGTCTAATTTTACTTTGACTAATATCGATAAATAAAGTTTAAACTTAATCGGCTTTTCGTTATCGGATTTATTCTTATATACTTATTCCTTTTTGATCAAAAGTTATATAGATAGTTCGATATCGGACAACTCGTTTTCGTAGTCGGACGTAGTACGATATTTCCCTTTAGCTTTTTTATAAGGTAGTTTGGTTTTAGGCTTTTCGATAAGAGGTTATTCTTCGGTATTAGAGATAAGATAAAGCTCGTACGTATCGCAAAGGGTATTAGGATTAGTTAGATAAAGCTCGTCTAGGATTTGTTTAAATATAAACGATCTTAAAAACCTTTGAATAAGAATAGAAATACTAAATCTTCGTTAATTAATATTAACCGTTATAACTATAGAGAATTTGTAACTTTGGAAGTTCGGGTATTAGATATAAACGCGAAACTAGAAAAGGATCTAGTTAGTAAAAGTTTCGTACGACGAGAATTAAGTTGTAAACGGTAGTTATAAAAGTCCGATCGGTTGGAACTTTTCGATCGATCTAAACTTCTCGAGCTTATATATACCCTAATTAAATATATATACCGTTCCAAAATAAAGCGTTAAAAATATCGTAGTTTTAGGCCGTTTTGGTAAAATCCGTATATCTTTAAAAGTTTTAATACGAACTTATATTATAATATTCGCTATTTTAATAAGGCTAATCTTACGTTTAGAAAGTTTTTAAAGAAGTACGCGGGCTATACGATTGGTTAGGACGACGAATATTTAGGGAAGGCCGAGGCGTAAACGATTTGGCGAACTTATAAGGTTAATAACTTTAGGCGGCGGGGAAGTTATCGTCAAAATATAATATTTGGTTATTATTACAAAAGGATAAATAAAGTCAGATAATTTTATACGAGATCGATCAAATATATACGAGGATCTATAAGGTCTTAGGGCTTATAATTAGTATACCGTTTATTTATATATCGGTCTATATTAATATAATTAGCGTTATATTATAAAGCCGTAGATCTATATTGTAAAAATATATACGCCCTCAGCCAATTGGTATGAGTATAGAGGTCGGATTTTCAATTGAGAAAGTGCTCGCTATCGGCCGCCATAGGTACCTGCCAAATCCCTGCAAGTTGCCCCTCACCAAGCTTGCAGCAATCGAGTGCTCGTAACAACGGCCCCATGATGTAACCACTTCAGGTGTGCTGGAGCTACGTGCAGATCCTTTAATGATAGGGAATCGGATGGCATATACACTTCACTAGTGTAGACTTATCATCCCTGATACGCTATGTCTACAGGTCTATTACCTTTTATATATTTCACGCATTGTTGCCTTATCGCGACGATGGTAGAACCACACCTAAGACACATACGCTCTTGTCGTGACGACTCCCACCGGATCGATAGGCCCTGGGCACGAAGCAAGATTGATGCCATCGAATCAAGTCATGCGAACCATCACAAAACCCCCTGGAATGTACCGATTGTTCACATCGTGGAGGCATACAGCCCTCACGGTGACGCAGCTTCTACTGCTTTGGACGACGCACGTCTCGTCCTCGCCAACTTGCCGGGGGGATGAACCAAAGCTTGGCGCCGTGGCATCGGAAAGCGCAGTGTGTAGCAAGATCGGCACAGCGCTACTGAAGGAAGGCGGCAATGCTGTCGACGCACTTGTCGGCACCGTGTTCTGCATTGGCGTGGTGGGCATGTACCACAGTGGCATTGGTGGTGGCGGCTTTATGATTGTTCGGTCCAAGAATGGGAGCTATGAAAACATCGATTTTCGAGAGACGGCGCCAGCAGCTGCGTTTGAGGACATGTACAATAACAACACCAACGCAAGCTTATTCGGCGGCCTGGCAAGGTAAGAATAAATCCCTAACGCTGTATCGCGCGTCCAACAGCTGACACCCTCCAGCGGTGTCCCGGGTGAACTGCGAGGCCTAGAGTACGTCCATCAGCACTACGGGATCCTTCCGTGGAAGAAGGTGGTGCAGCCCGCAATCAAGACAGCACGTTATGGCTTCGAGGTCACGGCAGATCTCGTGCGGTACATGGATTCGGTGACGCCAAATGGGAAGTTCTTGACTGACGATCCTACGTGGGCGATAGACTTCGCCCCCCGCGGTCACAGGGTGAGGCTAGGAGAGACAATGACCAGGAAGCGGTATGCAGATACGCTCGAGGTCATAGCAGAAGAAGGAGCAGGAGCGTTCTATACAGGCGCCATCGCCAATGCCACAATCTCAGCGCTGCGGAAAGCTAATGGAACCATGACCCTCGCTGATCTCAGAAATTACACCGTTGCTATCAGGATACCTGCGCAGATAACGTACCGAGGCTACAAGCTGAGCAGCTGTAGCGCACCGGCAGGCGGCACGGTGGCCTTGAGTGCTCTGAAGATCGTCGAAGGCTATTCAGACTTTGGGGACCCTGCATCCATCAACCTGACAACCCACCGACTAGACGAGGCAATCCGATTTGCATATGGAGAGCGTGGCAACCTTGGAGATCCCACTTTCTCCCCGAACTTGACAGCATACCAAGCCTCCATGCTGTCGGGAAAGACGGCAGCAGAGATCAGGTCAAAGATATTTGACTTCACCACCCAGAACGTGTCTTGGTACGATCCTGCAGGTATTGAATCGCTCGAGACTCCAGGCACGTCCCATGTGGTGACGGCTGATGCAAATGGTATGGCGGTGTCTCTCACAACGACTGTCAACCTCTTGTTTGGCTCACAGCTCATGGTACCCGAAACGGGCGTCATTATGAATAACGAGCAGAATGACTTCAGTATCCCCAACACGACCAACGCTTTTGGCTATATTCCCAGTCCCGCAAACTTCATCCGGCCCGGTAAGCGACCGCTCTCGTCCATATCGCCAGTTATCATCGAGACAAACGATGGCAAGCTGTACTTCGTCGTGGGAGCTGCGGGCGGCAGCCGCATCATTACGTCGACCATCCAGAACGTTCACGACGTTCTCGACCAGAATATGACAACTCCGCAAGCGCTGGCTCAGCCACGGCTGCACGACCAGCTGGTACCGAACCAGGTGTCTTTCGAGTACGCGTACGACAATAGCACCGTGGCATACATGAAGTCGTTGGGACACGTGGTGACTTGGGTCGCTCCCGGTCAAAGCACCGCCCAGGGTTTGAGGCTCTTACCAAACGGCACCTTTGAGGCTGCTGGAGAGCCGAGACAAGTCGCATCTGGCGGGTTTGCAGTCTAATTGCTTGGTATGTGTGCAGTCAGATCTGTGATCAGGCTTAACGTGCGGTTAACCTAACCCTAAGCTCCTAGCTACAAGCAAGCTTCCACCTTTACACAACAAACAATCCGCATCTCTGGCACCTAACCGGGCTACGAACCCTCGCTCCCTTCATCGTTGAGCGCTGTTTTCGAGGGGCTACAGAGTGTCCATGGTCAACCCAAGCCGCTGCCTTATACAGACCAAACCCCAAGTCCAAGACATAATTATAACGTAGTTATATAACCCGTCGCAGATAAACACATCACGGTCAGAAACCAGCGTCCTTACATGAGCTGGTCTAGTATTCTCGGATATAGTAAGACTAGATAGCTCCGGTCCCATATAATATTGATCACAGCGTTCCAACAAAATCGTATCTTCCTGCTCACTCCTCATCACGCCAAGAGTCTTTCCGACACAACCTCAAAGGGCGGTTAACCCCATCCGACTTTCGAGACCACGAATAACATACAATGCAACGTCTGTTTGGTCCGAGAAGTAAGAACTTGCTTCCATCCTCCGGGCGGCGGCAGTAGGGGTTCTGGCACCCATCATTGACGGGATTGCACCAAGGGTCTCTCCTACATAGCCTTAACGGGCGGTCCTCCCCATCCGATGTCTTAAACCAGAGATAACAAGCGTTGCAACGTCTTCTCAATCCGCGAAAGTAGAATAGACTTCCATCCTCCGGGCGGCGGCAGGCGGGGTTCTAGCATCCATCGTTGCCAGAGCTACGCCAGACGTCATTAAGACATAATCGTAGCGGCCGCTCTGTACCCTCACGCCTCGTGGAATATGTATAGCACTTATGGCAGCGCCTCTCTTCGGAAAAAAGTTCCATACAGTACTGCCATCTTCCGGACATTCGCACGAAGGGTTTTGACATCCATCCCCAGGGTTTTCGCCAGATAACTTCTCACAGAGGTCTCGAGGTCGCTCGGCTCCATCGTGGTTCCTAGACCAGGCGTAACACGCTACGCATCTCCTTTTGTCTCCAAAGTCGTAGAACTTAGTGCTGTCAGCTTCGGAGCGTCGGCAGTTAGGGTTCTTACAACCATCTGCCACTTTACCTGGGTCTTTGTCGTATTGTTCTTTCGGCCGTTCCACTCCATAGACACATTCAATACGCGCACAGCTAGTGTGACTAACATAGCCCGAAAGAGCGAAACTCATCACGGGATAGCAAGCTTACTATTGGAGAACTGATCAATATTAACATGTTCACCAACAGCCATTGCATACAATACAGTCAAGTGTCCTACAAGGACCATAAGTTCCACCATGTTCAAGGCGATGTCGTTCAGCGCTGCCCCGGCCCAACCATCCGTCAACAAGTCATGGTCGTGTAGCGGAGCTTTTCTCGCTGTAGAATATGAAGCAATGTTGCTAACTCTCCGACACCCCACAGAGCTTGTGTGATAGAATCCATGTGATCATACTTCGATCACAACCGTAACAACTGCAAATCTGTGCCGAGGTAAGTTGCTGGCTGGGCATAGAAGGGGGGTTCGATGCGGAAACGATATCCATACCTGTTTCTCGCCGCCAGGAAAGCAAGTCATTAACGCTGTCTGATTTCCAGCCTGGACAGCAGAGTTGTAACATGCGCTGCCGTCCATGACCTCAACACATTCGTCTGTGGTAAGGTCACATGGGCCCTGCGGAAGGTTCTCATCCTGGGCAAGGCCCAGGGGTAGAAGCACAAAGAGGAGAGCTGTTATCACGTGCATTGTCTGAGCGTACTGGATTCGTGAGGACAGGAGCATGTCTACTCTAGACTGGTCAAGATTGATATCTTAAGTGACTGGACCCCAACTTCAATCCCGCACCCAGGCCCCCCATCTGGACGCCCGTGGTGGACTGGAGTGGTAAAGCACTTCCTCAATATCTGCCACTTTTGGCTCTGAACCCGACTGGACCGGCTTCCGGGGCGTGTACCATGTGGGGGCGAACCAGTTTCTCACAGCGCATACTTTTGCCGGTCTTGGTTTCCCAAGCCCCATACAAGTTGACGGCTACAAATGCAGGTTCATTTGGAAGCTACGTTATGTATAGCCGCTAAATTTCGCCTTATATTGCTGGAACGATTTTGTCCCTGACCGGCAGTTCTTTGTGTTCCTAATACAAGACGTAGACTGTCGTCGCGCATATGTGTTATAGGCTCTCCTGCCTGTTCCTATATGGCCTCCTGTACGTGACATAGCACCCGATATACGATAGACATCCCGGAAGGCATCCTGGAGCCCCAGAGCACCGAGAACTCGTATATGAGCTTGCGGGGTTTACCTAACCCCTCTGTGCAGTATACAGACTAGTCCATAAGCGATTTAGCTACTAGACAGAGTTCTCATTACGGCTCAGGGTCTACATTATTCGAAAATGGATAGTCAGAAAGCATATCTCACCGTCCGACCCAATTAGTTCTGATTTCCTCATCACTGGCTCTGAAATCTGCATGCGGCATCGAATCGAAGCAGCCATTAGGGTCGTTGCCACTGTACGAGCTCAAAAGGTTGATACAAGCAGAGGGATTCGCCCACTATGCCGATGTCACGCCTGATCGTTGGTCTCAGCCTCCTCCATTTGGCCTATAGTGCGCCCTTGGTAAACAGCTGTGACCGCACTTCACTCCTCGCAGGAGCAGACGCATATGTGGCTGCACAGACGGCTGGGAAGCTCGACGGTCTTTCCAGTCTCTTCGCCGTCAACTTCACGTACCAGGAAAATAACAAGGTCTTGGACGTCGCCAAGGGCGTGGTAAACTCGCCGTTGAAGCTTGACCATCGACGCACCATAGTCGACACGACCGGGTGCGCCACATTCACGGAGCTCATCAGCACAGCAGGCCCGAAGCCGTACGTGATCGGAACTCAGATTCGTCAGGACCCGGTCAATGCGTCAGCCATCACCATGATTGACACGATCGCATCAACCACGGGATCGTGGGCATTTGACGCTTCAAAGACGCTGCAGTATGTGCTGAAGGAAGACTGGAGCACGCTACCCGAGGACAAGCGAGTGAGTCGCACTTTGCTGCAGCAGACCGCAGATGCGTATCTGGACATGTGGAGCAATGCAACAGCCGCAGACGCGGTCGCCTGGGGAACTCCATGCACCCGGCTCGAGGGTTCCGCGTACACAGGGCAGGGCAAGCCCTCCGATTCATGCAAGCCCGGTATCCCGAGCAATCACAACCAGGCACCGAACACTCACCGGCGCTATGTGATAGACGAGACGGTCGGCTCGTGCAGCGTCCTCTGCGTTTGGGAGCACATGATGATGGCCGCTGACAGCCACGAGTTCCGTTTGGAGGGAGGCAAGCTTCGATACGTGCACACGATGACTGTGTGTCCTGGCCAGGTTTGCCGGCTTTAGCAACACATATCAGTCAAGTCTGGGCCAAGGAGCGCAACGCTGGCTGCCCGTAGTGGAAGACGTAATCGATTCATCGTTCATATCATGCCGGTGTTGCGTGTTCGATGCATTTCTCATTAGAGTTGCATAACGAGAGCCCATGCAAAAGTGAATGTTCAGCGAGTAACATCTCTCTCGTGAAGCGCTGGCCTAAACACTTAGCTTGAAGACTGCAAAGAAGTCGAAAGGCTCCAACCGTCTTGATACTTGTCGGTGGGATTAGACTTCTCCCATCTTAGAAAGCGGCGCAGGACAGTGGTAGTTCGGAACCGAGAACATCTGTCCGTGATGGTCAAGGACTGCTGCTTGTGAGGAGGCTTTCGAACATTTGATACTGAACGGCGATAGGTAGTTGCACCGAGTTAAGGCTAGCATCGGCCATCTGCTGACCTCTTTTCCACGTGCGTTGCGAGCGGCCGGAGTTGTGGAAAGAGATGGGCTGCAGCTTGGACTTCAACGGCTTTGCTGATCTGTCCCACTTCCCCGCATTCTCCATGACATGTCTTACGTAGTCGATAATCATGGACCACTCGTCGATACGGCACGGGGAGAGACTGCCTTGATCGCATTCGCTCTGAACTACGCAACGCAAAGTTACTTTTCTTGCGGGATGACGTTGGAGCATCTCGTGATGAGGTGGTACGATGACCTCGTCATTCTGCTGGGATCCGCCTCCCAGTACTTACAGCACTGCTCGTCCGCGTAACAAAACGGCTACAACTTCTCTGGAATTTTGTCTTTTTCCACCTAGCACGCCCTGAACTTCTGTATATTGTGCTCTCCAACACAGAACTTGGGTCTGCCTTTACCGACATTGTTACTATAAATTTGCAAAGAGAAATCCCACCAGAGACCGACCACGATGATTAGCCCAACCTCAATTTCAAGTCTCGGCGGAGGCGTCAAACCGATACCAACCGTGATCCGTATGTGCTGCCTGTCGTCTCCCGTTGTGTCTTTGAACCATAACAAGTCATCTGCTGACAAAAGACTCTTCAATAGCTGTGCCGGAATTCGAGACCGTCCACCATGTGGGCAGAATCACCCTTTGGGTTGTCTTTGCCGCGATGGTGCTTACGTCTGCCGTCTTCGCCCTCCTATCGTGGAAGATCCCCGTCTCAAAACGAGTATACAACGTCCTGACGACGCTGGTCACGATCATCGCCGCGCTGTCATACTTCGCCATGGCATCTGGCGACGGTGTGTCCTTGAAATGTGAGGAGACGACCGATCACCACCAACATGTCCCCGACACCCATCACACGGTGTGCCGGCAGATATACTGGGCTCGGTACGTCGATTGGAGTCTGACGACGCCGCTCCTATTGATCGAGCTCTGCCTCCTGGCCGGTGTAGATGGCGCACATACCCTGATGGCCGTCGTCGCGAGTCTGATCATGACTTTAACCGGCTTATTCTCCGCCTTCGGGAACAACGACACATTCCAGAAGTGGGGATGGTTCACTATTGCCTGCGTGGCGTATGTGTTCGTCATCTGGCACGTCGCCTTGCATGGCTCCCGCGTGGTTCGCGCCAAGGGGGACAAGGTGGCGCGTCTGTTTGGCGCTTCGGCCGCCTACTTGTTCATTCTTTGGACAATCTATCCAATGTAAGTCTTTTCGTATCGACAATTATACGTCATTTGTGTACGAGACGTGGTGTTAACGATCACGAAGTGTCTGGGGCATTGCGGAGGGCGCCCACAGGACGAGCGTTGATACTGGCATCGTCATCTACGCTGTACTCGACGTTCTCGTCAAGGTTGGCTTTGGCCTCTGGCTCCTCATCATCCAACGTAGGACTCCAGAGTCGAATATCGACCTTGATGGATACTGGTCGACTGGCGTAGCCTCCGAAGGCCGAATCCGCATTGGCGATCCGGATAACGCGTAAACCCAGGAACTAGATAAATTCATCGGAAAATCTCATTGGAACCAAGAGATAAACACGCAGTTCATCGACGAGTCTCGGGTTACAGAGTAAGGTGGCGCTAACCGACGTGATCGGACAACTGAGGTGATGTCTGATATGGTTGTTAGGATATGGAGGTGATTGGCCCCCTATCGTGGTGCAATGACGCATTGTTGGCTACAGGTGTCGGTTATATTAGGCGCGCTGCTGCTTTAACGGCGTGGGCAAGTCAGCATAAGATTGTCGTCGAGATCGGGAAAGTTTGTGACGAAACTGTATTTCGTTGTTGCCAACTTTTGGCGTTGCGATACCTTGTAAAGGCTGGGAAACATGTGAACAGTTCTCGTACTATATCACTTACACCGGGCCCGCATGAACCCTTGATAACGGCCCGAACCTGTGCAAGGTCGATGTCGACGACGGTTCCAGGTTCCAGAACCTAGGTTGCCTTAGTGGTTGTAAAGGTCACTTGTAAGCATTACCTACGTAGTTGCAGACTCGGCAGTTGCAACTTGGAGAAGACGACGGCAAAAAGTGTGTGTGGGCCAAGCAGCCACTTGTCGGTGTTTAAGAGACCACTCGGTCGTGAAGAAAACACCGAGTAGCATCCAATTTCAAGAACATATTTGTAGCCAGCGTGAAAAAAGAACGGGCGGAGATATGAGTGACCAAACGCGGCCCCCCTTCACCATAGCCATCATCGGCGGCGGCATTACCGGGCTCACACTCGCCATTGCTTTGCACAGGCGCAGCGTCAGCTGTACAGTGTACGAACAAGCGCCTTCATTTAGAGAAATAGGGGCTGGCCTAGGCTTTCACCCGGGTGCAGTGCAAGCCTTGCGCCTCTGTGATGAAGATATCTTCCGTGCGTTTGAGAAGGTGTGCACTGTCAACAAGTGGGAGTCTAAGCGGCACGTGTGGTTTGATGTATTCGACGGCACTGCGGACGTGCCAGCAATAGACCTCAAACCTGCTTTCACGATCCTGCAACCCCAAAGTGGTGGCGGTTCTTGTCACCGCGCAAGATTTTTGGAAGAGCTTGTGAAGCTTCTTCCCAGAGACGGTGATATAGCCAGGTTCGGCAAACGGCTAGAGAGAATTGAAGAAGATGAGGCAGGTCTACGCATCACATTCTGTGATGGCACCGTTGCAAGGGCGGATGCGGTCATTGGTTGTGATGGCATCAAGTCTCGCACACGGGAGATCATGCTGGGCGATGAGAACTTGGCACAAGCAAAGTGTGGGTATAGCGGAAAGTACGCTTACCGGGGCCTCATACCCATGACTGATGCTATCGAGGCCCTGGGCGAGGAGAGAGCCGCTAATACATCGCTGTGGGTGAGTTTGCCTTGTCCCACAACCCTTTAACGTTCGACGGCCGGTAGTGGACACTGACAGAAGATGGTGGTCGGCAACAGATGGGCCCTGATTGCCACGCTCTGACATTCCCTGTCAGCCACGGGAGGATATTGAACCTCGTCGCGTTTGTCTCCGACAACCAGCACTGGCCTGACGAGGCGCGTCTGACATTGCCAGCTACGCGAGAGGAGATACTCTACGACTTCCGGGAGTTTGGACCCAACGTCTCCAGACTGATAACCATGATCGATGAGAAACCCGATCGGGTAAGAAGCACCAAGTAGTGGATAGGAAGAGATGGCTTCAGGACGGATACTTGCTAACGCGCCAGGAACACTCAGTGGGGACTCTTCGACCTTGCAGAACATGCTCTTCCGTCTTACTTCAGAGGCAGGATCTGCCTTGCAGGCGACGCGGCGCACGCCAGCACTCCTCATCATGGTGCTGGAGCTGGCGTCTCCATCGAAGACGTGGCGGTACTTTCGATCCTGCTTGCTGACGAGTCCTTGCGCGGGCCCGAAGATCTTGAAGCCGTATTTTCAGCCTATGATGAGAGCCGTAGACCCAGGACGCAGTGGCTTGTCCAAAGCAGCAGACGCGCCGCGGACCTGTACGAGTGGCGGGACACCGAGATTGGACAAAACTATGGTAAGATTCTGGCCGAGATCAACAAGAGACAAGCATACATTTGGAACCTAGACTTGCAGGCGGAACTTGATTCAGCGCGTGAAAACTTGGCGCAGTTGTTGGCTACCCGGCGTGGCAACTAGGAAAATAGCTTGGTCGCAACAGAGCGTCGGTTAATTTGTTACAAGGTGCCCTGATAGACGATTACATCTTGCTTCTCAGCGACCGGGGCCACTTTGTTCTGCCGGCCGCCAACTGGTAAGCTTCATTCTACTTCCGACCCTGGTTCCATCCAGCATTGACACCTCGAACCCGATCCAACTGCTCCGCGTCCCCACAAGCTAGACGTTGGGAATATTCTCTCACCTCTTGCGGCCGAAGTCCGGCGTGGGTGCCGGCTTGTTGTCGAGGATCTTCTCAATCTCGTCCATAACATCGGGCGTAAGCTTGGGCAAGAGCTGCAGCGCCTTGCAGTTCTCGGCAATCTGTTCAGGCTTGGATGCTCCGAGGATGACAGTGCTGACGTTCTCGTTCTTAATACACCAGGCGATGCTGAGAGACGCAACCGTGCCGCCCAAGCGGGTAGCAACGTCAGTCAGCTTTCGGACCTTGGCGATCTTCTGCTTGCCCTCCTCTTCCTGAAGTGACTTGACAGTATTCTCAAAGAAGGACTTGTTCGTGGCAAAACGCGAGTCCTCAGGGATACCATCGTTGTATTTGCCGGTGAGCAGGCCAGAGGCAAGGGGCGACCAGATCGTTGTGCCGTATCCGAACTGCTCGAAGATTGGGGCATACTCGACTTCAAACCGTTGACGGTGGAAAGCTATACAAGGCAAGGAAATGCCAACGAGTCAGTCCATATCTCTTCCTCAGTCGCAGATCACGGCGAGGAAACCAGACTTACCGTTGTACTGTGGCTGCTCGACTACCGGAGCAATCAGATTGTACTTGTCGGCGATCAGAGTCGCTTCTACAATCTGCGCAGCGGACCACTCGCTCGTGCCCCAGTAGTAGGCCAGGTTCAGGTTGCGGATAACCTGTGTGAATCCCTCGACGATTTCGCGCATGGGCGTGCCGACATCAGGACGATGAGCTAGGACAATATCGACGTACGGCTGCTGGAGGCGCTTGAGACTGGATTTGAGGCCTTCTACAACGTGTTTCCGGCTGAGGCCACGCGTGTTGGGCTCCTTGCGGCCGGTGCCAAAGAAGACCTTGGTGCTCAGCACGTACTCGTCGCGAGGCCACGCCAGCTCCTTGAGCGCCTGGCCCATCTCGATCTCGGACTGGCCATTCGCGTAGACCTCGGCCGTGTCGAAGAAGTTGATGCCGTGGTTCCACGCCGTCTCGAGGCACTCCTTGACAATGTTGCCCTTTTGCGACCCGCCGTAGGTCAACCAACCGCCGAGAGAGAGCACCGAGACCTTGAGACCGGTTGGGCCGAGGTGGCGGAAGATCTACCACGATGTGTCAGAGTCGGAAGGTCCACGAAGCTTGTCATTGCATGGCGACGGCCAGGCTCACCATATCCTTGGGATCGAACTTGGACTCGACGGCTGCCATTGTGATTGTGCGTGCGCGTGCTGATTACGAAACTCTGGACGGTCAATGGCTTGGTTGTCGGTAGATGTTCTTGTTGTCGCTTGGACTGGTTGCGTTGATGAAGAATGGATTGGATGTCCGTGAGGGGAAAGCAGAATCAACAAGCCAGAGAAAAGAAATTCGAGCAGCTCGAGGGTTGTATAGTAGCCAAGAAGGCAAAGCGGGGAGGGGAGGGGAGAGCAGTGGAGATATCCATGATGAACACCTGCCGCCTTCAGAGAGATGTTACGTATTAGCAAAGAGAGAAGGAACGGCGATTGCGGGAGATGCCACGGACTTATCGCCGAAGAAAGGGTTGATGGCATCATTGACTCGTTTCTTGGTAAGTCGCTTAGCGCAATTCGTCGCGGGGTTCGTCGGTTGTCGGCTAGCAACTTGGCAGGGACGTGGGGCTCCCGAGACGGCACCTTCCAGTTCCACTCCTGGACGTACCTTAGCAGGCTTAGTAAGCCTGGTGTTTCATTGTTCGGCAGTACTTTTGATTCTACCTAAGGTACCAAGGTACCTTTATTCGACGACCACTCGTGGAAAGGACAGAGCATGGAAACAGGAGACGGCACTTGCGCGACGCATAGTTTGATCTAGCATGATGTGTGTGACGTCCGCCGACATGATGCTGTATCGACATGCGGCCCGCGCGGACAAGGCTGATGATGATCAGACCGTAAGCACTCTATCTTGTCGGATTTTCTGCCGTTCGGGTCGCTGTCAGACGCAAGTCTTGCGAATTGTGAAACTCATCAGTCATGGGTTGTTCACGGTATAGAGTGGGGAGTCAACCTCGTGGAGTCGTGGCTCTCGTCACAGACGCGGGTCCTCAGCAAGCTGCCGTGTATTATGTCTGCCACTCGAACCCGCCGTGATTGGTTTCCTAATCCTGTTGATGAAGCGCCATCGAGGTCACTATCTACAACTGTCTATTTATTATTTTACCAAAATTTGTCGCCTTGGGAAGCAGCGAGGTTTGGGCGGTACCTGAATCTGCCCTGATTACCAAAGCTGAATGGCGGAAGCTGGCAAATACGAGGCGTGATACCGATCTCGGTATGGCGCCATCCTCGCGTGTTTGGGAACAAATCAACTTGTTGTTCATGCAAATAGTGTTTATTCCTCTGTCAGTTTTGTCACTCTCCCCATTGGCTTCGAGGCCAGCCCCGACTTCCGGCTACATGTTACCACTTTCTTCCCGCATTTAGTCCAAAATCTCGGAATATATGCCACTAGCACGCAATATGTCAGGTACCAGGCGAAGACTTGAGGTGTGGGGTATACATTGGTAGCCATCTTCGCCTTGTCAGATAAATAGTCGTGAAGTGCGTCACTTAACTTCTTGAAGTCAAGCAGAGGCTATATGCAAATTAGCTGCTCAGTGATAAACCGAGGTCCTCAATTCTTGCAATCTCTCCAGTCATGTCGAGCATATCTCTCTCAGAGGTCGTTATTCCAACCTTTGCCAAAGGCCTCAAGACACTTGACCATATCATCAACCGAGCGGAGCAGCATGCTAAAGAAAATGGGTTGGATCCCAACCTCGAGTACCCCGACGCGCGACTTGTCGAAGATATGAGACCGTTCACCTTCCAGGTCCAGAATGCGACGACTACCGTGCGCAAGACCCTGTCGAGGCTTACCGGGCAAGAGATAGAGGCATGGAAAGACGATGAGCGGAGTATCGCCGACCTGCACAGGCGCATCAGCCTTGCACTCTCATTACTGGAAAGCGCGGATACGAAGCAAATAGATGACCGGGCCGATGATCAGGTTGAGCTGTAAGTGCTTCGTGTTGCTTTGGAAGCAAAAGAGTTGTGGCCGTGGCCTAGTCTCCTCCAAAGGCAAAGACCGGACCGGCTCAACAGCATGTTTGGTTCTAGTCGGCTAACATAGAGCACGTCGCCCACGACAGGCCGTTCGGAAACCAGATCCTAAAGCTCTCGGCGAAGGAGACGGCGCTGAACCAGGCACTGCCGAATTTCTTCTTTCACCTCCAGACTGCTTATGCAATTCTCCGAGCTAAAGGAGTGCCGATCGGCAAGGCCGATTACCTGTCCAGCTTTCTGGGCGTGTAAGCCCGGAGTATTGTCAAAAATGTGTCAGGGGAAGAGTGAACCGTGGCGCGACCCTCAACGACTGTGTCGTGAACAAGGGCTAAGCTGAGGTAGTGGTCATGTTGAACAAGGAAGCCGGTATGCTATGGACTAAAGCAGACGATACGCCCTCGCAAAGGTTCAGCGAAGGTCATAGACACCACTCAATAGAACGAAATGGACCACCAAACTCTGTAGGCGACTGTATTGTGTATACTGATGGGAATATGTCCTATATATCATTGCCTGCCCACACTTAGCCATAGCTGGCAAATTTAATTGCTTAAGTCGACGAGACTGCAATGGTTAGGACATTTGCTCGATTTGCTCGATGGGGACGAGAACCTCTGGCAGGTAGAACCCTTGCTGATGGTACCATCCTGGCCCTGGGCGCTCGTCCTCGAACCTAACCTTCTACTGAAGGCGTATTCGTTGTTCCATGCAGCACACAGCATCGACTACCTTCTTCATGAGATGCCCTATGTGTATCGTCAGGGCGCGGGGTCGTGTGCCCAAGACTAACCATGGACTTTGCCGATGAATGACGATCAACTCTCCTCCTCGCTCAGCTGTGAAGATCGCCGTAGGCCTATGCTCGGTGATGTCTCGTCTGCGGTTGACTCGTGTTTGTGCAACTCGATGTTGATGAACATGGCGAAGAGGCCGATATCGTATGCTAGTCTCAAAGCACCAGCGGCGACAAACGCGATCCAGAAGCGGTCATGACCAGACAGGAATCCGGTAACCGTGGGGCCGACCATCGCAGCCAATGTCCGCAGCATCCCCGTGATGCCCATCACAGCCGTTCTCTCCTCGGGCTTGACCACGGCAGCGATGAGTGCTGCCCTAGGAGCCTGGTCCATATTGTTGAGCCCTAAGCGGAAGAGCAATAGGGTAAATGTCAAGGCGACGCTCTGCGGGAAAGGAAATAGGAGCACTGCTGCCGAAGAGGGAATGTGCGTAAACACCATTGTGTTGACAAGCCCAATGTGTCGGGAGAGCGGTCCGGCAAAGATCGTAGAGCAAGAGGCTAGGAGATAGCCGGTGGAAACAATATCTCCAAGCGACGACTTGGGCAGATGGAACTTCTGGTCCATGTAGTAGGTTGTGAGGGACATGCTCACCATGCCGTCCGCCAGGGAGTCCACCATAAGGAGGAACCAGAGGGCCAGCATAATGTTTCTGGTTTGCGGCGAGATTTGGGCAACCCACGCCGTGCGAGCATTTGACGAAGTCTTGACGTCTTGGATGACTGCGTCGCCATCATTGTGGGAGCTAGACTCATCGAGAAACGGCTCTGCCTCAACGGTGGACCCAAAAGGGACAGCTGGATCGTGTTTCAACTCGCACTTGGCAGACATCAACAGGCTCGCCAGCAGGTTACCAGTGCCCGTCACGACATAGAGCCAGAAAGTTGCATGGTATGCGTCGAGAAGTGACCACGACCGACTCTCGTGAAGCCACTGGATGGCGCGTCCGGAAAACGCGGTGCCCACCGAGGAACCTATACTTGACATGGTGACATACCACACGAGCACATCGGCGCGTGTGTTCGGGGTGGTCAACTCTGATACGGTGGACTCCTCGATTGCCCTGAAGGGGCCAAAGTCTCCGCCGCTTGCGCTGATAACACCGACGACGGCCGCAAGCAGGAGAACCCAGTAATTCTCACACAGAGCAAACGTCGTTCCGGAAAGGATCATAAGCACCGAACCAGCAAGCAGGGTCCGTCGCCGACCGACCTTGTCGGCCACGAGGGTCAGCAGCAGTGATAGGACGACGTCGCCCGCCAATGTGAGTGTCATGAACAAGCCAATGTGCTCGTCCGAGACATTGAGCTCGGCGAAGAAAAGAGCGAGGACGAGCGAGCTGGAACCGTAAGCAAACATGCGGCAACAGCGCGAAATAATGAGAAGCCAGGCATCTGGACCGGTGGCATAAACAGAGCGCAGACCTGATTCTCGATAGAGATGACTGACCATGGTGGATGGCGCCATGATGTCTCGTCGAGCGAATGAGCGATGCGATAATCCACCACTCTTCAAAGAAATCTCATGTGAGCTTGATGACGATGGAAAATCCTGGAAGAACGCTGGACGACGGAGCTAATGAATAAGGTGGACGGCGGGACCGGCATTACCGTTCAACCCCCGGGACAGCCGGTGTCGGCTTGAAAGCAGAGCCGGCCTCAGTCATCGGGTATCGGATCGGATGCACAAAACGATGGGAGATTGGAGGGCAAGAAAACCAGTGCACTGCTGTGATAGCCTGTACGAGACTGGTCCATCCATTCGTAGTCGATGGCGTAATCAATATGTCTCACCGCAAGTTCAAATTCTGTGCGGCCAGCTGAGAGCATTCGGAACACATCCAAAGGGAGGATTCAGCGTCGACTACTCGAGTCTACACAGGTTGAAATACAGGATGATACCTACCACAAGGCAAAGGCCAATGAATCAGCAGTCTTGGACAGAGGGAGATGTCATAGCCATCTTTGCCTTTGTCGATGCTCGCGACTACCCCGCCATGCCAAGCCAGATGGGGTCATAGCTCCCAAGCTTGGAAAATTCCATGCCCCACCATTGCCATACCGGAACCTCGAACGCATCACCAATGCTGTCTGTCGCCCGCATTCCACCAGTCGACTGCACCGTTGTTTCCCAGTATCTCGTCGATTCACCACGCAGTAATAGCTGCTCCCTTTGATTTCTCTTGCAATCAGTCTTGCCTGACGAACAGAAGTCCGTGCGTGTGTTCGGTCACTTGGGCCTAGTGCTGATGATGTAGTTTTACGGCTGCCCCAAAGTATTGGAAACGTAATATTTGCCATCGACGGGACCTACAAAGCTGCTGTATCTGGAGTAGATAGGTAGGTAGGTCTTCATAGCTCCTCATATTATACGCTGATCGTCGACCCCTGGAAACAACGGAACGCATTATGTCGGCTTGAATAGAGTTCTCACCAAGTATCGCTGCTATCGCACTGCCAGCACTGCATCTCTGCCAATGGTCAAATGGTAATGGTCAAATGTAGAGATTTATGTCTTCTCCATCCTTCACTCGATATCTTGAATGGACGTTGACCACGCCTTCGGGTCCTTCGAAGGGCCTCACAACCCACACTGATCTTCGCCTATGTTGTTGGGCTATTGTCGGCTCTGTGCGTATCGTTAACGAAAATACTAATTTGGAACAAATGTGTATGCATATACTCGCCATTGTGAAATCCAGACTGTATGATGGAATCTGGATGATGCTTCATGCCTTGCCCAACCCGCCTAGGTACGCCGTCCGCCATACGCAGATATGATTGCGGATTCTCCGAAGCCACGTCCATATTGTCCAGCTCTGCGACCTCCGGACGTGCTATGGCGACGAATGGTGCCGCTGCTGATTGCAGAGTGTTAGCTGTTTCCGGCGACGCTTCCGGCGTCTGGCTGTTTGATTTGACTCCCATATAGGCCATTTTGGAGGACTCTATCTGATTCCACCGCGGTCCGGCACCACCAACAATCCGTGTCTCAGAGGCAGTTTCGGGTCCATTTCGAAGGACGCTGACACTGGCGAGATGACGAGCCAGTATCTCGCCCAGCCGATCCTCCGAAGCTAGCCGATGTATTGAACAGTTTGGGGACCGCAACTCACTTGACCGCTCATCACTGTTTCTTGGGGCCTTTGCTAGCCTGCTTGCATAAGGGTCGTTCATGGTGGAGCCGAGCACAAAGAACAGCACCTGAAATGACCTGATGTCGCATCCAGTTACAGATTGTGGGGTTGACGTTGGGCCTCGAGGATGATTCACCGTGGAAACGTGTGCAGAGCTATCTGTAGAACGATTTCGATGCGCCAATGGTGTGACACACATGGCATCCCAGCAGTAATATGCCATGGTCATGGCTTGGATGAAAGTTCTGAAGCGTGTCGCCATGCCTTGGTCGACGGTGTTGAGTATTGGTACTGAGAACAGCTTTGGGAACTGAACTGTAGCAATAGTGCCACTCGGCCGGTAGGAACGAGGCTCAGTGACCCATGAGACCGTTGCCAAATCCATGGCATGTGTGCTAAAGGAGGTATCTATGTTTTCAGCGAGTAGCGTGTTAATGCGTTCCGAAGGTTTTCTTTCAGTTTGCAACACCGCGACACCAGATGCTGAGGAAAGGGCATCGATGGATCTTTAGAGGTTCCAAGCTTCGTCACCAAGTGGCGGCTTGGTGTTGCTTACCAGTGTTGACAACCGTGAAGCCACCAAACCTTGCCTGCCCGCAGTGACATATGGGTAGAGCTCTTACGTCCCGGTTCAAGACAGCATACATCATGCACCGTAGGCATACGCCCTCGGAAGTCCACTATGTACCGATTATCATCAGTCTCGTGCTAGTTGGTGCTACCCGTCCTCTGAGTCTGGTGTCCGTTTCGTACCTGGACGTGGAGCATCGTGCATCGTAAGTATGCCTGCTGGTGTTCGATCGCACGCCTCTCCTTTTTCTCCTTCTCTGAGGGACTTGGCCTCATTCTAGGATGTGACATTGTTTCAGAAGAGAATCAGAGGAGAACAAAGTCCCAGTGGTTGGGTTGAGTTGCGCTGGTTCTGAGCCTTCGAGTCGTCTCTTCACTTGAGTTTACGGTCAATGGACAGGAACTCCAGTTGTCACAACTGGTGCCGCCGACGCCGGACAAAGCGTCTGTTAAAGACAAGAATATATGTTCTCAGATCAAGGCAAGAGAATTGCGCATTGTGACGTTGAAAGCTTCAACAACGATTGGGAAACAAAAGTCACACTGTGCCGTCAACGAGCAGCATGACCGACTTCGACACATAATTAGGAGGCAATGATCGTTGGTATTACTCTCTAGGCCGACGAATGGCCCAAGAAGCATACACCGGAAGCTCTGTGCTACATATCGAGCCATGGTGCATTGTGGCTTCAGCATTCGACAGCCCAACCCACCCTAGGTTCGGACCTTGCAATATGCAATGTCTTACAAACAGGGACATGACTGGTGGTCATGACATACTCAAAGCCAGGTACTCAGACCACACACTGTCCTTGTAGCGCCACAGTTCAGCTTGTCAGGGACTTGCAACCCCTTCACTTTTGATAAGATTCACCGGGTCCTGGAGCCCTCCATCTATAGCATAAGGCTCGTAAGATGTCGTCGCCGGCCGGAAGCAGTAAGCCACCATTCTAGCTGCAGGTCTTCTTGCCGATTGGACCAATCAGCATGTCATTCATAGACGTGGCCAGCTGAACCGTTGCATTGAGAGCTCTAATTCGTTTGGATTTGGAACGAATTCTTAAAACTGGAGACATCCAGATCTTCTGAAGGTCCGCGTTAGTGCAATGTTGATGTCAGAGGCGGTTCCTTCACCGGGGTTCTTGGCTTGCATCGTGAAACATAACTCCGGCTATGATTGCGGAATCACCAATGCCTAGTCTTACTCTTTCTACATTCCAGCAGCCAATTATTGCCTAAGTGTGCACCGAGTCGAGGACTAGACACTGGCCTTTTCTTTGCAAAATGATGAAAGCTTCAAAAGACGTTTTTGCCATACTCCCGCTTTGGCAGGGTATCTGCACGGAGACAAATGGTAGAGGTTTTCTTGTGAGTCCCAAGCTACTATTACACGGCTAGACGTTTGACGCAACGTAGCCAGCCCAATTGTCCCCCCTAGCAGTCCTATGACGGGTCATCCCCCCTGCATCAAATGTCCGACGGCAAGCGCCCAGCCTTCTTTGCAGTCCACGTGGCCATGGCGTCCATGAGTGCCGGTGATAGCGCGTCGTAGGTCTCCAGTCCGAGTGCCTTGAACCTGCCACGAACGTTGTCCATGCCGTCCGGGCGATAACCTTGCTCTATGATGGATGAAACGAAAGCGGCAAACTGCGGTTCCTGCCATCCCTCCTCGTCGGAAAGCTCCACGTGCGCGAAATCGAGGCCCATGAAGGGATGATCTTTCTCTATGCGGCCAAACATATGAACTCCACAGTCTCTGCAGGCGTGGCGTCGGATGGTTGCCTCTTCGTCAACGACGTATAGCTTATCTGCTCCAGCGGTGACTTGCACTTGCTCCTTCGGGATGACGCCGACAATTGAGAAAAGCGCGCCATCTGGCTTCCAGCACTTGGAGCATCCACAGGCGTGATTGTGGGCAACATTTCCTCCCAGAGTGACCTCGATCGGATTGTCCTTGCAATGGCAGCGTAGCTTGCCACCAGTGAAGGCAGGATTGCCCTTTGAGAACCCTCTGTCGAGAAGAGGATGAAGAGCGACTGATGACATGCTGGGCTTCTGTGGATTTTATTGTGTTGCGTCGGAGTCGAAAACTGGTGTGGAATATTGTCTATAGCCATCAGTATGTCCTTCAAAACCCCAACTTCACCTCTTTTATATCAAGCCGATCGTACTCATTAGTAACTACCGATATTTGTTGTATCTACCGATATCCACCAAGAAGCGTGCGGCGCTAATAAGCCGTAACTGCCAAGTAGCAGTTCTCGGCGATTTATTTTTGTCCTGTTCGGAAAAATGCATTGAAGATGAGCACTGCAGAACGGGAACAATCACGCCATTCTATTCATCATTCTGCTCATGCTGCTCATGCTGCTCATTCTCGTCTATCGCGGTCTGTCTCTGAGTCTTCAAATATAGAGCGGGAGAACCCGGGCAGGACATTTTATCCGAACTCCACCTCTATCCACCAGCCGTCGCTGGTAGTCGCACCGTAAGGTGGCCGTGTCATGCTGGAGATCAAGTATCTGAACTTGAAGTACTACTCTCAACGCTGTTATTGAGATCAAGTTGCAAAACAAAGCGGCATATTGGCAGACTATCGTGCACGGTGCCCGTCTTTGCTAGATTACCTGACCCAGGTCTTGCCAGGTTTTGCTAAGTCGTAAACCAGAAGATTGCTGCTTTGAGTACTAAGGGGCTTCGTCAAGACATTCCGTTTGCAGGCACCTTGGACCATGCACATTACACATTAGAGCCGCGCGTACAGCCGAAGGATTAGGTACGGCATTACCGGTGGTTAAACACTGCAAAAACCAGCCAGGTCATCTCAGCTCAGTCTCAGGTGTTCTTAGTACCATAGTAAGTTGTCAGAGCCAAGGCGCAGGTAATGTTAGACACATGGATGACAGGTCACCTACGCGCGAGAACACCAGAGGGTCGCTTTCCACCTGATCAGATCACGACTACGCTATCAGCTAGCAAATAGAGCACTTTGATACAGGACTCCTCACAACCTGTTTATGCCGTGCTTAACATATGTACCAATAATTACTGACTATACTTCGACCTCACTGACAGGGAGCTGTCTCAATTCATCAACCAGGTAGCTAGTTGATCCAGTCACCTTGCTTGTTATTCGCCTGCCTTTGGACCTTGACAGGAATTGGGAAGCGCAAGCACCCGCCGCGTGCTGATGTACAGGACCATTGCTCTGAGGGCTAACATCTGAGCTATTTCATCCCAATGCGGACAGCTGACTTTGCTGGGCGATTATTCCCGAAGGCAACAAACCTCAGTGAACTTCAAGGCATACGTACTGAAGATGTGATCATACGAGATGCCAACCCCTACATCGAGAACGCTCGAAATATCGGACGGCCCTGACATATGATACTTGAAGAAGTGCTTCGTACAAACATAGTCGGTGACAGGAGGTTACTCTATATGCGTCAACGGACGGCGTACAACTTAACGACAAAGCTGTTTCTCCGTTCTCGGCGTGAACAATGTGTCCAAATAGTTATTCCAGGGGAAGAAAGCGGCACCTATTTTACCTGGACAACAATTTTGATGTGCAGTCTACTATCCATGCACCAAGACCGTTCATCCAATACACCTGTCTCACAGAGAATGGTTCTGGTATCCAACATTGGAGATCCCATGTCTCAGGTTCATGACAGGGTACATATGCGCCTTTTGTACTGAGTTCAAAAGAAGTCCGTAGGTATGATCTCACAAGTTCTAGAAAACTTGCTCACAAGAATAAATCAGGGGCGCATGCCGCAAGGTTGAACAGTACCTGACGCAGTATTATGCTATCGAAGCATGTCACGTGCAACGCAGACCCAGCCCTGCCGTCACACCCTGAGTGGGAATAGTGGCGTCAAGACTTCCAAGATCAACCTGTTAGGCATTGGCGGGACTTGTAAGTGATTCCTTAACAGCGCTAGAGCCTGTGCCAAGGAACAATAACACGTGAGTTACTGCCTCAGTTCAGCTTAGCGGCAACGCTAGTGGCTCTCCTATCTCTTCTGTCTTCCGATGGCACGTCGTTCAGCTGAACATCGCACGTTTTCAATCTTCAACTTTCAGCGACATCGAAAAAGGGGGAAATGTTGGCTCGCCGGTCCGGCGTCACGAAGACACTCGTTTTGAAGATTGCTTTCGTGTGACGCGCTGGATATTTTTCTGTATATTACTGCAATCTTTGCTGTCACGTCGTTGCCCTCTGCTTTGCCAGATCTTCTGATATGCCCCAAGCTGGGCTACGCAAGCCGAACAATAATGTCCGGCTGGAATAGCCGACTGGCCGGGGGCAAGCGATGGGCCATGCTCGCTTTACTTAGCGCTCTTTTTGCCCTACTGCCGGCACTCGTCGGGGCCGACCCGACATGGCCGTCATCCACCGACGAACTCGAGGAAATTATGTACCAGCTCAAGGCATTCCGGGGCCGTAGGTTCTCTGAGTAGGTTGCCCCGTTACGCAATATGGAACTTGTCTCTGACGTTTCTAGCACTGTCGATCCGTGCACGAACGAGGCATCAGGCCCTGGGCGGCAAAATGCTGCCGAGTGGCTTCGTCTGGGCTTCCATGACATGGCTACGGCTGACGCCGCCCATGGTATTGGTGGCTTAGACGGTTCGATCCAGTACATGCTTGACAACGGCGAAAATCTTGGACCGGGATTTAACACGACGTTGAGGTTCTTAGCAGGCTACTACTCATCTCGCGCGAGCATATCCGATTTGATCGCGCTTGGAGTTTATGTCTCCGTACGCTCTTGCGGGGGGCCTATCATTCCAGTTCGAGGAGGGAGGGTTGACGCACTCGGGCCTGGGAATACCGGAGTTCCTCAGCCGGAGCACGACATTGCCCTCTTTCGGCAACAATTCGCCCGCATGGGTTTCACTCCGGAGGAGATGATCCAGGTTACGGCTTGCGGCCATACACTGGGAGGTGTTCATGACAACGAGTTTCCAGAACTCGTATCGGGCACCGAAGTGGGCACTGACTCCACTGTTGCACGCTTTGATAACAAGGTCGTGACCGAGTACCTTGAAGGCAACACGTCCAATCCTCTTGTTGTCGGTCCAGCCGTCGCGCTTGGTAAGGACTCAGACCGCCGCATCTTCGACTCAGACGGCAATGTCACAGTCATGGCTCTGGCGGAGCCTCTCAAATTCCAAGCTGTCTGTCAGAAGGTTCTGCAGAAGATGATCGAAGTGGTCCCAGCCGGCGTTGTTCTGTCAGAGCCCATCCTACCATACACCGTAAAGCCGGTTGGTATGCAACTCACACTTGCGCAAGGGGCTAGTAATATCTTACTAACGGGCAACATCCGTGTCCGCACGACTCATTTACCACGATCGGAAATTCACAATCTCTTGTTGATCTACAAGGACCGAGACGGCAGGGACAAATGTGGGGAGAGCTGTACAGTCACCAGCACGCTCCTCGGCGGCGGCAGGGGATTGGACGACACCTTTAGTGTAAGTGCGTCTCAGTCTGTTCCTCCCGAGTGGATACTTATGGCTTGTAGTTCTTCCCAATCGAAGCATCCGTCTCGTCCAAGACTGGGATCTCCTCGTTCACTATCACGATCAACCTAAGAAATGGGAGCAGCCTTTACTTCGACAATAACGGCCATTCATTCCCTCTCCAGGACGCGGTGATGCTCATGCGCCCGCAAAGTTGCCTGATGCAGCACACCGGTGTGTTCAGTGCGACAGCTGCGGTTCGGAACGATCGCAGTGATCTCCCAACCACACTGCTTGTCAGTTATAAAGCTCACCGTCCGGGTCTTCCCGTACCAGGGCTGCATAACATGACCATGTCGATGCGGAAGGGGCCTTGTGTAGGCCTATACACCTTGTATAGTGCCAACTGGACCATCCCCGGCGGTATCAGCTTCGCGTCGAAAATTGATATTTTCAGCGGCGAAGTAGGAAGCAACGACTCGATCGCGGACGATTTCAACGATGCTGCCGAGTTGCCCGGAAGCTGTGCACCGTTTCATGGCTCCTCGGACTGTGAGACTGTCATGCTTGGGACGACGGCAGTTCCAACGAGCAGCGTCCCGACTGCCACGGCAATAACAACCATGTCCACATTGAGCACAGCCTCTGTATCACCTTCATCTCTACCGGGACCTCTTCACAGCAACGCTCACGGCTCAGGTGAAACACAATTTCGGCTGGGACAAGCATTTTCTGGATTCTTTCAGTATCTGACGAACTACATCGCCAACTTCTTCTTTGGGCAAGTTTCCCCTTTCCATGTCATAATTATGATTCTAACAGCAGTCTTGCAGGTATGACAGGTGGCAGCTTGTCAATCATCAACCGGGTAGAATCACGTAGCTCTAGCAGGCAGGCATTCACGCTGCTTTGCCAGTGTAATTCAATTTGAAGAAAATTGTGTGCTCTTCAACCTGTGATGCAAACGACTCTGTTCAATCCAGGCTGCCGTCAAAACTATACTGCTAAATCACTCTCTGCCAGCGGCACTGAACCGGTTCCTGACTCACTCGGTCCACGTCCCTGCTTCTACAACGAAGCTATAGTCAATGCCAGGCACTTGGCCAAAATTGAAGGCAGCAAGCACCTCTTGTCCACGCTTATATCTCTGACGGTCTCCTAACGCCAGAGACTTCTCCGATATCTGTTTGAAACCCCAGTCATCCACCACGTCGTCTGATGAAGCATAGAAGCTATCACAGCTGATGACCAGCGTGAGACTTGACAGGGCCTCATTATCGGCCGCAAATGCCAGAGTCCTGATGTCACTCAAAGGGACTCTGTCAATGTTGATGGCGATCCTCTCTATTGGCGACGGGTCCCCAGAGACCGCCAAGACCGTCAGCACGGACAGTGGCACATCAATGGGCTCGTCAATGTAGATGAAATCCCGTTGCATCGACATGAAGATCCGTGAAGTGAAACGAGACAATGGGCCGCCAAACAAAATAGGCCGAGCGGAGTGTTTGTAACGTGTGCCCGTAGCGTCATCTGCAGAGTATATAATCTGATGCACCTTATCAACACGGACCCTAATAAGACGAGCTCTGGTAGGCTGGGTTCCAACGAATGCGTTGTTTTGTGACATCCGTACTGGGCTCGGAGAGGATGTCCGGACGTAGATGGTATCGAGTATGGGCTCTGGCGATTCTGACTCGCAGGTGACTGCGGGCTTGGTATTTTGGGCTTGAGGAGAGATATTTGCCATGGTTCGACCTTGTATATATGAGCCACGCTTTCTCTGACGCTTGGAACGACGCATAACTAAATGCAATGATCGTTCCTCATGTATTGGTGCATATGTCTGATCGATTATGCTACGGCGTGTGGATGCTCAAATCTAATAAGACTAAGTTCGCGCAGAGGATAGCTTCTTATATACTGATTTGATTCGGACATACTCTAACCTTTTAGCAGCTGAGAAGACATTTACATCGTAACATCTTCCTAAGAAGCACACCCTCTCATGCTAGGCTCCGTGATTAGTTTTCGGCCATGTAAGCATCCATGTCGAGTGACACTACTTGAAGATGCTATGAACTCGAGAAGTAGGAGCCCGACCTATTCTTCCTGATTATGCAGCCTCTTTTCGACGCCAGTGATAAAAGCTGAGACGCTATTATGCAACCACCTAGGTCTTGTGCATATGCAGGCGAAACGACCGAATCAAAGGCAAGCTATACCAGCCCTCTTAGTCCCTTCACACCACTTATTAACATTCAAACCGACCAGCAGGTCTAGGCACGACTAAAGCGTCTATGTCGAAGTCCAGGTGTAACACGACGTGTTGTGTTTTTCATCACGTGAACTCGTGTCACTATCGTGTTTTCTTTAAAACTTGCCGCTTCATTCGCAGAACGCGATCAGACTTACCATCCACACCGCCAGCGTATTGCTCGTCCATTGGTCTTGGAGCTTGGAGGCCAAGACATCAGTCCCATTTATCGGCACACCCACAACTGAGAAAACCGCAGTTCTACCCTGAATGATTTGCGAGGAAAACCCCAAGATATGTCCTTCGCCGAGGACGCCGCTTCGTTACTTAGTTGAGTCATAGAATCATGCAGTGATGACTCACAAAGGGTGAACGATATGTATATGTTGTTTCATCATGAAAAGATCATTACTGTGTGTTCGCTATGCGCATACGAACACCTTAGTAGATTTGCATAGAAAGCTTGCTACGGTTGCTGATAAGTAACGTGTCAAGCAGCCATTTATATGTACCGTTATGGCAAGGCCCTATGGCAAAGGCTCTCTTTGAGTGCATGAGCGCAGTACTTATCCTCCGTCTGTCAGTCCGCTGAGCACACTCGGTCAATGTCGTCGAACAGTAGACTCTCAGCAACCATGGCTAAAACCTCACAACTCCATAAGCAAGGCCCGGGCCCGTGACTCCGCAACTGCAACAACTCAAAGTGTAGTCTAAAGACCAAGCAGTCGAACATCCGGAGCAGGTTGCCAAACAAAGTAGACATCCCGCTTGAGTTAGTATATGAGACGTAGGTACTTCAAGCCCAGCGTTGTTCACTAGATGGAAATTTCTCGTACGAATGGTATGCTATCATTACTGTGGATCTGAATTCTCGACCACATTCCACTAATTACCAAATGTGAGACTGGGTGCATAAAACTCGACCGAGGCGTCATATAGGAGTTTGCTGCACAACGGATATTATTTGACGTGCTGAGTGGCCACGAATTTAACTCAAGTTGTCAAATCATCGTGATGAACAGGTGGCATTAATTATGGCGTTCTTCCGCTCGAGTTTTACCACAAGCTGACCAATAACGCCAATAACAACGCTGCCACTATGCGTTGTGTAAAACCACACGCCGCCAAACCGCTCGTAGTCGCCCTGTTCCCCTGACCGCAGGGATGAGCTGCGGTACATGAGCTGTTGCTACTTCCTCCAGTACCACCAGCGCCCTGCCCGGAACCACCAGTACTGTACGTGGGCGGGTTGCCCGTGGAATTGCCGCCAAGATACCAGGAACCGATGTCCGTCAACCTATTGTACGGGTCGAGCATGGCTGCGTTGGGTCCGACGTTGGACACATCGGCCCGAAAGGATCCAAAATAGGCGTAACGTTCAACAACGTCGGAGCTGTCCAGATATTTGAGCGAAGCATTGAAGAATGTCTGCGTGGTTGCGAGATCCTGGTCATTATCTGCATACTCCGTGATCCAAATCGGTTTGCCAGGAAAGCTGTGAATCCATGGTGTCAGATCCGCCTGGTGCCACACTGTCGAAAGTCAAGCAAACTCACGTTTTTGCAAATGTCTCAACCCGACTAGTCAGAGCGGACATGTTTCCGAAGGCATGGATCGGTACGAAGTCGAATGAGCAATTCTTCGCCTGATCTCCTGTCTCGTTACGAATCAAAGCGGTACAGTTGTTCAAGAAAGGAACTGTCCAGTTGCCCGGGTCTCTTTGCGCTTTGACGACGGGCAAACCGATTTTGATCCCGAGCTCCTGAAGAGGGAGAAAATTGTTGATCCAGAGTCGGGCAGCGTCCTTGGGGGCAAGGTTGGACCCTCCATCACTCCAGGCCAGGTCTGGCTGGTTGAACCCTAGAACGTGGGTGATATTGAGGCCATTCTTAACGAGAGTGGTTATGTTGGCTAAGAAGGACGTATCGTTTACGTCGCCGGCGCCCTGTAATGACGAATGTGAGCATTCTTTATCGTCCTCAGTCCGGTGGCATCCGGTTCAAATCCTGTGAGTATAATTCGATAGATCCACAAACGGACTTACCCAGTACATAGGAACGAACTCAAAGTCCTGTTGCGAAGCGGATGCGAAAGTGTCAGAGACATTAAACATGTAGTTATAATACCAAGTGAGCGGAGAACCACTCTGCAGCCATATCGAATTGGCGGCTGGGTCTGGGCTTTCCACAAAGACCAGGCCACGCTTGGGATTAGGAGGTGATGCTTCGCAGGGGGTTATGCTAAGAATTAACGTAAGGAAAGACAAGAGATTGAACATGTTGATTAGCGAGTGGCGATAGGCCCGAGGCCGTATCCTTTATGGTCGGTGAGTATTAGGTCAGAACTGAGCATCGAAGAGAAAAACATCAGGAGAAATCAATTGAAAAGAGCAGCAAGTATTCACGTGCGCAGGTCGAAATCCTCTTCAGCTGAAAAAGAGCAACGTGGAAATTGGAAAGCGCTTATATTCAATAGTGTGTACGCTAAATAGAAACCGTGCTCTCTTGGCGCAGCATTCAGATGTTCTCCACAGGGAGCGGAGCAGCTACCATGGACGGAGCTCAAGGCTCAAAGAGAACCTCCTTATAGGTAGGTATATAAATGACTGCGTATGTGTGATATCCCATCCCTCCTAAGAGTCCCATAACTCATCCAGAGAGATATATTCGTAAAATTGCTCATCAAAAGACAACATGAAACTTATAATAATAGAAGGAAGAGAAAAAGAGAAACGCAAAAAAAACTATGGTCGTTAAGGAGATGTAGGGCCGGGCACGGACTTTCCATCAAGACAGTCGCGAAGTGAGGTCATCCCGATAGTACAGGGAAACGAGATCAAAGTGAGAAATAGCTGAAGGAAAGAAGGTAAGAGCAATAAACGATGTGATCTGCACACCCAGCCCTAGATTTTAGTGAAACAAAAGAGGTGATGCGATTGTGTAGGCAGGGGATGTAGCAATGGGAGGAAAGAGAACGTAGCAGATGCCGGAGCAAACCGTTTTCAGACCTCTTCATTGTGTGAGGCTTTGATCGTTTCGAAGTCACTTTCCAACTTCTTGAGGTCTGTCTTCAGATCGTCCTCTCCCCTGATATCGTCCCTCGGTCTCGGAGCCGCAACAGCCTCGGCGACGGTCCTGAAGAGCTGTGTAGCCTCAATGTCTTCCCCATCGTAGGAGCGAGAGTTAACGGCGTCTACGCGCCATCCTGTCCTCTCAAAGCGTTGGACCACGTAGTCTGACATGCCGACGAAGCGGACTTGCAACGATGGCCCGGAGTATTTCTTCAGCTCATCCATGAGGTTACGCAGATGGGCGACTGCGGTGACGTCGACGTGGTTAACCTTGGTAAAGTCAAGGATGATAAGTCCAAGCGCTGGAAGAGAGGCGAAGTCGGATATCTTGGCTGCCTTGCGCAGGCGAGCAATGGGCTGCTCACCCACAACAGACCAGTTACGCTCGGCCTCGGTGCCGTGGACGCTGTTGTAGATGGGGGCATGGTGTGTTTGTACAACATCCAGGACTTGCGTCCTCAAGCTGTAAGCGTTGGCAAAGAAGAACGAGTCATTGAAACGGAACAGACGCGTGTCATTCTCGACGACGGCAGGAATGCCGCGCGAATCGTCGATGGCAAGCGCCAGTTCCGATCTTGGCTCTGTGCTCGCTGTTGTCATCCGGGTGAAAACCTGGCGCAGCAGAAGATAAACAATGTTGAATCCGACTGAGCTCGCAATGCCCACTTCGGTTGATACAAATAGACAGACCCAGAAGGCGATCATGGACGAGATGAAGTCGGCCAGCGACGACTTCCAGTATCGGTAGAAGGTCTGAGGAGGAGAGATAAGTGGCCAGACAGCACAAATGATGATGGCTGCCAGGGTAGCTTTCGGAATCCAGTAGAGAGTGCCCACAAGCTTGAAGATAGAGACAAGAACGACCGCTGTTGTGACAAATCCTGCGAGTGGCGACTTTACGTTGCAGGACGAGTTGACAGCCGTTCTCGACATGGCTCCGCCAACACCCATGGCATGGAAGAAGGAGTTTGCAAAATTGGTTACTCCGAAGTAGCACAGTTCCTGGCTCTGGTCCGTAACGTAATTGTTGCGCACGCCGAAAGCGCGGGCAATAGCAGTATGCTCAACGGCAGCGCCAATGAACACGGCAATGCTGCGACTGGCGACGATCCCAATCAGCTCCGGGTTGGGCAAGCGAGGGGGCTCCTGGCCATTAGCTTTCACTTGTGCTACTCCGAACAGATACTTGCTCGGGTCGCCACGGTTCTTGTTGACTGCGTAGCCCACACCCGTGAACAGGACCAGGCAGAGGAAGGCGCGCGTAATAGAAAGAAACCACAAAAACTTATGCTTGCTCCATCGCTTGTACGCCTGGTCGAGCACGGTCAGCATTAAGATACTGGTAAATCCGATGGCACAGGCATAGCCGTTGGCATTAGGTAGTTGCCTGAAAATGTCATGGATCTGTCTGGCCGTTCCGTCTCCGATGTTGCTCTCGCCCAGAAGGCTGCCCATTTGATTCAGAATGATGGTTATAGCCACGGCAGAGATAAAGCCCGAGAGGATGGGGAGTGAGATGAACTCGAGCAAGAAGCCGAGCTTGAGGAAGCCCAGGATCATGCCGTAGACGCCCATCATCAACGCCACGGCTGAGGCGATTTCTGACGGCGACCACTCATCCTGGAGATCGTCCACAATCTCTGACGTTAGAAGGCCGATAAGAGAGGTCGGTCCGGTCGACAGGTCTGGAGAGTCTCGATTGTTATTAACAATGATCGTGGCTCTGACGAGAGGCTGAGATCGGAACAGTTATACCTGCCTTTTGTTGTGCCCATGAACGCATACAAACTTGCCGGCAACCAACTTGACATAAGACCGTACTGCACTGGTATAGCAGCAAGCTTGGCATACGACAGGCCCTGGGGGATGAGCATGAGACCGACTGTCAAGCCGGCGATGAGATCGTTCAACACCCATTGATAGCGGTAGCGAGGCAACCAGCCTACAATGGGGACTTTATCAAGGACATACTTCACCGAAGCCGACGGCAGAGCCTGGGCGCCTTTCAGGCCCAGGTCTGCCGCCCGGTTCCAGTTCACGTCAGTCTTGAGATCGTGCTTGACTTCAGTAACAAGCTTCATGATACAAGAGTCGCGATATATGATGGAGAGACGAGCTCGAAAGATACGTGTCGTGTGAAGAGAGATTTCCGATATGTCTAGATATCTAAGTCCACGTTTTGAATGTGTGTTGGAACGGCAGAATGGGCCACTAGTGATATATGGGCCAGCCAGTAAGCCTGACGGTGACTAGGCACAGGCACTGTATCGTCCCAACGAGGAAGTATACTGGTGTGCACCCCATGAGACCTCCTCCACACCCCACCATCCTTTTGTCTATGGCATAAACGGAGGCCTACACAAAAGCGGTGCCTCCGGCTGCTCAAGAACGACAGAAAAGCACATACACTGCTGTAACACTATCACAGCATTACCGTATCCCAAGGCGGCTTCCTGGACAGCCAGCTAAGTATGGACGGCCATCAACTTCTGGTATATCGTGGCCAGCCAGATCTGACTAACGCCAAAAACCGCCCCGGTGTTGTCGAGCGCGGAAGACCGTTCAACTTCGACGACATTCGCTATCCTATCCACTTGGCATTGCGAGCGGGGGCAGGACATCACAGCTACTAACGCCGGTGTCAGAGGACAACCTGCTCAGCTTGCAGCTCTCTCGGCACTTCGTCTTTCCTCGGTGTTCGGGATCTGACCTCTATATTTGGAGGTCACATCTTGCAAGTGACCTGCTGAACTGGGAGAGTTTCAGTAACGAAGTGCATTCTGCATTGGGTGTCCAAAGATTTGGTTGGCTGACGCCGATGAGGGCGCAGAGCTAATTCAAGCCCGGCGGTTGATAAGACGTTGTAAGAGATGCGGGGTATCGAGGAAGGGGGCGAGGAGCAATGTCCAAACTTGACGAGGCCGGTCATTGCAGGGCAACACTGATCAACAATATGCAACAGCAAGGAAGACGTAAAGCAGGGAGGGCGTTGTGTGCTGTGGTACACTGAGTAATCAATGTCTGCGAGTAAGCGGCAGGGATGGTGCGAAGCTGACGAGCAAATCGCGGAAGCGGGATGTGTGATCGTGAGCGGCCACTCCCAAAACCGGGATAGGCCTACAATTGCGACTGCCCGCGGGTTGACCACCCTCCTGGTGCACCTCCAAGTGTCCAGCTTGTAAGCATCGTCCGAAGTCTGTTTCTGAACTGCACAGCCGCCGACTGAGTAGCGGGGTGAGCTCGCCCGCGGCCGACACCTGTTTTCCAGACCCGGATACAACCAGTCACTGCAGGGCCAAAACCTTGAGGTATTGCTGGAGTGCGGCAAGTTGAGGTGTCTATCAGCCATGGAACCAGAGACCAGGGTGAATGAACAATTCAACAGCACTAGTCTCGTTAGACACAGTCGTACTGTGAGAGCGCATTACGATTGGTGGGACCACGTATTGAAAATCCGGGGAAGACGAACGGCTCGAGCTTGGCAACACTGCTAGTGCCATCTAGACGACACACTTCACCGGAGATAATGTCAGAAGTGTGTAGGTCAGTGAACCGGACCTCCTCACTTTGAAGGAGACGCGCTTGGTGCAGGAGACTAGACTTCGCAACAGGCCGGAGGTCTGGGTGTTCCGGCCTGGGTGGACGATCACTGCCAGGGGCAAGGACAGATTACCCCGCATTAGCAGAGAAGCAAGCAACCTGAGAGGGGTTGAGCAAGTGGCAACATTTGGTACTTGCCGGTAGACTTGTTGGTCGAGCATGGGCGGAGCGCAATCCAGGTCACGGCAACGAAGGACGATCTGGTTTAGGTTGGAAAAAGCCAAGCCGGCCATCGTAGCAATTGCGCTCCTTCCTAAAGGTATGTAGCCAAGCATATCCATTACATGAGCTTGGCAACAGTATCTCACTGTCCCGTGACTGTTGTGCGACATAAGAGTAACGGCAGGTAATAGCACTGCTTGAGACCAGGTACTCCGTGTGCGTGTGCCTGGTCCGATCTTCTCCGTGTGCCAGTTTGTAGGCCATCGGCAGACTATGAAGTCTCTGAAGCCGCAGGCCAGGCAAGCCAGGTGAGTATGGCCAGCAACTTAAGCCCAGCTGCAGTCCACAGTGCACCAGCGATGCCAAACGAGCTGTGCGCAAAACTCCCGCCAAGGATTGCTCCAACGAGAAGCATGACGGGTGCGCCCACCCTGCGGTTGCGTTCCGCGTTGTGGAGACCAAACAGGTCCGGGTCCGAGAAGAGATCACAGTATATGCTGGTCAAGACCACACTGGTGAGGCTGTTGTACTTTAGGGCTCTGCTGGTGACGGCCTGGCCGCAGCTCTGGAAGGCGACTAGGGCGATGGGAAGCAGGACGTTCCAGCTTATCTCCTCCTTGCCGATCGATGGGCCGAATGTAACGATTGTAGCCGCGATCATGGTAAGGAGCATCTGGGCCAGGAATGAGGCACAGAGTACCCACCGGCGCTTCGGCGAGAAGTGGCGGTGGAAGCGGCTGAAGAGGAAGGAACCGAGGCAGAAGCACCCGAGCGATACACTCGACTTGATCCATCTCGTCGAGTCTCGTGGAGCAGCTAGGCCGAGGCCGATATAGACGGTGTTTCCTGGACGATAATCTCGTAATCAGTCTCGCGGACAGACGGGGAGAATCAAAACATGCAGCAGACTAGACGTTGCAACACTTCGTGGGGGACGGCGAATGGATCTTACCGGTCTGCATGGAAACGAATGAACCCCAGATGGAGATGGAGGCGCTATCAAGCAGGCCCGTGACAAGGTAACACAGCACGAGGATTATATCAGCCTTTTCGCGCCTCACGTTGACCCTCAGGTATTGTTGTAGTCTGGCGAGGAGCGAATCTGCAGAGGGTTTCCGCAGCAGGGGCATCTGCTCGCCAGCTCCTAATCCATCCTCCGGGTTCGAACCCGCCACGGTGCCGTATCCGCGCGAATTACTCATTGCGACGATGTTGGGCGTAGGAGTGAGGAGGATCTAGTCGCGTGCTCGTCGTAGGTGTCGATGCAGGGCGCAAGCAGGTTGCTGTCGTCTGGTTATTGTCGTCAGGCTTGTGTCTGCGGCTGGAGCCAATTGATCAGCATGGGACAATTTCAACACATCAGACGCGACTCAGGTGCGTCAATTGCTCACCTTGAGCTTTCTCGGAGCCCGAAGATTGTATACGGATCATCAATGACTTTATGACTCGGTGGGGAAAAAAGAGTGTCCCGGCCAACTTACCGAGACCGGAAGCTGACATTGGAGCTGTGAGTCCCGACTTGCTCCATCGCTTTTTCGAATCCGCGTGTTGTCGCTGGATGAAGACGGCAAAAATCGGGATAACAAAACTGCCCTGTGATAAGGTACTACCGTAGTGTACACTGCCCAGCTGACTGTAGGAGGCGCCAGCTGCTACTGACGGGCGATACGTACCGACTACCGAGGTAGTCTTGCCCCGTGAGCGCAACTTGGATGCATCCATAAGTACACTATACACCACGTGTAGTCCCTGAAGCACCACATCCCTCTCCCTGAAACTCTCTCACCATCCACGAGCAGATGCCTATGGCCCCCCGCGCGATCAGTAGCGTCAATTGCACAAAATGCAACCCCAAACAAGAAGAATCCATGTCCTGGATGTGCGCCAAGTGAAGCGGAGAACGAGGCAGGGAAGCTTGTCGGCGTGAAACATTGGCCAGGCCTGAACCAGGGAACGGGCATCGCTCGGCATCTAGGATCATTGTGCTTGCGAGCAGCCGGAGCTCCCTAGCGTAATGCGGGGATATTGCGGAGATAGCCAGGCGTCGATTCGGCCTCCTGGTCTGCCAAAAGAGACACATGCATGTTGTTTCAACCCTCCCAACTCGCAACTGCTATGTATTATCCAACGTATCAGTGACGATGTTTGGGCCTCCTAGACCTGAGGTCTTTCGCTGCACCCTGGCTGGTCTCGCTGGGACCGGTGGCTAGACCACCCATCTGGTATATAAAGCTGACGCAGCGCTTTGCTGCAGCTGACGTTTGACGCGCCACCCTTCTCCGCCCTATCGAACAACAAAAGCCCCAAGAAGAGTAGAACCCTGTATCGCATTGTTTTGATATCAAAGCGATCCATAGCGTATTTGTGCAAATCCTTTCATCCACACTCTCCGTTACTGGATGCGGCTTCATGATGCTGCCTGGCCAGAGTGTGTACACGGGATCACGCCTGCTTCTACTCGGCGCAGTGCTATGGCAGGCATGTCGTGCGGTGCCTGTCGAAGACAGCCCTCGCCAGCGCCTCTTGCTGGGTCTAGACCTCCCGCCAAAGTATAAATCAAACTCGGCCAAGACGCCTCCATACACCCCCGACCATAAAGACCCCTATGATCATGCCGTTGATCCCGTGACTGACAAACTCGATCCGTTGCCGTGGCGCAATGGACTCGGGGCATCGGTGCTGGGACCTTGGAACAAGGAACGTGCTAGGCAGAGTCCGGACTTGGTTCGGCCACCCAGCACCGACCATGGAAATCTCGCCAACATGCGGTGGAGTTTCACTGATTCCCATATCAGGATCGAGGTAAGGCGTCATGTGCCTCAGGGAATGACCTGACCACAGCGACGGAATGATCAAGTCTACAAAGAGCTGACGACGGTGTTACTCGTCTCAGGAAGGCGGCTGGACACGCCAGACAACTATCCGTGAGCTTCCCACCAGCATCGAGCTCGCGGGCGTCAACATGCGGCTCGATGAAGGGGTGATTCGAGAGCTGCACTGGCACAAAGAGGCCGAGTGGGCGTACGGTAAGGAGCCCCTAGATGGCAGCAGGGCTTCACGTCAATACTAATCCTCCTCCCCCAGTTCTGGAGGGCAGCGTCCGTATCACGGCACTTGACTATGAAGGCGGCAACTTCATAGATGATCTCGAGAAAGGAGATCTCTGGTACTTTCCGAGCGGCGTACCTCACTCGCTGCAGGGTCTGAGTCCCAACGGCTCCGAGTTTCTGCTGATATTTGACGATGGTCACTTTTCGGAGGAGTCGACGTTCATCTTGACAGATTGGTTCGGTAGGCTACCCTGTGCGGTATCAACGCCACAGCCTCTGCCACTCACTCCGTTGTTCCATTTCACGAGACGCTAACTCTCACCAGCGCATACCCCGAGATCGGTAATCGCGAAAAACTTCCATCTCGCACCTGAAGTCTTCGCACACGTGCCAGCCGGGGAGAAGTACATCTTCCAAGGTTCCAAGCCAGGTAGCATTGACGATGAGCGGCCCCAGGGCAAGGGCGTCAAGAAGTCCAAATATCAGTTCACGCACAAGATGCTCGCTCAGAAACCTAAAATCACAAGCGGCGGAGAAGTACGTATAGTGCTAACTCTTGGTTAGAACATTCCGCCCAAGCAGATGACTGACGTGACTGCCATCGCAGGTCCGCATCACCGATTCGAAGAACTTCCCCATATCCAAGACCGTTGCCGCTGCGCACGTGCTGATAGAGCCCGGTGCACTCCGCGAGATGCACTGGCACCCAAATGCTGACGAATGGAGCTTCTTCATCAGAGGCCGAGCCCGCGTGACAATCTTCGCCGCGGAGGGGCAGGCTAGGACCTTCAACTATGTCCCCGGAGACGTCGGCATCGTGCCAAAGAATATGGGGCACTTTGTCGAGAACATCGGCGACGAGCCGCTCGAGATGCTTGAAGTGTTCCGCGCTGACGAGTTCAGGGATTTCTCATTGTTCCAGTGGCTAGGCGAGACGCCGCGAAGGATGGTCGTCGACCATTTGTTTGCTGGCGACAAGGAGAACGGCGAGAAGTTTTTGAAGAAGGTGCATGATGCCGAAAAAGACGAAGTGACGCTGCCAGGTGACAGTGAGGGCGAGGAACTGAAGAAACCAAGCGATGACCTCTAGTCGGCGTGTAATTGAGTAGGGCCGCGTTTGTTCCATATACTTGTCTCATTTCTGTGGCTGAATTCTATGCTGTTGGGAGTAAATGTAGTGCTTGATTGAGCGGGAAAATGGTAATTACTCTTTGTATCAGACATGCTACGGGGTTCAGCCCTTTCCTTCGCCCTTCATATACATAAGGTGTGCTTTCTCCGAAGGGAAGTTTGCTTCTTCGTGCTACAACAAGTTGTTATCACAATACCTAACATACTCTCCTGGTCCTTCCCCTAAACAGACATCGAACAAAAAGCCCATGGAATAGAAATTCAGATGGTTGCCTTGCTTCCTGAAAGATTGTGCCAGGACAGGGCGGCATTGTCTTAGTACTACGAGTTAACCATATTCTCGGCCAATACTACTGGATACCCTGACATAGAGATGACAAGTCACCACTTCTTGGCCATCCATTTCAAGCCCTGCAGTTCCGAGGAGCTGTCTCCAGCACCAGCGCCCAGGTTTAACAGCTGACGGGAGCAGGGCCGGGGTTGACATAGCTGGTTGGAATTGGCCAGTATAGTTGAAACAGAATTCCGGGGTCTGTGGCTGAGTAGGCCCCGGGAAATGAGACGAGATTGCCCGTCTTCAACGTACCAGTGCCGCCAGTGACCGTAAGCTGAGCACAGGCGATATACAACTGGGCGCCCCCTACGGTGCTAGCGCTATGGAGGGCAATATGCTCGACGCGAAGCAGGTAATCACCGTTTGCGATGCACTTAGGAATGGTTACACTGACTTGCGTCTTGCCTACATTGCAGAATTGCAGTCGAATTTAGTGGAATATTCGAACCGCGCCGCTGCAAGATGGGTCATACCTGAAGATGGCCAAGTGATGGAGCTGGTACCAAGCCCACTGGGTCCGTCCTGGTAGATCTTGAACCACACCGCACCTTTACCATCGAAAGTGGCCGCGGTCTTCCCAGACGGTGCCTTCGCCATATAGAATTGCAGTGGACCGGGGTGACCGATTGAGCTGTCGACGGTGAAGGTGAAGGTGGAGCCTGCGGTAACCGACGCAATCTTCGGTGCCCCGGTACCAGGAGTGAGTTCGTAGCAGGTCATCTGGGCAGAACTGACGTCTTGCACCGGCCCATGGGAGTAATGGTTCTCCGTCTCGCGGATGGTCTCCCATTCCGCCGAAGTCACGCCATTCAAGACGCTTTTCGGAAAGGTGTCTATGACCGATCCTTGGTTAGTGCCTTGCTCACGGATATTATATTAGAGAAACAGGCGTTGCGTCGGACTCACAATGGGCTTGCGCGGCGAGTGCCTGCAATATGGCGAGGACCTTGCTGATCTTCATGGCTCGAGGGAGAATAGGGCTGTTTACACAAGGTTTGGCTGCTGGTTACCACACATGGGAACAATAAAGGTAGCTGTTTGGGAATAGCGTGATACAGTGTAGAGAGTGAGCAACTGTTGCAAATCACGCCCGGAACCTGCTCTTTATCTACTCAAGATTGTCTGAACCCAAAGCAACGCAATGCACATAATACGTAAGCTCATGTTGTCTTGACGGCGCATCCAGTCTGTGGCATCATGAACTCGGAAGAGGCTGCTTATGGAACGGGCCAGTCTTCCTGTCGCATTGTGACTCTGCATGGCGATCGATCGATAGAGGACATGGATGGTCAACCTTGGCTCGACCATTCACGACAGATTTCACATATTGAAAAGACCAACCGAGACTGGACGCTGGATACTTGAACCCGGTTTTGCTATCCTATCCCGACTTTTCAATTGTGGGGTTTGGTTGCATCTGTAGGAGCTTGCACGGAGGTTATAATCTTGCTTCCGCCCTGTTCAAGCAACCCTTTGGAAGCCAGCTAATAGAGATGGTCTCGGAGTGACGACTGACAGTTCCCTCCGCGTGGTATCGTGGTACAAAGCCGTGTTCCTTAACTCGACTGGCCCGCTTCAACTGGTGGAACAAATCGTTGGCGGTGAGGTCGCTCTGTTGTGTTCCATCCATGTGCAGCCGGGGGAAAGAGTTCCATATTGCCGTTTCTGGTCTGAATGAGACTGCGAGAATGCGCTTGAACGACTTGGCAGGACGAACAACAGGCCCCGTAAGTCCGAAATACGCCAAGGCTAGGATAATGGACGACAATGAGCGGCCAGTGTAACCCAACAACAGATAATAATGGTAATAATAACAAAACTCAACAGTGACAGGCGTGTTACAGATGGGTGATCAATATCCATGGGTCTTGTTGTATGGAAGCGAATCCACCGTGGGACCAAAGGAGCCTTATGACCTCTTGTGCTCACCGCCGCTGTTCCCATTTCGAGCTGTCATCACCGTCATTGTATGGACAAATCGTATCTTGCCGGCTTCGATTCGAAATTCGTGACTATCTGGGATCCCAGCGAAACTCATCATAACGTCGACGGCGCCAACGGTCTCGTCGATAACGTACTTGCGGTTGGTTAAGGAGACACCGTCAGGTATGCCCACATCGCACCGATCGTTGGGAGAACCAGTGCCTGTCGAGACACCTCCCTCCAATCTAGCGCAAGGATGGCCCCAGGGCACTACAACGCTTTTGTTTGAGAAGATGTCGCAATATGCGTCGGCGGCCGCTTGAATTGTGGCTCGGCTGTCTCGTTGAGCCTCAGGGATGGTACTCCACTCCTCTTTCGATGCCCAGTACAGGGTTCCAGTTGCATTGAATGCCCAGTCTCCGGTTGAGGTGGTTAGGATATCAATCTTGGAGATATTGTTGCCGGTCCAGTACATCTGAGCGCCAATGACGTATGGTTTTGTAGCATGGGCGGCAATCAGTTCGGTATAAGTAGCGCACTGGGTCGTGTCCAGTGAACTTCGGTTATGATCGATTTTCAGCGGCTGAGACAGAATTCCGGTAGTAATGTTCCGTAGCCTTTGGTTCTCGTTGTAGACGAGGTTTGAGGATACATGTTGTAGAGCGGCCGGGTTTCCAGCCTGCTGTGCTTCGATCAAACTGTCTGCACCCGCCTGAAGCTCCTCGCGACTACAGCCAGCTCCTAACGTTACAGCAGCAATGGCTGCAGTGAGGAATCCAATAGACCGAAGCATGATGACTATCCTTGAGCGGCATAGACTGATTGCGTCTGTTTGACAGATTTGTAGAACTAGCTTGCGATCAGGGCAGACGGAACCGGACTTTATACGCATGCTCAGAATCCATGGCAATAAGAGCTTAGCCACATAATCAAATCGACATACAAAAGGTCCAGAGGGGTAATATAGAGTTAATGCTTTCTTCTTACTCGTGACGATAAGATCATTCAACCGGACAATTCTGACCAAGCAAGACCCGCCGGCTCTATTGTTCAAGCGCTGAATGGCGAAATTGCTACATAGCGGCTTTATTACCATATAAGGTCGGCTAGGCGGCACATGAGACTCAAAAGATGTTGTAAGAACGATGATATCTCTCCTTTATGCCCCTCATAAATACAGCGTATGTCTACTTTCTGCACTCCTACAAGATGACGCACCGTCTGAAGGACTTGTGGCTTGATCAGGTATCCAAGACATTCCCCCCGGGACTGACCAACTGCACCTAGAACCCAACATATAACATGAAAGGGTCACTTAGACGTAAGGGCAGCTAGACAGTACTGCACCTGATGCGCTATGGCATAGTGAAATTCGATTAGAGCTGAAGACGGCAGCGACTATTTGACCTGTGATACAATATCAATCAAGGTTTTGGTATAAGTCCATATCTGTGTTGAATCCTGCGCTTGCCACGTTGAACCAGACCAGTATGTATTTCTTTGCCCCTGCAGGGCGTATAGCTTCGCATAGAACCCTTTACGAATGTCGTCTGGCCCGACCCCAATGTTGAAGGGGCCGTGTGGATACCAGGCAAGTAGTTTTGTCTTCGCATGACCGTAACCTAGCTTGTGTACCAGGCTGTCGATGTCATTCAGACATATCAAAGCCGCGACTTTATGGTCAATGTCCGGCTGTGTCCCATAATATACAAGACGAGTTTTGTTGGGAAGTGGTGTGTCGCTGAGGGCGAAGATAGCCGGAAGCCTCGGGGTGTTGAAGCCGGAATTGTTCACCGCTACATTAAGGAAACTGGTGTCTTCCGGCAGGTCGGGGTTTGAAACAGCTCCAGCGAAGTAGCCGTAGCCCCGAAATTTGGCGAAGAGAGTCTTTTCCGCTGGTACTAAGTCCCAGCCCTGAAGGTTTTCCAGCACGGGCGAGCCTGTCATCAATAACTTCGAGGCCCTGAGAGTCCGAGCACCTTTCCCCTGTTGCTCCACCCTAACAGAGACACCAGCCTTACTGCGTACAACCGAAATGACGCTGGCGTTGTAGATTACTCGTGGTCCAAGGATAGCTGCAGCAGATCGGTACAAGTCGTTTGTGTCGTGCGTTGTCAAAAATGTACCGGCCTGGATATCACGGGCCAAATCAAGGTTGACCACCAAGAGCGCATATACAGTCGGTACTCTGGATATGTCCCAGCCCTGGGTATATTGATTGAATAGAAAGACGACCGGCTCGATCTGATATTTCTTTGCAAAGTCACCAAATGGAATTGTGAGGTCCTCTGGAACTGGATCTGGGAGAAAAAAGCCCCGGTTGAGATCTGGATAGGTGGCGTTATAGATACTGATATACTTGGCCAGGGCGTTGGTGAGACCCGGGTCTGATGTGGGATTAACAACAGACTTGCCAGAGGTGAAGTCAATGCTCAAGGTAGTCGTGTTTCCGCCAAAACTCGGTGGAGTCATGGGTACACCAAGCCTAGACGCATAGTCCTTGACAATGGCAGTGTCGTGGAAGATCTGGACTCCAGCATTCACGGACTGTCCAGTACTGGGATCCGTGTATGTGTCAGCATGGCCACCCAAGTCTGATTGCTTCTCCACAACCACAACATTGATGCCTTGATCGAGAAGTCCGATTGCGGCATAGGTACCGGCAGAACCACCCCCAATGATAACTACGTCAGTCTCTGTGACGGATGTTGTCTCTGCTCCCTCGCCTGCTGTCAACGAGGACAGGAAGGTAATGATGAGAACTGCGGCGAAGCTCGCTCTGTACCGCGATAACATGATGAATAAGCGTTTTTAATATCAAATATTCGGGGGATTGGTGAAGCACTGCATTCACGACCATGGGATGAAAGTCGGCATAAAAACATCTTGATCGTATTCAGGTTATCGGAGAATGAGGTGGGCTTTGTAGGTCACCAGCACGCCGCTGACGTGGACCGGACTTTGTTAAGACCTTGTGTTTCCCATCATTCCGAGGATCGTCGGTCTGTGGGTGGTGAGCACATGGGTGCCAAGGCGATGTTACCTTGCGGTGAGATTGTCAGCCCGACAGTCAATTCGATGTGCGAACGGATGGACAGCACACCCGAAAGTGCAAGTGATCCACTGAACAGGTGTACATTGCAGCCGCTAAGACGGGGTACTGAATGTCAACTTCCTAATCAACAATATCAGCCGCAGGTAGGCGTGTAGTGTCCCCGACACCAACCACATTTCCGATGGAGGTGTGTAAGCATACTAACCTCATGATACACCTGATAATATGGCACACCAATCACGACTTATGGCAGTGAGATGACATAATTACGGGAATGTTTTCCGATCAATTGTCGTCGTAGTAGTCGTCAGGTTTACGCCTTTCCATGTTCAATCTTTACGGCTCCTCGACAACCAGCTTTGCTTAGTACGCAACCTTTGCCTGCCTAGTCTAGAATATGGCACAGGACAAAGATTTACAGTTGGGTTATACTGGCATGTGAAACAAACAAAAAACTCCTAGAACCGTTGTGCATTGGGGCGACTACTTCGCAATTCACGTTCCGTGCTACAACCTGTCGACAGCTGTTACAGTATTATGGACGGCCTCTCCGTGTGCCGAGCTGTAATTATCTTCTTCAAAGGATAGCCCAGCGACAAACAACATGAATCTTCCACAGCTCATGGTGGTAGTCGGTCCTTACAGCTATCTGCTCGAACAAAATGGGAAGTTGAGGGGGAGGTTGGGCTTCAAGGTGTTGAAGTTAGTCTGTTCTGCTTGCTTGGCTCCGGCTGCATTCTAAGATCAGTCACATAGTGGGCTTATATGACCATTCTTTAGCTCCTCAGCAACACCAGAAGAGACTTCATTCCACCTCTGGACTGTATCCTGCTCTGCGTCGAAAGCGTAAAGCCACCTGTTCCTCATCTTTACTGACTCCGGGTCAATCTCGGCCCCTTCATCCAGGTTCTTCAATGCGTTGTGCCACCGGTCGCGAAGATCTTCGCCATTTCTCTGGCTCAGACGGGTGCGAGTGAACCTCAATTTTTCGTATGTGCGTGTCTGAAAAGCCTTGTCAGTGGTTCAATCCGCGTCAAAAATCGTGGTATCGAAACTTACGGCAAGAGGGATGTTATCTTTTCCTGCCAGCTTGAGACATACTGCTAGAACTGCTGCGCTTTCGGTGGCTTGGCTGGCACCCTGGGCACTGGTAGGTAGGTGCGGGTGACAGCTATCGCCCAAAAGAGCGATCTTGTGGCTTTTGGACACCCATGTGGGAAGAGGATCACGGTAACAGATCTTCCAGTCCAACAAGTAGGGAGTCTTGTCAATTGCTGCAGCTATTCGCGGGTCCAGATCGGTTATCAGCTTTCTCACATCGTCCATGTTGCCGTCCTGGAACCAAGACTCCTTGATCTCCATGTCGGCTTCGTGGGAGAGCTTCCGGGTGATGATCCAGTTGAACTCTTTGCCGCCTCGAAGGGTATTCTGGACTAGGTGCGTATCTTCTCCAATCCTAACGGAGTGTCAATCGGGGCATAAAGCTAAGGTATCATATAGAACATAGATCTAGCGAACTTACCATATGTTGACACAGTCCTGATCCAGGAACTCACGGGATCGGTCATCGTCCTTCAGGTAGTCCCCAGGGAAGTAGGCGCGATAGCAGGAATAACCAGAGCTCTTGGGTGCATCCTTGAATCCAAGCACTAGCTCCCGGGTCTTTGATTTAATGCCATCCGCTCCGACAATAAGGTCAGCAAAGATCTCACGGCCATCCGCAAGCGTTATGCTTGGTTTGTCTTCGTCAAAGGCTATGACCTCGCAACCGGTGTTCAGCTCAATACCGGCGTCTCGAACAGCGCGAAGAAACGTGTCATGGTAGTCTCCTCTGTGGCCTATGTATCCAGCCATGTCCATCAGCGGCTGCTGAGCAAGTATCTTGCCGTCGTTCCATCTTCGAATCTGCATGTTTTCGGCCTGATTTCCGATGGCCGTAAGTGAATCATACAGGTCTCTTCCGCCCCATCGTTCAAGAAGCTTCAACGCATTTTCACCGAGACCGAGAGAATCACCAAGTCGCTTAAAGCCTTTCAGTCTCTCGTATATAGTCACTGAATGGCCATGGTGTTTAAGAGCCAGAGCGCAGGCGCACCCCCCGAGCCCTGCACCAATGACGATGACTAAAGACGCGTTGACTTATCAGACACAGTGGTTGTAGAGCCTTCCACGGCAGGGCGCAGGCTAGACGTACCTTTGATGGGTTCACCGCCCGGTGCTGTCTCTGAAGTGGTCATGGCGCATAGAAAGATACAGACTGTGATAGTGAAAGCTATACTTAGACGGACTCGGTTACGGTTTTACAAGTCCCGCAGTGTGAAGCTGGCATTTATTTTCCACGCCCGGGATTTAATGCGATATGAGCATACCGAGAAATGGGTTACGTATTGTTGGGCGTGGGTCTAACATCAGGTTGAACGCGATCTTCGTGGGGTAAAGGCAGTTCGGGGGCGGAGCGGGAGGGCTTATCCAGCTTGGGCTACAACTGCCGACTCAGCTTCACGGGCTAGTGACCCCGCAATGCTGCCTCTCGTACGCTATCAACCCATTTGAGACGCCGAGCGTCGTGGCATTGGGAACCAAAACAATCACCGACGAGCCCGGATCCGAGGTCTGCAGCAATGGTATTCGTCAAGTAGATGACCTGAAAGGAAAGAGGAGATGCTTCAAAACCGCAACACGATCAAACCGGCCAACCTCTGCTTCCACAGTTTCTCGCTATCGTGACACATGATACTGGGACTTCATTCGACACGACATCATCATGGTTGCTCACGACGGCCCAAATCCAGTTGGACGGACGCCTATCCTCGACGAGGTGTACAGCGGTGCGCCCTCCCGACTAAGTGAAGAGGCAGAGAAGACGTTCTCCCGTATGGTTGCGAACCGCACCCTTTCTAAGAGTGAGACGCGGAAACATGGTCTCCGTCTCCCACCAGACACTTCATTGGAGGATTTCGAAAGCGCCATAAGTGATCTTCGAAGCAAGATTGGCGCTGAGAATGTCGAGGTCAACGACCGGCCCCTCGATGACGGGTGGTATTTGGACCATCCAAAGACCCACGACTCGCACCATATTATAGACCAAGAGGCACTAGTCGCCAGTGCGGTCGTCTACCCTGGCTCAACTGAAGACGTGCAGGCCATCGTTCGCTGGGCAAATACTACTGGCTATCCGCTCTATCCGATCTCACTGGGCCGGAACCTCGGTTATGGGGGTGCTGCTCCTCGGGTTCCAGGTGGCGTCGTTGTTGATCTGGGAAGACGGATGCACAGGATTCTGAACATTGATGCAGACAATGCGTCCTGTGTTGTAGAGCCGGGAGTGACATACTTTCGCCTGTACGAGGCCATTCAGGAGCGAGGCCTACCGTTGTGGATTGACACGCCCGATCTGGGAGGTGGCAGCGTGTTAGGTAATGCTCTCGACCGAGGCGTAGGCTACACGCCGATGGGCGACCACTTCGGCAGTCACTGTGGTATGGAACTTGTGCTTCCCAACGGCGAGCTCCTGAGGACAGGAATGGGCGCCCTACCCGGGCCAAATGGCACGGATAACCCGACGTGGCAGTCATTCCAGCACGCCTACGGCCCTGCGATTGATGGCATCTTCTCCCAGTCCAACTTTGGCATAGTCGTTTCGATGGGATTTCATCTGATGCCTGCCGTCACCAACCAATCGTACTGTTTCACATTTCCCAACGACGAAGACTTTGAGGAAATTGTCGATGTCATACGTCCACTTGCTCAGCAGCGCATCCTCGGCAACATCCCTCAGCTTCGCCACGTTATCCAGGAGCTTGCTGTGACTGGCCGCCGCAAGTCTGACTTCCACACTGGCTCGTCTCCCATGACGCGGGAAGAGATCAGAGCCGCCACTGGGAAACTTCCTCTCGGCGACTGCTCTTGGGTTTTCTACGGAACACAGTACGGTCCTCCCGAGAGCATCAATGCCCAGCTGGAACTGATCAAGAAGGCATTCTCGCGGATCCCCGGGAGCAAGTTCTTCTTGCCGGAAGATGTGCCGGAGGACCACTACCTCCACTCCAGAGCCAAGGTCTGCGCCGGCACACCTGTTCTTCGCGAACTGGACTGGCTAAACTGGATGCCAAACGGCGGCCACATCTCGTTCAGCCCCATAGCACCTACCAAGGGAAGCCAAGCCCGCATTATCAACGACATCATCACAAATGCTTTCCATCGCCACGGGTACGATCGATTCTCTACCCTCTGCGTGGCCGGGCGAGAAATGCACTATATCGCCGAGATTGTGTATGACCGTGGGGACCCAGACGCAAAGCTGAGAGCTCTCAAGTGTATGAGGGAGATGATTGCTGAGTGTGCTGAACACGGCTTTGGGGAATACAGGACGCATTTGCTCTTCCAAGACCAGGTGGCTAGGACGTATAGTTGGGGTGACCAAGCCCTGATGCGCTTCAATGAGACTTTGAAAGACGCGCTGGATCCAAATGGCATTATTGCACCGGGACGTAACGGCATTTGGCCCAAGAAGTATAGAGGCAAGGGCTGGGAGCTGGGGCCCAATGATTTCGACATGAACAACATAGGGCCAAAAACCTAGAAATGCAGATTGACGAAGGTAGTCCTGTTTGGGCTGAGGCTGGGTGAGGGCCCAAGAGAGTAGACATTAAAGCTGTCTAGTTATACTGCCTGTATCAGGCAAAGAACATCGATGAACCACGAATATCACTTGGGCATGCAGCATGATTCGTGTAATATACCGTCGGCACCAACCCTCCCGGTTTGGACCCTGGGCCAATATTCTCACATCTAAACCAATTTCAGGACACTTTGGTAGTTTGACCAAGGCGTGGCTTTAGCCGCGGTTGTGAGCCACCACCTCCAACATTGACCTGGACATATATGTCTCCGGGAGGCCGGGGCAATCAGTCTCAACCCGAAATCCGGGATGGCCATGCCAAGAATCAGCAGCTTCGTTTCATCAACTGCATCCAATCAAGAGAAGTTATGTTGTTGCTGCACACATCGTTGTTAGCGGCGAGTGCCGTTCTTGTGCACTCGAAAGCCCTGTCTCAGCGACAGTACGATCCCAGCAACGTGATCAACTGTAAAGATTATTCATTTTCGTATCCAGAGTTCTACCTCTACGATCCAAATTTCACCATCTTCACTGGGGGGACGATTGGCGATGTCGGCTTTTCCGCTTACAACATCGCCACCAATATCACTTTCGACTGCTATGCTAGAGGTGTCGACCTTTCATTGCCAGCAAACGCAACAGAATGGCATAACTGCAGTATCCCTGACACGCAGTTCAGCTTCAGTGTGCTCAGCAATAGCTTTGGACTGAGGCAGTCATGGATATGTAACAATGCGCCAGAGTAGGCCTTTCCCGTTTTGATCTGCCAGCTTCAGCTGCATTTACCCAGCGCTAATGTCCGTCTAGACTCACATTTGTTGCCAACGGCTCGGTCGAGCTGCCAGAAGCTCTGGGTTGCAATTCCGAAGCCACACAACGATGGTGTTTATACGGAAACAATGCTATCAACCCTTCCCTGTCATCACCAGTAGCCATTAAGCCGTCTTCTCCTTGGTATCCACGCATTCCCTATGAGTACCCGGATCGTTGCGTCGAACGATCAGACTACCCAACGTGGGAAATTCACGACCTTTGGTACAACCATACTGGTAGTCAGCAGAGCCTATCACTCACGATAATCAACATCATGAACGGCGTGAAGCTGTCCTGCTCAATCTCCGTCAATGAGAATTTGACAAGAGCCAACGCGCATGCACCTCAATGGAACAACTGCACTAATACCTCTCAAGTCGGCAGTGAAGTATCCGCCACACAGATCCTATTTGATCATGACTATGGACTTCTAGGGATTAAGCAGACATGGAAATGCCACGACAACGTCGCTGCTAACGACGAGCCGTATGTGTTTACTCTCTTCCAGAGCTATAGACGACATCGACACAAGGACTGCAAACTCACAAATATTCACAGAGACACTTATATCGGATTAGGATACCTAGTGACGCCGCTCAGATGTACAAGAGCGAGCTATCACGAAGCCGAAGTGACCAGCGACCTGCTAGCCTATACCTGCTCGCTACCAACCACGAACATTAGCGGATATGCAGCGTACGACTTCCCGCCTCGTATGCCACACACATCGTACAAACACAGCTGTACTATGAACTCGATGAACTCCACAGAACTCGTTCTACAGGACTATGAAGTCGAAGGAAGCGACCTGGCCTCCTTCACGGTCTACAATCCCGGACCGGGGGACACGTATGAGATCCGAAACCTAACCGTCATTGATGATGGGCTATGGCATAAATGCCAGGGCGCACTACCGTGGCAATTGGTAGCTTGTGACTACCTCCTCAATCGATCTACAAACAAACTCGAGTTCCATTTTCAGTGGTACTGTGATGACCGAGACCCTTCTGATGCGTATGTTGACCCCTGACGTAATTAGTCCAAAATTAGTTGTGCTTATCTAACTATCACAGCATCGTCTTCACCGCAAATGCTACGGGTCAACTGCCGAGAGGATCAGAGGCGGCAAAGTTGAATATATCCTCACTCTCGTGGACAAGCACTGCCAGCCCAATGGGGCGGGGACCAGAATTACCTTGGGTATAGTATGGACGTTAGTAGCATAGGACAGACATATTTCCATCGTATCCAAGCCCGCCTTATGTGGCAATAATTCGCAAGTGAAGCGCGTACTCTCACTTTGTGCCACTCTGGGTTGCTTGCTCTGTACCCCTTCTGCTTTTCCTTGACTCACTGCTTCCCTCTAAAAGCTGAATAGACCACTCCTCCTCTTGCCCATTGGATATACAATAAGCGCACTGAGCCCTAAGCCCACCGATATACCAATAGCAATCTGAATCACACTATACAGCACTGTAAACGCCACATTATTAAGTCCTTCCATGTTCGTCGGGTCGCTAGCCGTCGTTGACCCCGTCGAATTGCCTGAATTAGTTATCTGGTCGGCACTCGTTATTCCGCTCAGGAGAGATCCTCCAGCGGCCAGGCCACCTGGAACTTGTACAAAGATGGCCGGTAGCATTGCCGCCGCCGCGAGGCCGTAGCCTATCTGTCGCGGCAGGTTCGAAGAGTGCATCTTCGGACTGGGGCTCCTCCCGTCCTCGGAATCGCCACTAGCAAAGGAGCCCAGCCGATATGCGCCCGTGTCTGGCTTTCGTGAGAAGCGTCTTAGCCGGGGCTGAACATGGAATTCCCAGAAATCGATACAGAAGTTCTCGACGTGACGCCCAACACGAGCGTAGAGGTTCGCTAAGACCCCGATCGCAAGCGCCCCGAGGGTGTTGGACACCTGAGAGTTGCCCTTGAAGGGCTTGGACGAGAAGCTGCTCACGCAGTAGCCAGCCAGCGATATGAACAACATGACCGGCATCTGCTTCCATTTTGCTTGGTTGATGATGCACAGACAAAGCGTGAAGAGTGCAACGAAAAGTATGTTCCAGTACACGTGGACGTTGAGCGGCGCGTCGCAGTGGACGTTGCTTGTAGCGTTGCGGTCTATATAGCCGTACAAAACCGAGCCAATGGTGATGCCGTAGCCGAGGAAGAGGGTGTAAATCAGGGAGTATACCATTCGTACGGAGCCGGCAATGATGCTACGGCTCTGGAACTCGAGACTGCTGCACAAGATCATATACCCTGGCAGGATCAATGCTAAAGACGATTGCGCTAGGGCCGAAAAGCAGAAGAGGCTGCCGCCGCGAATGGATCCGAACGCTCTGCCCAAGAAAGAACAGCAGATGGCGGCTGTGATTTCGAAAATGTTGGAGTATAACTCGCTTTTAGGAGCAAGCACAAGTTGCAGTATACCGAGAATGCAACCCATGATGAACGCAATGGGCAGGTCGATGAAGCGGCCCTCGAAAGCAAAAGGGGCAACACACGCCGAGGCGATGCCATACATCGGGACACGAACCCAATTGCTGAATTTGTCCTTCCTGTGCATGACCTCGTGCAGCCTCTGTGTGGCTTCTTCCACGCCTATCAGGTCGTGGATAACCTCCTTATAGAGCTGGTGAGTGTCGTGTAGTCGCCCGAGGTCCACGCCTTGCCCGGCCCGAACGATTTGCACCTCTGTTGTATGTGTTTGGCTATCATCGAAAGAAATGAACATGCAACCTGGTAGATACAGGAACTGGCTTTCGATGCCGAGAACACGGGCGGACATGGACATGTAACCCTCGAGGCGATGAGTCGGCGCTCCATACATCATCAGGGCGCGAGACAGTTTAACGAGGTAGCGCTGGCGACTAATAACCTCGGCAATGTGCACTTTGATACGGATCTTGTCCTCTAGACGACTATGTCTGTGTGACTGCTTTGACTTCGATTTCGGCCGACCTTTCTCGCTCTTGGCCTTTTCTGAGAGGGCTTCAGCGATGTTACTTGAGCCGGGTCCGGCAAGACTGGAGGAGGATTCGATGAGTCCAGATAATGTTGCAACTGAGGAGGTCGAGTTGTGCGCTCGGAGCCCAAACAAGCCACTCCGGGGCCGTGTAACCGGTGTCCCAGGCGTCGAGGAAGGTGGCGACGGCTTGGGAGTCCTATTGGGCGTGCTGGGTCTGCTGTCATAATCCTTGCCTGGGAAGTCTTCCTTGTACAACTTAAACAGCGAGGATAAGACTCCGCTCTTGTACTTACTCGGCCGAGGCACGTACTCGAGGTCAGCAGCTGTCGGGGTTGTCTGTCCAGACTTGAGCGCTGGCTCGTATGCATGAGTATCAGAAAAGGGGTTGTCGCCGCCATGCTGCCGTGCGGTGCCCTTGAATGCGAGTTTGGGTGCGGTGACGCCCAGCCTCCTTGCTCTGATGCCCTCCACGACGTCATGTGGATCGTCATCATCTCTGAGCCCTCTCAAGCTGCTCGGTCCTGCCGAGCTATGACTCAGAAGTAAGTCATCTGGTTGCGGCGTCATGAGTGGAGAGTCGAGCGAGTTTCTACGTGATCCGGCAGCTGACCAACTTTCGACGGTGACGGCAAGACGATCGGCTCGATGCTTGGCCGCCGCTTCGGAGCGATGAACTTGCTCTGGGGGAGTACCGGGGGGGTCTTGGAGCTGGTTGGTCTGCAGACCGTGTTTGCCCTTGCGCAAGGCTGGTTTTGGCCTCGGTACCCCTTGCGACTGCTGCTCTTTGCTGAGCATCTTCTCTAGAGCAGTTGCTAGCTCTTCTTCGTTGATGGAGTCCCGATTTCTGCCCCGTGGAGTCTCCGACCTCGAAGGGACTCTAGACGAGCTCGAACGGTAGAGCGGCGGTGTATGGGTTCCTCCAGAACCACTAGCATCATCGTGCGGTCGTTCGTTCTTGAAGCCGACCACCTTCTTCTCTCGGGACCGGGCACGTTCCCCTCCCTGGGTCTGAGACCATTCTCGGGATGTGTCTCTGCTGTGGTTTGAGGTAGAGTGTGACATATCACCACATGTGCCTGTGAAAGGCGTTGAATATGGGTAAGATTATGATTCCAGAGATTTGCTGCAACAAAAGCATTTTACGTCAGTAGTTCGGTAGTCGGATATCTAAAATTTTAGAGTTTCCACATGCACATCTCTGTTTGCCATCCGAGTCTCGAATGTGGATACAGTCTCTGCCCCTTACCCACAAAAGGCTTGGAAGCATGCCTGTAGGCTGTAAGACACTAAGGTAAGGTAGTCTTAGTGTGATGTCACTAGAATGCCTTACACGTGGAGCCGACGGGCAGCGTGGTTGCTCCGTTTGCGTCGCCCGAAGCCGGGTTTAGGCCGGGTACGTAGGGGGTCTAAGCCATGGCAGACTGTCACCAACATAATATTTATTCTTCCTGTGTTCTTGTAAATAAAAAAAAGTAAAAAATGAGATGTATGAGAAGGAATATCTACTATAGATGTTAGTCCGCTTGATGGCGAAATCCTGGAGCTACCTAAGATAGACTTTTTGAGGTATCGTCTAGCATTGCCAACACTCAATGCCGGTTACAACAACATGAACCACCTGATGCATCAACATACATGATTCTCGACCAGCACCCTGATCAGCTTTCTACCATCTAACGCACCCTCAATCTATGCCGTGTCATCGTGGTCGTCATCACACCAACTCCTACACAATCACAATCGTGACCGCGGTCCCATCAGTTCTGCAGCCACCTCCTTGTATCGTTTATAGGCATCCGCTTCCTGGTCGAAGCTCAGCAGCCACGGCTCCCTCGTCAAATGTATCGCCTCGGGATTCTTCCAAATATGATCCCAGTTCGCCTTGTGCCATTTCTCCCGCGTCTTTACTCCTGTGGCTTGCGCTTTATGCACCCTCTCGTACCTGATCTTTTCATACGCTCTGACCGCTAGAGGCACGTCCTTCTTCCCTGCCAGCTCCAAACACACGGCCAGTGCCACTCCATCTTCGATAGACTGGCTCGCTCCCTGAATAGACGTCGGCAGGAAAGGATGAGCTGCGTCACCTATGAGAACAATGCGTGCCTTGGGAGAGATGAACGTCGGAAGGGGATCCCTGAAGACGAGCTTATGGTCGATAAGTCTTCCAGTCTTGGGCGTGGACTTGACAATCTCAGTGACCTCAGGACACCAATCTTTCACGTATTCAAGTGCCTCCTCCACCTTCCCGGGAAACTGCCAGCTCTCCGCAATGTTGCCGTCATCCTTGTGAGTGAAGACCCAATTAAACTCTCTCCCGCCTTTGAGGGACGAGGCCAAGAAGTGGATGTCCGGTCCAATCCATCCTTGATGCGTGTCTCCATTTTCAACGAATTTCTTCAGCAGTGGATGCTTCGCAATGGCATCACCAGGGAACCAGGCCCGGTATACAGCATATCCGGACGATTTAGGATTGTCGTCAAACCCAAGCACAATCTTTCGACCTCTCGAGCGTACACCCTCCGCGGCAATGACCACATCGGCGGTCAACTTGTCCTTGCCGTTCAGGACGACACCGGCGTGGTCGTCGGTCTCGAAATAATCGGTGACTCTCTGACCGAGCCGGATATCGACACCTCGGTCCTTGAGGTGGTTAAAGATGATTCTGTGGAGCTCTCCGCGATGGCCGTTGATTCTGCGGCCCCATTTCTTCTCTCCTAGGAAGGATTGCCGTGTAACAAACTTGCCTTGCCAGTGGTACAGATCCAGCCAGGTCGTCTGACGGGCGATCTTCTCCATTGCATCGATCACGCCAGGCCATCGTTCGAATGCTTTCGATCCTGTCCAACGCGTTAGCTATGCCCTCCTCATGTTGACCATAACGCGTGACTTGTGACGGACCGTTTGGATCGAAGCTTATTATGTCACCAATCCGCGTTATCTCGTCGATATTCTCAACCTTGTCTAAGAGTGTGACGCTGTGTCCTTTGCGGTCGCACTCAATGGCGGCCGAGATGCCGGCAAACCCGGCGCCCACAACGATCACATTGATGCCGGACGGCGCAAGACGTGGGTAGTCGGTCATCGTCGGAGTCTAGTGTCGTATGTATTTGCTCCGCTGCTCAAGGTGGAGTTTGACCACGTGTGTACGAAGTGAAGATAGCCTCAGACCAACGCGATCCCACCTATATGTCGCCAGTGTCCTACCCCAAAGATGGACCTAACTAACCAATGGAAATATTGCCGGAGCAAATAGGCTGAGCCGCTACCCCGCATTCCTTCCCATCAGTCAACTCCTTGACGGCCATTGAACTGTCTCCCGTAATCATTCGATCCATGGAAAGCAAACAAATGAAGCAATGCACCATGCAGGTGCTTCCAGGTGCCCGCCAAGAATTCCCAGATGCTGTTGTTGTACTCGAACTTCGTAGGGGCAAAACCATAATCTCTAAGCGCTAGTCCCGCGAACATTTCCAGCCAAGGTCAAAGCTCGGAACCAGCTACCGTCAGTCTTGGCGAGCTGCTTCGGTGTCCCATCCTCGACTATCTTGCCGCTGTCTAGTACCAGCACCCTATCACACCGCCCAGCAACTTCCATGCTATGGGTAATCATCAAAACCGTATATGCCTCAAACTCTCTCCACAGTATATCCATCATGAGACTTTCCGTCTCCCTATCCACACTGGAGGTCATCTCGTCGAGGAGTAGTATGCCCCCTTCCTGTAGGCCTCTCTTTACCAACTGGTTCAACCGCACTCGGCGGCGCAAAACCACTCTCGCAAGACAAAAAAGCTGCTTTTGTCCGCCGCTGAGCCCCGAAGTATCGGCTACTGCATCTATGCCACCGCGCGCGTCGATGGCCTCGCGGAGTCCAACCGTGTCTAGAGCGGCAAGCGCCTCCTCAGCGGTGGCCGCTTTCCAAGGGTCGAGATTGGCGTGGAAAGAAGTCGCGCTGTCACTTGGTAGGAAGACTGCGTCCTGAGAGGCGGCGATGAGGTGCATGCGTAGAGCTGAGTGGTTGATCCGAGTGAGCGACATGTCGTCAATCAGAATGGTTGGCGGCGTGGAAGCTGATTGTGAGGTGATTGGGTCTATTAGGCGGAGCAGAAGCGCCAGGACAGAAGATTTGCCGCTTCCGGTTCTGCCGCAGAGGGCAACCTTCTCCCTAGAATGTATCACAAGCGAGAGATCCGAAAGTAAAGGCTGAGGGTCGGCGCGATTATAGCTTGCCGAGATATCCTCCATCACAACCTTGCCTGACAGCGGCCATTCCGCCGGGGGTAAGATGTCTCCTTCGCCAAACTCCTTATCTTCCCTCTCTGTCATCTCACTGAACCTTTTCAGCCTGCTGATCCCGCCGAGTGCGATTTCAAGACCTGTATATGCGTTGACAACGCCTGCCAAGGTAGTTCCGAAAGTAATCAGCATCACCATAGCGGCGCCGAGAGCACCCAAGTCCACTACACCCCCCCGAAGCTGCGTAGCGAGTAGCACCAGGATTAAGGCCAGGGCGGCAACGACCATGTTCATGACAAGTAGCAGCCACTGCTGCACCATGGCGAGCTGGTAACTGGGACGTTGTGAGATGTCAAGGAAGTTCGCGTTGCGCAACGCCATGTGTCCAAACCATCCGTATGAGCGAATGGTGGCAATACCGGTAAGCGTGTCTAGAAAGTGCGTGTATAGAGGTGATTTGGCTTCGAGGTCCAGGATTCGTAGGCGCTTGGACGTCGGCAGGTAGTATTTCTGGACAAAGTACACCACACCGATGAAAAAGGGGTAACTAATGGCGAGATAAGCCGACGAGACGGCAATGACAATGGCTTGACCTATAGCAACGGCGCCGCTGATGAATAAGTTATTGATCATGCCGGGGAGCTGCGAGTCAATGATGGTCATGTCCTGCGAGAACAAGTTGAGTATCGAGCCAGTATCCGTCGTCGAGATAAAACGCAAACTAGCACTAAGTGCCGTCTTGAGTGCTTGGTCATGAAGATGAACGCCTGATAAGCGTACAAATGTGCGCAAGACTATCAAACCCGCCGACAAGATGACGAGTAGCGCTGCGACCGCCAAGAGACTGTATATCCCGATATAGAACTGGAAGCCCCGGTCACCCAGTGCATTTGCGGACCAGAATTTAAGCCAGATTGTTGAGAAGTTCTGACAGAACCCGATACAGACGACCAGGAGAACATACAGAATTAATGGACGAATACCAACACTTGCCATGTACGCCCAGTAGACCGACAGCTCCGTAGCAGGCGGTGGTACCGCAGGTTCGTCATCCGTGGCTTGGTCTTGAGGCTCTTCCCCCCTCATCAACCGTGGTAGGTTTGATCTTATTTGCTTCTTGTGTAACGGCATAATTGCGTTGTCTACATCGGTTTCCGTAACAGAAGAGGGTGCTTGGGAGAAGGCGACTCCAGCTGCTACGCCTAACACTTGTGGCACAGGGCCTTGCTTTGCGATACCTCCGTGTCCGCTCAGTTCGATGGTATAGTCAGCCACAGCAACGAATTTGACGGACTGTGTACAGAGAACGACTGTCGTTCGACGTTTTCGCACGAGGCCGTCTGACCCGAAAACACGATGGCAGACCTGTTCCTGGGTGCTGGGATCTAGTCCGCTAAACACGTCGTCGGCAACGATCAGATCGGCATCGTGATAGAGTGCTCTTGCTAAGCTTATTCGTTGCTTTTGACCGCCGCTTAGTGACGTACCATTACTGCCGATCATGGTTCTGTCCCCATCCGGAAGCACTCTGAAGTCGTCTGTGAGCATTGTGGCCTGAATTACTTCATCGTACCGTGCGGCATCGAGGTCCTCGAAGCCGATGATGTTGTCTTGAATAGATCTGCTGAGTAGGAATGGCACTTGGGCGCAGTAAGCAACCCTTCGTGGGTCGTAGGAGCAGGTGATTTCCCCCTGCATAAAGGGAACCTCGGCTAAGAGAGCTTTACAGAGCGTAGACTTCCCCGAAGCCACCGGTCCGATCACAAATGTGATAGATGACTGGGTGATGGTGAGATCGATGCCTCTGAGGACTATGTTCTCTTCAGACCAGCCAAAGTCGCAGTTGCGGACGCTGATACGCGGCCCCACCGTAGTCGGGCCGCTCTCGCCCTTCGTCAGGATCCTGGAATCCATCCTCTGCGGTCGCGCAAGGAAGTCGTAAATTCTCCTCAAGCACGCCCAACATGAAGCAATGATTGGCAGTGTCTGCAGAACGATGAGTAGAGGTGCTGTGAGAAGCGTCAGGTACGATAAGGACGTGAATGCCTTAGTAGTATCAAGACGGCCCGGGCCAAAAGCGAAGGCCAGAACCGGTGCAATTGCTTGAGGAAGTGAAGATAGTGTCGCCGAGACGGCCCTGATTGTTCGCGATTTCGCGCCTTGATGAATCTCCTCCCGGCGTTCCCCTTGCACCAACTCGATCACCGCGTCGGTCAATGCGGAGATCCGCAGTTCCTTCACGCACGAGAGAACGCTGCTGGTGACGCTGATGCGTTTTTGGACGCGGCCCATCCAAAGACGCTGATAATTGACCGCGAGCTTGGACAAGACGAACGACAGCGCGAAGCCGATAATGACAACCGCCAAAGGCCCCAGAAAGCCAAGTCCCAGCTCGCGCTGCAGTAGCCAACAAGCTATTGCGGTCTGAATCATGTTCGCCCAAATCTCATGCATGTAACGCATACCCGTATAGATGCGATCAACGTCGGTACTCATGAGGGTGACAGCCGCTGTTCCGTCGGCAGTTTGTGTTCCGACGCTACTTTGGTAAATGCAAGTCACCAGGAATGCGCGCATGGTAGACTGCGCTCGTTCCTGATAGTACCAGTAAATTGACGTTGACGCTGCTATGCCAACATAGATGAGGATAGCAGCTCCGACCAGGCCAGATCCTGAACTGCTTCTGGAGACCTCATCCTTCGGTCCGGCAAGGAAGTTTAAGAGGCTTTGCAAAAAGAATGGCTGACACAACGTGAAGCCGACCAAGCAAAGGCGAGGAAGTACAGGTAGAAGGAGCGGCCTCAACAGAGGTTTCGCAGCCCATAACAAAACATCAGCATCTCCGGCTCGGCCATCTACCCTGTGCAAGCTCCGCAAGGACTTTCTCGAGACAGCATCTGCGGAAAGGGCCTTATCAAGCGGATAAAGGTCCTTCAGATTGAGATTGCGATGATAGCCGGCCCATAGGAGGGGGTTGACCCATGTATATAGTCCAAGACCAAAGATACTGGTCGTTTCTTCCGGGCTGTGTTCGTCTGCCTCCCACGAGAGAAGCCATCTCGACTTCCAGATCAGGTTGCTGCTGAGAAAAGCTGCTTCTGCGACGACAAAGACAGTAAACACTGATGCAAATGTACGATCAAGAGAGTTCCGGACGACAGTCCATAGTCCACGACTTCTCGCGATATTGCTAAGGAGATCGACGAGGAGGAAGACACACAGCCGGCTGGACGGCCGGCGCCCTTTGAAGTGCCAGCAATAGGATAGCGCTAGACAGAGCAAGACACTTAAAGTTCGCAGAATAGAGCTAGCGAGTGAGCACGAAGACACATAGTCTGGCCTGTTCACATTGTATGCTAGAAGAGTAACCGCGAGTGCGCAGTACACCGTCCCAGTTGTCTTGCAAGTTGCAACCCAGAGTCAGCTGCAGTCATATATGGGGTTTTGTATGTAAAAGGTGTGCTGGCAGCTTACCAGGTACAGTGAGTGCAGAAAACCTGGTATGCGGGCAACGGTCGCTCTGCGAACCATGAACGCGAGACCCTGGAAGGATAGCAGCAGAAACGCTGCATGTAGGCCAAGGGAAAGCCAAGTGTTGAGGAGGGGCAGCCCGAAGTCGCCTTGGCATTGCGCTATGGCGATGCCAAATGGATTCTCACCGGCCACGACCATGGTCTGACGCGCCGAGCCACGACTCGTGTGTAAGTAAAATATCAGCAGTCTGATTAACGCGAGGAGGAATTCTACTCCTGGCGATACTTCGCGGCGCGTCCAGACTCGCGACCATGGATGATCGATGCTCTAAGGTATGAACATGTGCAATTTACACTAAAAGGTCAATCTGACGTTTTGCAAGGATGATGCGTCTGTGCGTTTGCACTGCCCCCTCCTTTGCGCCGTGATCACCTAAGCTGATAAGACGACAGAACCGATCAAATAATCTCTTATTATCTTGTCATTATCATTAAATCCACAGATGCTCCCCATCAAGGTGTCGTGGTTTCTCTAGGACCTAAGGAGTTGAGTGGGTGCTTCCCTTCGGCGTTCGGGATCGTTCCGTCCGGCCTGCACGTTGTCGGCTTTAGCCCGTGATCACACTATACGTATGTCCTACCACAGTCATCTAGCAGGTCGTCTGTGAGCGCTGCAACTTCTTCGCCTAGACTGCCTCTAGACTAGAGAACCTAGAAGGTCTACTACACGCAGTCAGGTCACCCATCGAGGGCCGAAAAACAGGGTCACTGAACTTGCACATGGATGAGATCAAACATGGTAACACCATGGTCACATGGACTCCGGCCTTCTCTAGGAGAGAAGTTCGACCAGGTGAGACATTAGATTGTCGTGGCGTGAATATGCGTGATCATGCTGTTAGAGCACAAGTCGGGGAAGGTGAAAGCTTAATGCAGAACCCAGAGATTGGGTTAGGAGAGTGATCAAGGATAGAGAGATGATCCTCAATATCTGGTGGTCGATTCGGAGAAGATAAACTCGTACGGAGATGTGTTAGTGGCGGCGCCTAAGGTGATTTCCGCACAAGAGGACGACTATCAAGGGCAGGCCTCCTAATATGCTACTAGGCTCGAGATGCAGTTGCAATGGGGTGCGTGTAGATTCGCCCCGTTCGGTGTGACCAGCCTCTCCCTCTTTCCTGATCCATGTAGTTTGCTGCGTTTATATGTGTTCATACGTAGAGGCGGCATAATGCCCGCGTTCAGGAATGATATATGATAAGCGACATGCTATTAGTCGGTTTGGTTCTGGCGCATCTCCCTCTCACGCTGCAAGTGACAGAACAATTCAGCCAGCACGCTGCACCGCCATTGTTCTACATATAGCGGACACAGATAGTCAGCTACTCAATGTTGATCGACGACGAACCACTACTTGTATTCTTCCCACTGGCGTAGCCCTCTGTTGCCACAATCATATAAGAGTGACCACCGAGCTTCATTCCCACTTTCGACCATTCACTGAAGTGTCTTCCTGTCGTGACAGTGCCTCCCGTTCGTTTCTCGGTTCTGACACTCCAGTACTGCTGAAAGGTGCGAGTACCATCGATTGACGGCTTGTTGACCCGCGTGCTCTGGTAGAGCTCGTATGTGCCTTCCTCGAAAGTGAAATTGCCCTTCAACGTCCAAGGCTCTCCTGGCGTCAGATCTCCATGAGATTCGACGATGTAGTATTCGATCAGAGGGTTACGTGTCCACCCGTAGATGGAGAGGTAACCCGGACCAGTGGGCTCATAGGTCCCGTTATACTTGATTGTCCTGAAGATGTCGTTAGCTGCGCTTCGTCACATATCCCTTGAGTCTTGACTGCCTTGGCTGCTATGTAAGTTTAACATGGTGTGGACTGGTCGTACCTTGACCCTCCTGGGTTCCACCCTTTCCCGCAGACGAATCCTCCGCCGCCACTCCACTTTGCTGTATACTGTCCGCCAGCACCATTATTGCAGTTGTGACTGCCACTGCCCTCCTGCCAGAAAGACCAGTAGTAGTTGGCTTGTGCAGATCTCGAACTAGGGGGATCGACAGCCTCAGATTGGTTGATCACAGCTGCTCCCACCAGCCACCATGATAGTAGAGATGCAACAGCCAGGGAAGGAAGAACAAACATCGTGAAGCCTCGAGCGTGGTCAATTGCGAGTGGTTTACGCGCCGCTGTCTACCGAGTGGTCGCTTATATGATTCGCACCTAGACACTACTCGTTGAAGCAAGGCTAGCATGCCCAACTGATCTTGTTGATTTTAGGCTGAAGCAGTCAGCCCTCCTTGCGTTAACATGGCCTTATATGGTTTTCATAAGTCGACTAATTGTAGGTAAACATTTCTCTGTATATTACTGATGATTCGTTGAGTGACTCTTGAGTGATCTGTATATGACTTGGACCAATGGGAAAAGAACTTTGCTTTTGATAGAAATTGAGGAGGCTTCCCCAGACAATCGCCAAGCCCTATGATAACTACCGACGCCGCTTGTACGGAAGTTCCTCAGAGCTCAGGTCAACTGGTATGGTTCTTCAAGGTCACGATCTTGCGAAACCTGTGAGACGGGGGTCATAATTCAGTGCTGGCTAGTGTGTTGGCGCGAGGGGCGTTAAATGAGTTGCACTTACCGGCTGATAATATTTGATTGTCTAATGATACGTCAACCTGGGCATTGTCACACTTCGGTATCCGCATCACCGAACCTAAAACTTTTGATAACAGGTATCTTATGATTACATGAAAAGCTCTGTATAGAATATTTCTGCAGCACTCCCGGCTTTCTGTCATAGCGGAAGTGAGCTTGGGTAGATTCATTCCTCATTCTGCTTGAAGTGTGTACAGCAAATGGGGATGAATACCATATCTATCGAGGAATATGTGCTGGGCTTGTGAAGAAAGATTGCAAGGAGTCATGCTGGGAGCGGGTCTACAGGAACTGAGAGTCTGATATGGCTATGGCAAAGCTTGCCCAAGAACTTGTATTTCATAATAACTCTTACTATCTAAGTCTAATATTCACAACCTCATCTCCTTGTCTAATCTCATGTGTCTAGTATCATATACTGATGTCGCCCATAGTCTCAGGTAAGCAATGCTTAAGACTTTGAGTTCAAGTGACTTCAGATAAGTGTTTTAAATCTAGTATCCACGAGAGGGTTGAAACTGATCCATTCATCATCATGACTTTGTGGCTTTAGGCGTTGACGAGCCATATGCTTTCAATTCCACCATCGCGTTGTCAAACTCTCGTTCTATGATTTGGGCGTGAGCCGATGATCTTGGCTTGATTGAACAACGGAAAGGTAGCGGGACAGAGTTGAAGCCATCAGTGAAAGCGAAACTGTGTGTCTTGTCAGCAATGGTTCATGAGAAGTGGCAAAGCGGTTACATGCATGTCCACGTCGATATCCTGCCCTGACGCAGTTTTTTCTGGCTTGACATCGAAAGCCCAAAGGATCCTGGCGATGTTGAGTGCAACGGAGTTTGATCCGACGTGCATGCCGGGACAGACCCTCCGTCCCCAACCAAAGGCACTATGGCCAAACGTGCCTGGGTAGTCTCGTTCTGTCAAGAAGCGTTCCGGTATGAAGTTATGGGGATCTGGAAAGTCTTTCTCGTTCAAGTGAACTGGAAAAGCACGCGACATGGTTAGCCCGAGGGCGCTCCAAGAGTATCCGGGTAAGGGTTTGACTCACTGCTCCACAACGGCGCGATGATGGTGCTGCCCTTCGGAATGAACATCCCATTCAGAGTGTCGTCTGCAGTGCTTGCATGCGGAGTCCCTCCTAGCACAGCTACTGGCCGCCAGCGGAGGGTCTCCGATGCAATAGCGCGGACGTACTCGAGGTTGGGAAGATCATCAAAGCTAGGCAATCTGTGCGGTCCGACAACTTTGTCCAGCTCTGCTTGTGCCTTTGGAATGAAGTGGGGGCCGAACTTGACACATGCAAGAAGGAAACTGGCAAGCGAGCCAGCGGACTATGATTGTTAGCCATAGCCTCTAGGTTCATACCCAATGATAGTGGCGTGGGGTTGGGTTATTACCGTTTCGACCCCAGCTCCAAAGGGGGTTGATACAGCATACGCGAGTTCAAGATCCGTCATGCCGAGATTGGCTTGTTCCTCTATGGCGTGCTTTGCGAAGCAAGTCGGCGCGACGCCCCGCGAAGCTTTGTCCCGTATCTCGTCCAGGAGTTGCATGTACAGCTCGATATCCATTTCTCGCTGCTTCAGTACCTCTGCCTTCCACGGCGCGAGTATACTGGGCACGTACTTTAGAGCAGGGTACCTCTCTACCGCAAACTTGCCAGGAATGCTGATAATAGAAGTCAGCAAGGTACTGATTACCAAATTCTTCGACTCGGGCCACACTTACTTGACCAACGTTAGGCGTTCCATTGCTTCGGCGTTCCTTCTAACGACAATATCTGTCTTCACATCTTCAACTCTGCGGCCGTAGGTAATACTTACGATTACACTAGCCGCGTAACGTTCAAGGTGGGTGCGAAAGTCCTCTGGGTTATGAAGCAGTTCGTGCATCAGGACGTTCGATTCCAGACTCTGAATAGGCCTATATGTCTCGCTCCGTCGTTGCATGAAGCCGCTATGGAGGAGCTTGCGCCACCGTCGCCAAAAGGGACCATATGGTGCCATAAGACCGCGCATACCGTTGGAAAGAAGTTCGCCTCCCATGATGAAGCGAGGGCGGGACGAATAAACCGACCCTCGCTTCTCAAGGAGATCCCAGGCCACTTGTGCAGAACCAAGAATGATGGTCGGGGTCGGCCCCATTTGGAGGTAGACGACATCTCCGTATTTCTGATTCAGCTCGCGAAACCATATCCATGGCTTGGAGACACCGACTTTGATTTCCTTGGGTCCAGGTGGTAGCTGCGAACGACGAGAGTACAATTTCCATTGCTGCTGGAGCTGCAGTCGTTGTCAATGTCAAGACGTTACAACGCACACCGGGAATGAAATCCAGGGGGGCCACGACCTACCTCGGGAAAAATTAGCCCGATGTAACCGACAGCTGCTAGGACAACAGCAATAGCCAAGCTTGTTAAGATTGTGGTCGCCATAGTCAAGCGTCTCAATACTGCCGCAAGTCCAAATAAATCAAGTATGCAGACCAACGAGTGTAACCAAATATGAGTGCCCAATATTGAAGAACCACAGAGAGATTAAAAAATGGTTCTTCTTGCTTATTGGAGCTGGGGGCACAGCTTCTTGGATCGCCCTCGAACTGCCGGTCGGTCTTGGTTGAAGCCATCTTTCGTCTCCGCACGCTAAAATCCGAACAGTTCGGCAGAGCACAAACGGAGACCTGGGATTGATGCCAAGGATCGAGACCCCATTTGTTCAATATCACCATTACAGGAATATAATGCAATGCCCTTTTCCCAGCGGTCGGGCTCCTCCCGCATCCCGTTACAGTGCATGACTATCATTCCCCTTCCTGGTATCAGTCAGTCCCTGAGTTGAAAGTTCCGAATGGAATTAACCGTCATTGAACATTATTCGTATATTTGAGAGACACTACACTCTTTACTCCCTGTCGTATCAGTAAACACGGAGAGTCTAGACGTCGAGTTTCCGCGTATCGTGGATATAGGTTAAGCTTGCTACCAAGTTGCAAGATGAAGAGGATGCTCTTGTACCATCGTGGCGCGTCAACAACACACTAGCTCTACATGGCTTCATTAAGGAAAGAGTGTATACATAGGCGCACTCGGAGAGTTGCTGTTGGGTAGACAACAACCGAGATACATCTGGTTCATTCACTGAATTGATAGAGAGTGATGCTCCGTCGCAACTTCACCGCTCATACTGGTCTGAAGGACAAACGGAGTGAATAGAGCCTCCTGCTCATATAAAAGCTCGTCAGAGTGTCCACCGCTTTCGAACTGTCTGTTTGACCTGCATAATTGTTATACTTCGGTTTACTGAGGCCGAAGCGACACGATAACAGGTGTACGAAATCTTCTGTAGACAGAGTCAAACACAACTAACAAAGCACAACGAGTCCAACATCTCCACAACCCGCCTCAATAATCCAAAATGGGTAGAGAATCTGGATATGACCACCCAAAGCCGATTGGACCTGCTCCAAAGCCTTCCGGCGGTGGCGGCACCTCTCGAGGTCCGAACGAAGGAATAGGATGGTTCAAATTAGAATGAGTGTTGGGATATCCCAGGAGCTTCAGCATCGTTGCTGGGTAAAAAACCAGCTCAGAGCCTGGTGTGCAACATAGATGATGTCGTTTATCTGATTCAGAGTATCAGCCCTTTGACTATTCGATGTTACTGTCATCGCAAAGTCTAAGTTTAGTCAAGGGGGTCTCTCTGCAACAAGATTTAGACAGCTGCATACCATAGCAATGTGGCATTAGTTACCAAACCACGCACACTTTACGCGCAGTCCTGCTAATCCCGAGAACCATTGCGTGAGCATTCATTCCGGCATTAAGCGCAAAGTCTCATGTGCTGCAGGCCTTCCACTGGAAACGCACATCATTGTCACAGGGTTCGGCTGATCTCTCCACCCTACTGCAGGATACTTTGTCCCGTCGCTAAATCTGAGAGCTGCCTCACGTTAGTACATTTGACATTTTTTCCACAAGAAGTCCTATGTAAAAAGCTTTGAGGCGCCTACCGTCCGATATGCGGCAGCCGCACAGCCAACACATGTCGAAGCTTAAACTGAGGCACACTTCTTCACAGCCTGCTCATTATGCCCTTCGGCTTCGAAACACCACGCGCAGATCATTCAGAAGATCACCCAATGAGTGCACCCCGACTGCACTCCGTTTCTCAGTCATCAGTCACGAGGGAAATGGCAGACGAATTGCCAAGCTACTTAACGCCAAAAGTCCCTCTGGATATTGATCTAGTCCTAAAATTGCTCATAATGTGAATGTTGGCACCCTAAGGCATCGCTGTGCTGCTATCGCGTCCATCATGGAAGAGAGCTCAGCACCCAAGATAGTGATAGGCCTGTCCGCTATTACAACTTTGTCACTTATCTTTCTGACTCTTCGATTTTTCTGTAAGGCACGATATGGCAAAAAGTTAGGATGGGATGACCACATAGCCCTGATATCATGGGTGAGCAGAACTTTACCCTCCCGTCCTGAAGCCTCCAAGCATACCCATACCTGCACGACATACGATTAGGTGACTGACTATTGGGCTCAAGTTTATTCTTCTTGTCTACTCGACCCTTACCATCGTATCGTGCAAGTTTGGTGTGGGAAGACATCTGACAGAGATTCCGCCCGACGATCAGCCTATCGCTCTTGAACTACTTTACATCGGTCGTTTCTTCGGCATAATTGCCGTTACAACTAGCAAGACATCCTTTGCGGTAACACTTCTCCGCTTGGCAACGAAACGATGGCACCGCTGGGCCGTATGGTCCATCATCGCCACCCTGAACACCGTTATGGGACTCACGGCTCTGTTTCTTTTCGTGCAGTGTACTCCAGTCTACAAGGCGTGGATCATTAGCGCCTCAGGTACATGCTGGGATTCCCGTGTCACGATATCGTACTCGATCTTTGCAGGAGGTAAATCGGTGCCCACATCACCATTCTGGTCGTTCATACTCACAAGCCCTAGCATATTCCGCCGCCATGGACTTCATACTTGCGCTCTTCCCGTGGTTCCTTATATGGAATCTGCAGATGAACAAAAAGGAGAAGGTGGGCGTGGCAGTTGCGATGAGTCTGGGAGTCTTGTGAGTCTTTCTTTCCAATGTTCTCAAAGAGCAATACTTACTGACAAGCTGTTAGAGCGGGAATCACGGCTGTTGTCAAAGCCACATACCTGACTGGTTCTTCTCGAAGTGGCGATTTCACATGTAACACTTCCTTATCCTTGATTCAGTGCCGGGAAATAGCTGACAGTGCTAGTTACTTCCGCCGATCTACTCGTATGGTCGGGATCTGAGACAGCAGTCACACTCATCGCCACGTCCATTCCCTTTCTCCGGCTCATGTTCAGGGAGGTTTCGCGCAAGTCCCAGCTGTCAAGAATTGGACAGGCTGATGGATATAGGCGTGCGGATACGACTTATCAAACAGGAAGAGATAATATGCACTTCGATAAAGAACTCAGGATGTTGAACCTGGATAGTAGCAGCGAGAAAAGCCTTCCTGGAGGTAGAGATGGAGATTGACAGCATCTCTCCATTGCGTAACACATAATATGAATGAAAACTTGATTACAGCATCCAGTTCTTAGCTTCTCCGAGCCTGATCTTCTGTCTCCTCAAGCAGTTTGTTTGATAATATCTGCTGCCTGCTCAAAATGTTGGTACTGCTGATTTCCAGGACATACAAGTGATTCGTGTGAGAGACTCACCTTTTCTGCAATGGCATAAACAGTTTGACAAGTGTTGCCACCAGGCAGGGTTGGCATAATACTGGCGTCTACAACGCGAAGGTTACTGACTCCATATACACGAAGCTGCTGATCCACGACTCCTCCGAGCTCCTTTGGCATCATCGCGCATGTCCCAGCAGGATGAAACTCGGTAGGTGACAGTGTGTCTGCCAGATACGCCGCTAACTCGCTATCGGATTGGATCTTCGGGCCCGGACTTAACTCTCTCGGCGCGAAACCTGCGGTTGCAGTATTGTTGAAGTAGTACTGCCGCGTATATCGCATGATCTCCGTCATAACTTCGATGTCGACTGCGTTAGTAAGCGCACGGTAGTCCACGATTGGCTCTCCTTCGGGATTCCCTGGGTCAATGTTCACAGACCCCCGACTCAGTGGGTGCAAATCCACGATGATTCCGTTGGAGGATCCGCCTGTCAACCCAAGGTTATAGAAGGCTGTGTTGTTACCCCTCATAGCTGCCGCGAAAGACTTCAGTTGAGCAGCATACCCAGCAACTACACTTGCGTCTGTATCGGACGGCAGTGAGGTGCGGGGGTCTTGAGTTGCAAGCTTGTCGGCAATTGCCCCGAATCGACCAGAGATTACAGGGAAGGGCAGCCACGCCGCTGCATTGCCGGTTGCGATTGAGTATGGCCCCGTCTTGTTAGCTGCCCACACTTCGTCGGCCCAGTGACGGAAGCTCGCGTTAGTGAATAAATCCTGCGCGCTTGGGCTTGATGTGAAGTTTCGAAAGCTTATGAACATTTGCACCATGGGATGGTCTTGGAAGTTCTGTCCCACTCCTGCCAAGTCGACAACAGTGGTGATGTTGGCTGCAGTGAGGACCTTTTTGGGTCCAATGCCGCTTCTTTGCAGGATCTGCGGGCTGTGAATGGCTCCAGCCGCCAGAATCACTTCCTTCGTTGCTGTCACCAATACCGACGAATTGGTGCTGTTGGCCCTGGCAGAAACGAATTCAACACCAGTAGCTGCATGACCATCGAGTTGAATTCTGAGGACTTTGGAACCTGCAATGAGCTGATAGTTGTCTCGCTTGATGTCATCATAGTGGCCTGTCCTGGCATATGATCGTGTAACGCTCGTTGGGTCCATGAATTGCGGGAACCAGTAGACACCCGGACGACCGGAGCCGCTATCGGAGACGAATTCGACTCCTGGCATTGTCCTGAAAGCTTCGACCTGAATTTTCGTTCCGGGAAATTGATACGACGGCCAGCTCGTGTAAACACTTGAGGTGTTGCCCCAAAAGCTCTGGTCGTACACGATATTGGATCCCTCTGCAACGTCGGCATTGGGAGGTACAAAATTGAGAGCTTTTTTGAAATACGGTATAATTCCTTCCCAGTTCCAGCCAGATGGGTTGGCAAAGAAGCTTCCCCATCGGTCGTAGTCTTCAGCCGTGCCTCTCACTGTCATCATAGCATTCACAGCTGAGCTACCTCCAACGACTTTACCTGCCAGAACGGCAATAGTATGGTTGCGTAAGTTCACCTGCGGAACTGAGTTTATACTGTACATCAATTGCGAATTGAAGCCCTGCATTCCCCCTTGAACGGTATTGATCAAGGGCGAGTCGACTATGAGTTTTGTCAAGTTCCACATCTAATATTTGCATCAGACTGAAGCACTCACCAAGTTCTCCATGTTCAATGACCAGGACGGTGGTTTTTCCGTCTTCAGTAAGGCGGTCTGCGACGGTCAAACCAGCAGTGCCGCCGCCGATGATCACAAAGTCATAATTGGGCTGGACTTCATTTGCTTCGGACAGAACTTTCCATCTTGGCGGTCCGCTGGCTGCAGCCACAGTGTGGAACCAGAACGAAGCAAAGAACAGCAGTTCAGAGAAGGAGAACATCGTATAGTGTGGGTTATGACCGGTCATTCCTTATAGCGAGGGAATGCCACAGCAGTTATATGCTGTCAAAATCTTACGAGCAGTCACAGCTGACGCACCGTCAATTTCAAGACCAGTACCACCAACTCCACTCAATGAAAAGTAGGTCTAATTCTCGCTCCATGGGCGTATTTAAGCGAGTGCCGATATGCGACGGATAAACCCATGGATCAGAAATAAGAGGACACAGCTCATCGTTACAGTTCGTCTTCCTCGGCATTCCCAAGGTATTAGGTAGGATCCATCTTGCTTCCAAGATACCTAGTGACCTACAAAGGGTAAAATCCACGCCTATGAGGGAACTGCCTGGCACGTTTTAGCCGGAGTTTTTGCTGGAGTGGAAAAGCTCGCTGTTGCGGAGAACCATGACGGAAATCACCACTGAATCCAAGGAAACTTACGTGTCTATTATTGTTATTACGTATTATTCCATTGATTTGGCCTTGTCATTCAACTGTCTGGGCATATACCCACTACCCATCCAGCCACAGTGGACGAACCTCGATCTTGAAACCCACCACGCATTATCCCATGCGTCCCTCCCACCGTCTTAAACACTGGCGTTCGTGGCACCTGCAACCAACGCCAGAGTTTTGCTCCATTATAGTGGTCGACAGGCCTTTCTCTTGCTCTGCTGTAAAATAGCGGTCCCGAGTGAGCGGTGCCAGGTGATACCATGCAGACTATCTCTCCAGCCAAGTTCAGGATGTCTCAGCCGCATCTCGATCTGCCGTCAGAGCATAAGCCCTCTCGAGGTCCTCCAGGCGCTTCTTCACCGATGGCGGGCTGCGTTGAAACGTGCATAGCGAAGCTATAAGGCCTAGCCCGGATAGTCCAATGCATACTCGCATGTTAGTGTTGAAAGCGCTGATGTAGACCTGTCTCACTCGCAACTGCTGAAAGGTAGTGAAGGAGTAAATGGCGATCGGGGATCTGTAGAAATCCTCGAGTTGCTGGAAGCTGAGTACTCCACTGAGGCTGTCCTGTATCTCCTGGTTTAGGACTATGAATCCCGCAGCAACACCCATACTTCCTCCGAACACACGCAATTGGGCGAGGATGCCTTGACTGACGGCTACAATTAGTATGTTAGCATCGTAACCAAGACGGACGCAACCAACGAGATAGGGAAGGCATTTATACCGTGATACTCGAAGGGCACTTGCAAAGAGGTGATGAAAGTTGCGGTAGCCATGTTAAATCCAAGTCCAAGACCAAGAATGACCTCAAATCCCCACTGCTTTGACTCTGGCCTCAGTGTTTCACCAAGAGTCGACAGAAACCCGCTTCCAACAAGCATCAACACACTTGCGCCATTAAGCGTCCAGAACGTATTGTTTTTCTTGGCCGAGAGGCCACCGCCAAGCATGGATCCGATAGCCATGCTTCCCATTAGCGGAAGGAGGAGCAGACCCGATTTCACGGCGTCGTACAGGTTCACAATTTGGGCTCTCATGGGAATATGAACGATGGCAAGAAACATAATGAACCCGGTCAAGACCGATGTACCGAGGGTGCACATCATAACTCTATCAGTTAGCACTTGCCAGGGGAACTGAGGTCGGATGTGTCGGTATTTGCGGTTCCGAGATATCTCCCGTTGCCAGAGAAGCATGACAATCCAGCATATGCCGGAGATGGTGAGCAGTGAAATGGTAGGTCCGCTCTTCCATGGGAACTCCCTGATCGCAGTTTGGTTAAGGATAAACACCAGAAGCACTGTGCAACCTAAGATGAGAATAGTGCCAACATAATCAAGGCTCCTGAACGGCACCTTGGCGAATGTTACCATATTCTTAGGCCAAGCAAATATCAAAATAATTGCAGGAACAATGGCACAAGGTCCACTGCCGAGGAACTACAGTCAGCTCTCGTGCCAGTCAGCTTTGTGGAATGGAATAGAATAGCTCACTTAATCCAGAAGCCGTACCGCCAGTCAGCATAAGTCGTCAGCACACCGCCGAGGACGGGACCGCTAACGCCAGCAAGGGCGACCACAATTCCCACGACTGCGGATATAACAGGGACCGTGCTCGGGGTGCATATCTCTGGATAGATGATCATCGTGAGGGCATATAGGCCGGCTCCACCTGCGCCCTGAGCAGCACGAAATCCGATTAGTTGATCCATGTTCTTGGATGCTGCGCAGGCCATAGACGCGCCTAGGAATATGGCAAAAGATGAGATCAAGACAGCCTTCCGACCCAGGGCGTCAGACAGTCTCGCGCAAAGTACTGAGAAGCCTTAGGAGAACTTGGCATTAATCACATATTCTTGTTGAGGGGTACCGGGCTAGGGATCCTCACTCACCAACATAGGACAGGGTGTAGGATAGGACAATCCAGGGCGACATTCTGAAACCGCCAAACTCTTCCGAGATGTTATAGAGCATGGTCGCGACGATGGTCGTGTCCATGAGCGACAGGAATAGACCCGCGCCAATGCTGCAAAAACGCGAAGCGAAGTCTATTAGTATAACTGACACCCCTTCAATAGCTTGAACACTGATAATGGATTAAATGAAGCATTGCCCTCGGCGAGATGATTCTAAAGTAAAAGGTGGCTTTAATTATGTACCAAGCAAGAATTGTTACGAGTCTCCACGTCGGTACCGGTTCTCTTCTCAACATTAGTAGTTCCACCGCATGCACATCTGACGGAGAGTCGGGGTCAAGTCCGTGAATTATTGCTGGCGACGGCGAACCGCTGGGCTCATTGCCTGAGGCATCTTTAGGCTCCGGCATTGTGCTCATCTTCCCAGGGGCGATATTAGAGAGGAAAAGTTAGTTATATCGTAGAGGACGATTGGGACTGATGATGCAAAATGTCTTGAGGAAATCCACACCGATAGGATAGAAGGCCGCCATGTCGAATAAGTAGGGGCATGCTGACGTTTTCCACCGCAATGCAGCAGCCTTGGTTGTCCAATGGGGACTGAACTGTTGAGAATATGCCCGCGAAAAGGAATCGTCCCACTGTCACAAACTGAAGGCAGCATAAACTTGAGACAGGGATTCCTGCCTGTGATTTTGATAGGGCGAGATCCGAGAGGCAGGGGGGCATATGTGGCAGCCACCCTTGCATGTGGTATCGGTCATTGCTGTGCCGCGTTGACGCTGAAGGAGCTATTGGGCGCAGGATTTCCGATGATCGTTGGGTGCTACGCTACCCTCATAGAATTCATTGTCAAGCAGTTATGACCATTTCTACCAAGCCACGACAATCGTTCCTATGGGCCTTACGTGATGACAATCTCGAAGAAATATGCCGAAGGGTTTCTTATGCTTTTCTATCAGTGGTCAAACCAGGTTTCAAGGTAGAACATCCGAATACGCACGATAAACCTACGGACATTAGTCCACATGGCTGCCAGAAACAAATGTTTAGTATCTCTGTTGTAGACCACAGTCGATCGAACAGTCAAGATCAGAGCGATTATTGATGCACACTACTACGGCGTACTCCTGATAAGAACAACGAGTGTGAAAAGTACTGGTCCAAGGCCAATGATAGAGGAGGTGCTTGGCGGATCTCATCCGTCACAGATGGCCCGACTCGGAGTTTGGGCGCCGCCATATTCCACGCCGAAGACCGAGTTGTTAGTATTGGCTTTACCTGGTCCTTGCAATTTTCGATCAAAGTGCAGAAAACACAGTCGTGACTGTTCACTTATTAGCCGCAGAGCATCTGATCCATCCGGCGATATCGGCAGGAGGGACACTGAGCCTGGATGGTAGGCTCATGGGAAGACCGTAGCGCTACACCTACAGAAAGTCCAGCTCCCTTTGGTGGGCCAACTTCCCTTAAGGGAAGGGTTTGATGAAGGCTGCCGAGTGCGGTTGAGCGTGGACTTGGGTAAAACTGGCAGATGTCTCCCCTATACGTAGAATCTAGGACAATGGCTGACGCGAGTTTGTTGTTAACATACCTTTTCCCTGACCGGTATTCTTACATGTGTTGGAAGGAGACGCGAAGCGATGGTAATACTTCAGTTGTAGCTATATGCCTATATATATGGGCGGATGTAGCGTAATTACAGGTTCAAATGACAGTGGTTGTGATCTGGAACTCCCTCTTGGGGGTTTTCCACGATACACTATGATTCTCCTTGCTTCAATAACGGTGACCGATTGTACGTAATCCGTACAAAGGATTCAAAATAGTGACAATAACCAGGGGTGATTAAGATTTGTCAGTTTGTCGTAAGTACTCGGACAATATGTGTCCTTCCACGGTAAACAACTCCGATCGTAGTTTGATCAATAAAACAAAGCAAGCATTGCCCGAATAACGATGCCATGACATAGCCTCATTATAGCAACCTTGCAGACAGCGAGCTGGCGTACTCCGTCTACCGGTTACCTCGTCATCTGTGAAAGATCCTTCTCATATCACAAGTAACAGCCGTTTTCTTGCCCTTGGAAGATTTGCATTCGGCGGGCTACGACCTATTCATGAGCTTGCCTGCAAGAAATGCTCAATGGTCGTTGCCTGAACCCGTGGCTTCACAGCACCGCCGTGGTAGACTATGAGCGAACTGAAGACTGATTGACGTCTCGATGCCAGTAAGATGCACTATCCGAGCTGTTGCATGGGCCAGGACACTGCGGTAGTTGGCCTATTGTAGCGTCTCGCACTGGCAGCGTGAATGAGTTAGACAGGCTTCACCCTGACCGGGAGATGGTCGTTGCTCTATCTGGACTAAGCACGACGTCCGTCCAGATATACAGATACGGCGTCAGACCGATCTTCAATGACCAATACGAAATTTAAGCTGTTCACGATGTGTTTGTAACGTTGACCACTCCTTCATTTGACGTTGTGGTGGAACCTTTATGATGCCTGAGTTGACGTTTGTGCCGCTCGATAAGCCGAGATAAGCGAGAAAGCCGGGCGGGTAACAAAGGAAAGGGCCGGGCGGCCCACTGTAGGGTGCCTTCACAAGTTCTTGAAAACGCGCAAACTCGGCCCGGCTTTCGGGGGTCGCTTCCCTCCCTGGATTACACTACAGGGTATCTAATTACTGCGTACTGTGTACCTCCATACTCTCACCACTTTCAAAAAATCGTAGAATACACGGTGCTGTCGAATGCCATTACACATACTTGGAGATTGTTCACCCGATTGAACGTTTGTTTGGCGAATCCAAGCCGACGACATTCGCCGACATTCTGTCTGCTGCACCTTCTCACGCGTAGTGTACTGCATGGTGATCTGATCGATACTCTGAAACAGCGAGGTGCAAACTGGTGCAGTATATACACTACATATACACATACGTCAGTATACCATAGTAGACGCTCAAGCAATGTCCAACTCATCGTTGTTTCGGGCACATGATCAGGCATCGGTGTCCTCATGACCAGCCCCTGACCATACGTAAGTTTTGAAGAGTTGTGGCTGGCATGAAGACTGGATGCGCAATGACGTCGATTACGGCACTTGGTGCTTCAGCCCTATTCGCCAGTGTCGCATCCCGTGGGCTAAACTGACCTACCAAAACTAGCAGTGGCGCACGGGAAGCAAGGGCCATACCGTCAGCGGCTCAATCTGCGACAGCTTGCTCAGTGACATTGTCCGGCCGCCAGAGTGACTGGAACATTCACGAACCAATTGAGCACGCCTCAACGGCGCCAAACCCTGTTTTCCCTCCATGCATCCCTGTACGCATATCCTTGTGAAGCTCATCGTTGACGTCTCTTGTGGTTTTTGTCCTACCACAACACCGATAAGCTATTGCCAAGCTTTTTCATTCCGTCCTGTCAGTATACGTACTTTGGTGTATAAAACCCGACGAACAGGAGCATACAAATATTCCGATCTTCGTCTCCCCTCCTACAATACAGGTTCCGTATCATTCAGCAGTCCAACTTCGCAGCTCCAAATCAACTTCACTCTCTTCCTCCTATCACCTCCTTCACGCCTCGATCAAGCACCCTCACAAATCAGCACACAATGGCCATGACAAGACACGATCGCGTCGGGCTCCCGCCCCTTATGCTGGCTTCCAACATACTCGTTTGGATCTCGGCTGTCATTGTGATGGGAATTCTCTCCTACTTCATCTCCCTCAACAACAACCAAGGAGATCACGTAATCTATGAGGAAGTCATCGTAAGTGACTCGCACAGTTCCCATCCACGACACTGAGACCTGCTCTTGCTGACTCACTGAACCAAGGCTGTCTTGACTGTGGTATTCTTCCTCGCCGCGTTCTTCCTGCACGCCTATCCGGGGTACATTCTGCTCTTCAACCTGATATTCTCCTACCTGTGGCTGGTGGCCGTGGCCTTCACCGCATCCGACTTCACCCACTCCAATAGTGCCCTTCTTAATACCGTGGAGGCCTTTAGCTTCATTGCTTTGTAAGTGGCACTCTCTGCAGTCCAATGCCCCCGTTTGGTGGCTTGTGCTGACCTGATGCCAGCTTCGCACTGTTCTTCAACGTCATCTACGACTGGCACCTCGGCTACCGGGGAGCGACTACCACCACCGCAAGGGTCTAAGACACGTTTGGTGCGACAACGCAATGACTGATGTTGACATGTCTGGAGAGACCCTCTGCGTCTCAAAATGTCCCAATGAACCGCCCATAATAAGGACGAGCTCGAAGGCGCCTTCACACGTGTGCTCACGCATGCACTGTTCGTTTCGTTTTATCTGATACCCAAGTTTAAGATTGCGGCGCGTCACGCCACCCAGGTTATGAACAAGTATACGAGTTGGATCGTGCGAGAGTTGTATTGCAGGATGTATTAATATCACTCTAGTATTCTCATTCTTTAATGGATGATCCGGTTTGTTGGGTCCAAAGTTCAGAATCTGTCAGTCTATTGTAAACACGTAACTAAAGCTATCTATTGCCAACAACTTGCTGCAGCACGAGTATCTCCACGCAACGGCGATCTTATATCTCAGGATTTTCCTGCAGCGACAGCCCGGCATCAATGATAGTACACCGTGCCATTCGCCGTTTCGTACCCGATCATGACATAATCCCTGGTAATGGCCGTGCCATCCCGTAACATGGCAATTTGGGAGTCGGTACAGGTTTCAAATTGATCCCAAGTATAACACTCGGACTGCGGGTGATTAGGAAGCTTGTTCGTGATGTTCGCCACGCTTTGCAACCCAGTACTTGAGTAGGTAGCGCAACCTTTCGTGTTCGAGGTCCTGGTCTCACCTGTCGCGACGTCGGTATTGAACATAACTCGCCTAAATATTTGGTATGCTGTCTCTGGCTGGTACCATGGTGCTAATAAGTAGGGTCCAGGTCAGCTAGGTACCGTCGGAGCAGTGATGGGTGGGCAGAAAACCAACTTTCATGTCCAGCATCGAGGACTCGTGAGAATGACAGGTTGCCATACTGACGGACATAGCCGCCAACGTACGTCTTGTTCGTGTGTATCTCTGCGTAGCCCGCCTTGTGGAAGTCATGGCTAATTTTGGACTCGATCGCCAGGCTGATCTGCTCACCGCCGTACCCTGTGAAAGTCGACGTTAGGATGGATAGCCACCATTTCTGCACGGATGTCATGGGCTCACAGTTGCATTGGTAATCGCGATCTCCGTACACGAGGGCTACCTTCACTCCGCTATCTAGCAGATTGCCTAGGATGGCGAGGTTTTTGCCCCTCACAAAGTCGCCGGTCTTGACAAACGCCGTGGCCGCTGCGACTGAGAGCCCGGAGAAGTTGAGGGGCACACCCAGTTCGAGCTGAACCTCTCTCGAGTTGAGAAATCCGGCGGCGTACTTGGGTGGGAAGTCTCCGGGAACCATGGCTGTGATATCAAACTGGTTTCTCTACTCTCGAGTCCCCACGTCAGTCACGGCACTTTCTGGCATTTCATCGACGGCCAAGGGACAGTTCCACTCACATGTCTTGCCTCCATCGGAGCTCCAACATTCTGAAAGCACCAAGAGTAGGCATCGCTGCAGGCCTTGTTGACCTCTGCAATGGTGCCCGTCGCCGAAGGGTCCTTGGCGTCTGCGAGGGAACGGCATTCCTCGACCATTTTGCGACAGGTCGGAAAGCTATCGAAGGCCACGTGATACTCGGTTTCGTTGATCACTTGCACGCCGTAGGTGTTATTGTACGCCATTTTAGGGTAAAGCGGCATTTGTGTCAGGATGTCGATGCAGCCATTGACGATTCCCACGGTGTCGAGTGCCAGTGGGATGGCCGCGCGTTTGGAGCCACGGTCTTGTATTTTCTGGCTCTCGGCCCTAAAGTAGTCCGCGAAGGTTGGACCGTAGTGTCCACCATACGACTCAGCCCAGATACTGAATCTATTATCTTTAGGCTTGTAAACCGGAAATCTTGATACTCATGTCAGAGTCGTCATTGCATCGTAGCAAGGCTCAGCAGACTGGATACGGAGTTGGGGAGCTTACTCTTTCATCCATATCTGCATGAACTGCCAAGCAGCGAGGGCAGCGGTCGAGGTTGTGTTCGCAGTTGACAGGGCGTTCTGAGAAGGAAAGACGCCTAGGAGGGTAGTTGAGTTTAGCCCCGGGGCCGGTGATGCTGGCGAGAGCGGCGTGACGATGTACGGTCGGAGGGTCTCGTCAACAGTACCGTTAATGAGCTTGTCGTACGAGAAGCCGGTCTGGACTGGCTGGTCCATATAGAGCATGTTGACTTCGTTATTCCACGACCACGGGTTGAGTACGGTTCCCTTCGAATCCGGCGTCACAAAGCAGGGCCCAGTCTCGCCAAGTGCAGCTGGAGTAGACGGGGACCCCGGGCCACCTTGCAACCACAGTGACAGCGGTGCATTTGCGGGATCTTTCCGGGCTTCGAAGAACCAGAAGAAGGTGTGTATGTCGTAGAGCCGACCCTCGGCCAGATTTGCTGGGAGGTTCACGTAGCCGCTATATGATTTGACGCCCGGCGTGGTCTCGCATAGTTTCGTCTCTTTGAAGGAGAGTGTAACTCCTGGGTCCAAGAACGAATTGACAGTGCGCGGAAGCGATGCACATTCTGATGTGACCAGAAGGTTGACCAATAGGAGGGCTTTCAGTGACAAGACCATGATGTTCGGCGCATATGAGAGCATGAGTAGCAACCACCGCGACAAAGCAGTCCAGTGACCTGGTCACAGCGTGCTTTCTTATAGAAGTACAGCCATGCCGTCGCGCTCTGGGTAGAATGCAAGGACTTCACATATTTTGCCTCGCGTCATAGGGACGGAGAACACTGCCAGTCATCGCTCGCAGCCATATGATGCAGCGGGCGACGCGTTGTGGCTGGCATGGCGAAGCAAATGTCGGATATTCCTTCGCGGACCTCGGTCTGGAAGAGAAGCATTCCTTGACAGCAATTTCGGCGTTTATATTGCACGCATGAGGCGGATGAGTGCTGATGTTTCCTGTAATACTCTGTAGGGTAAGGTAACCTTACCTACCAGGTAATTAAGGTAGGCAACAAGTGCAATACGGTGCAGCTTTCACTGGCTTGCTCCACACTTACACTACCTACTTTTGTATGCCCCTATTTTAGGCTACCTTCGAAAGCACCCCGGCGGGATCTACCGTCTGCGCCACAAACGCCAAGGAGCACTCTGATTCGTGGATTCGCATATATCACATGAGTGAGTCCGAAGGATCGCCTTGACCAAACGGAAAGACGTCAAAGTACTACCTCTGGAGTTGACAACGACTTCCATTGTCCCCGCAACTACGAACGTTTCCGGTGTGTCGGGCAGGACTAACAACCAAACGACATCACGGCTAACACAACCGACAGCACTAGCTGGTTCAGTTGCCGAGACTTCGGAAACCAGTTAATGTACCACTTGCCAGTATCCAAGGTATGGAGCTCAATCGACCTAAGCGTGCCTTCTACAGCAAGGTGAGAACTGGCTGTATAACGTGCAAGTAAGCGATATCCCATTACTCTCCTTTGATATTTTAGCAGTTAGTACTACCTAGTCATGCATAACGCTGATGACTCTCCATAACAAGAATACGCAAGGTGAAGTGTGATGAAGCAAAGCCGCGCTGCCATCGCTGCGTGAGCACCGGCCGCGAATGCGACGGCTACCGCCCTCCTGGGAAACATGCATTGAGGGTGGCAGCTTCTCGCACAGCTAGCGCAAGTCCAAGCACCCTTACATCACACTCCGGACTGTTTGCCTCGGCAGCCGAGAGGAGGAGTTTCTATTATTTCCAGACCCATGCATCGAAGCCACTTGCCGGATACTTCAACGCCCCCTTCTGGAGCCGCGAGGTCATGCAGGCTGCCATACATTACGAGCCTGTCCGCCACCTTGTTATTGCCCTGGGATCCGCCTATGAATCTTTCGAAGCCAGGCCCCCTGAAACTACCACTCCACCGCGACTCGAGTTTCAAACCCGAGCGATGAGGACCAATGCTGGTGATTATGAGATGGAGTTTGCACTGCAGCAATGCAACCAATCTATCAAACAACTCGCAGCCCTTTCAAGTCAATCCACTTCCAGCTTTAAGTCTCCTGAGGTAACCTCCTGCGTGCTGACTGCCTCGGTCCTGTTCATCTACCTTGCCAGCGTCCGCAGCCACATGGCCGAAGCCATCCAACACATACAATCTGCAATGAGAGTGCTGCGGAATTTTGATCAGTCGCAGGAAGCAGACCGCAATCGCTCAGCTCATAATACGAGTCCCATCTTCCCCGTGCCGATTTCACAACTTCGGACAGCCCTCACTTCCATGTATGGGCAGCTTCGAGTTATGAGCAACGATGTTTTCCTCCAAGAACTGAAGAGTGGCGTCAAAGACATTCTGGTGTCCGACGTGAAGCCGGCTACGGTCTTCTTGTCCGTACCCGAGGCTCACAATTATGTCGAAAGACTGTTCCACAATACACACGCCTTCCTCCAAGAAACGGAGCTTAATCTGCCAGGTCCGATGGACACAGAGGGCCTCGCCGCAGTTGTGGCACGGCACAAGGAACTCTGTCGTGCGCTGGACAGTAGCTGGAATGCCTTGGACACATTGTCATCATCACTAAACTCGTCGCCGGGTGCTGCGGACTGGGACCAACAAGCTGACAGGGACGGCATAGTAGTCCTTCGTCTCTACCACCTTCTCCTATCCGTGCGTCTGAGGATAGACGTCTTCCGACCCGAGAAACGGGAGTCTGCCTTTGACGAGCTGGAGACCCATCTTGAAGAGATGCTGGGATGTTGCGAGATCCTCGTCGGGAACCAGAGCCGACAGAAAGAGGCACAGCCCGGACCACCGTCATGTTCATCAGGCTTAGGCTACGTCATGCCATTGCACATGATTGCTGCACGCTGTCGCAACTCACAGCTTCGAAGACGAGCGTTGCAGCTGCTCTTAGCCGGGTCTCGGCGCGAAGGGATATGGGACAGCAAGTTGGCAGGAATGATTGCGTATCAGACTCTAGCCATCGAAGAGCAGGCCAGAGATGATATACCGGAGGCGGACAGACGTGTGCGTGAAGTGAAGGTCCAGCTGCAGGGGGAGAAAACTGCGAGGTTGCGCTTCATCACCGTCGCAGACTGGATGCAGGGTCATCCAGGAATAGAGAAAGTGATTGAGTGGTGACTTGTGATAGATGCTCGAGGTAGTAGTTTCATGCACATAGAGCACTTGTCAAGTTGCAACATGTAAGGAAGCCCGCGATCTGAAGAAGGATTATTGTTAGCCTCCTATTGCGATGAGAACCATAGCAAGACGTCTCCTTGCCACGTCAGACTTCTGCCACTTCTGGACGACAGTCCCGCTCGCTGAGCAAAAATCGACCTATTCGACAGCTTATAGGTCAGAAGTGTATGCAGATTTAACAGAAGCTCATGCAGGAAGCCGGTATTGGCGAGGCAGCCAACGTACGTTACCCTCTACATGAGAATCTCAAGCTATCTCTACATGCTAGAGACCCTGCAGACCGGCATGAGAGACTGGGTACATATCGTGAACGGCATTATCTTACATATGGCCCCAACTCCGCAACGCACCAGTCACCAGTACCACCACGAGTACAACAGCCACAACGTCCTACATTGGCAGCAGAATTCGCTGGAACAACAGCTGACTCTAGACTCTATGTCGGAGGATCTCATCTGCCGATTCAACACATCATTCACATCGACAACAGACCACATTAAACGCATTTCTCACGAGACACCAATGGAAAAAGTCGGAACTCTCTCTGTACGCACGGCTCCCTGCGACATGTTTACTGTTGTTGCTCTGTACATCCGACAGCAAACTTGAAACCTTGTTCATATACAAATTATCTAGAAAGCATACTTATGTACGTTTTCAATGACCAAAGCATCTTTATGCCTGCCAATTTGACTGTCTGTGGTGCCAGACGAAACAAATCACCGTCCGCAGTTGCGAGTAGCACAGGCAGTCGCCTCATGGATGTAGCGGATCGTCCCGCCCTCAACCCTGATGAAGTTGGAACTAGGTGTGCCGTCCGGCTTCGTCTTCTCGATGAAAGGAAAATTGTTGAAGATATCGAGCCCGCCAATCTCCTCGTCGATGACATACCGGCGGTTCGTGATTTTGAAAGGCTGGGGAAACTGAGGCATCTTGCAGGTGTTGGCGGACGCTCTGCTTCCGCCACCCGTATATGAACCACCTGAAAACTTTCAGCAAGCGCACTGGCTATGAAGGTAAGGGAGAGAGAGAGATAGAGAGACAGAACTTGCCTTCCAGGCGGGCACATGGCGTACCGTAAGGGACCTTCACGGTCCCGTCGCCCCAGCTGTCAAGATAAGCATCACCGGCGGCCTTGATAACGTCCCGGCTATCCCTTTTGCCTTCGGGGATGGGATCCCACTTCTCCTGCTTCGTCCATGCCAGGTGTCCCGTGGCGTTGAACGCCCAGTCTCCATCATCAGTCACGACGGACTGGATGGTGGCGATCTTGTCGTCAGTGAGAAGGATGCGTGTGTGAATGACGTATGGGTGTTTTGATGTGGCCGCTGTGAGCTCCGTGAAGGTGGCACACTGGGTTGTGTCGAGGAGAGAGCGGTTGAAGTCGATGGTGATCGGCTGGGCGAGGACGCCCTTTGTGATGTCGGTGACCGCGTCGTTTTCGGTGTAGTTGATGCTGCTGCTGGCCAAGGCAGTGACGATGCTCGCTTGACCGCTGGCTTGGGCTTTGAGATATGCAGTGACGGTATCTTGAAGCAGGGATCTACTGCATGCTGCCGAGATCAGGGGCACGAGAGAGAGGCTCGCGCCCAACAAGAGAGACCGATGCATCATGGCTGCTTGCACGGTTTGGCGCCAATGAATTGTATGTGACTCCGTACACCGCTATGGAGTAGTCATATCGAGTAGAATGTTGTTCTTTTTTGTATGTTCGGCGGCAAAGCGGCAGCGGAGGAGGGGCGGTCAAATGTGCTTTGGCTCATATATTCCGGCTCAATGGGCTGCGGTACCTGACAATCCCATTGGGAAGAAGAATTGAACACCACACGAGTATTTAGACCTAGGTTAAATTAGACTGTGTCATATATGGCTGTCACTCATCGGCACTTGTAACCAAGATCCGTGTCAACATAGTCGACTGCTTTCTCCTCATCCATCCAAACAGTGCCAAATCGTACCTGCATGAGACCATCAGAGCCTTTGACTGGCTGATAATATTTTGTCCTTGGTCCGGAATGATCAAGCTACCACCACAGGTTTGCGAGGGTGGTTGACTTATCATCAATGGCCTTGAGGTTGGAAGCAGCGACAAACGTCCTTCGATGCTAAAATCTAGTCCAGGTTTTAGCTACCAGCACTCGGTCTGTAGGTATTTTCAACCCAAGTAGTAATGCCCATAAACAGACATACCAAGACTGTTGTAAAACGTCGAGTTCACAGACGGAGAATCACCTGTCTATCTTCGTGGCGCAGAATATAGGGTTTCTCACATGGGTTGAGACTGGACTCGGCGATGTTCAGGGCTTCAATCACAAGAATTATATGTCGCTTGGCTCTGATGCCGGAAGTTGATCTATATTCCTCAGGCACTGCTCCTGATGCATTCAAAAAGAATCGTATCGATTACATCCCTGCAGTCTCTAGAATCCTCACTCAAAGACTATCTTGTTTCTTATTGCGCCGATGCCGTCAACGACAACCTCGACTATATCGCCGTCCTTCAGGAAGCCCTTTGGCTCCATGAACAAGCCCACTCCGCTTGGCGTTCCTGTCTGGATAATTGTCCCCTTGCGGAGCGTGGTGCCACGGGTCAGATGCGAGATGATTTTGGCAATGCTGAAGATCTGGTCCGATGTTTCGGTCTCTTGGCGCACCTCGCCGTTGACCTTGGTGACGTAGTGAAGCTTCTGCGGGTCCGGGATTAAGCTGGCCGCAACGATACACGGACCGATAGGAGCGAACTTGTCGAACGACTTTGCGTAGCAGAACTGGCAGAGACAAATGATCAGAATCGGGGTCAAGTACAGAAGTGGTCGTAAAACATCATACCTGACCTCCACATGCATCGGCAGGGACCTGAAAATTCCGGGCGGACACATCATTTCCGGCCGTGTATCCCAGCACGTATTGCAAAGCGTCTGCCTCGGACACATTCTTGGCGTCCTTGCCAATGACTACCGTCACTTCTCCCTCGTAATCAAGCATGCCTTGGGCGTCGGGGTGGATGGGGATATCATCGTACGGGCCGGCCAGAGCGTCCGCCGGTTTGGTGAAGACAACTGGGTGCAAAGGGATTTTGAGCTGCGGACAATATAAGCATCAGCCTGATAAAACTGGTAGGATTGTGAGAGAAAAGCGCAGCCCTACGTTTGCCTCGTTTGCGTGCTTCCGGTAGTTGAGTCCAATGCAGATGACGATGGGTACTTTGGGCAGAGGGCACAGTAACTTGTGGATCTTGTCTGTACGACCAGTGCTTCGGAAACCCTCCTCGATGTCGCCTTCGAGGACCTCGACTTCGGCACCGGTCAAATCCCCGGCTGGCTCGCTCTTGAGGTCACCGTAAAGGGTGGTGCCCTGTTGGTTGACGAACCGGACGAGGCGCTGGAAAGACATTTTTCGGTGGATTGCTGATTTACCTTGGGAGTCTAGCTAGGTGATGCTTGTGCCTGACAGTGGCTGGATGGTTCACGAGAGGTTCACTGGCTCGGTGTGAGATGGGCAGTAGCTGAAAGCAGGAGGAGAACGTCGCGACGCATACGTGCCACGGGAAAGGAGTGCGCGATCAACCTATATGAGCCTTTTAAGACTGGACTTTGTCGTGCGCAACGTGATGCATGTTGCCATCTTTTTGTCCCGTCATCGGCGCCAGAAGTAACTGCGTAGTAGCTCAAAAGCGAGACTAGTACCTGCAATAGGTTCCTGGCGAATCCACCACCCGGACAGATTTGGGGGAAAAAGGACGTGACAGACCGTCCGAAGTTTCGTGCTCCACACTTCGCGGGGTAAGTCTGCTAGCGTACCTTAGACTTTGTGGCTTCTTTTTTTGTTCCCCGCCGCTAGCAGAGTTCCCATCTTTGCCCCGGACCCTCTGGACCTCTAAGAAGAGCTGCATCCCACTTCGCCATGCAGTTCGGGCCATCTTCTTCCTTATCTGTCTCCCTCAAACCGCCCATCCACCGACGTGGAGCCAACGTGGAGCCCCAGGCGTGAAATGCACCGTCCCGCTGTCCTGGATTTCAGCCGGAGGTCAGAGCCATGACAATGACGGACCCGAACGGAGCCCCAAGCGACACCGCAGAATCAACTACGCCGGCCACCGTGTCCGGCCCATCGTCCATCTTGGCCTGCTATGCCTGCAAGAGGTGAGCATGACTGTTTCTTTCTTGGGCTCTTGAACTACCTTGACAATTTGCTAACTGCTAGGGTTTCACAAGGCGCAAGGTGAAATGGTAGCTCTTCTCTCTCGCTCTCTCTCTCTCCCCATAATTCATTGAATGTTCCCTGTCCAATATTCCATGATTTGAAGGCAATTGTAGCGGGCCACCAGCACGCAGTTGCACTTGCATTTGCACTTGTATGTTGACTGTTGCTCTCTCTATGAATCAGTAATCGAGAACTTCCTACTTGCTCGCTCTGCCAAAAACTCAGCGGCGCGTGTCAGTATCCGACTCACCCAGAGAAGCCAGGGCCGAAGACTGGTGAGTCTAACCCACCTTGACACGGCCATGCCAAAGTACTGATCATTTCCTCTTAGGCTCATTGCAACGAACTAAGCGGAGGAGGCTGGATGGCCATTCTGACTCTGGTAGCTCTGTACATGACACGTCCTGGGGTGCTGCACGCCAGAGAGGCAGATTTGACCCTGTTCGCAACACGACCACATCTCCAACCAGCGGCTATCCTCATGATGCATCACGGTCACGCGCCATCACCTCACCTGAGCGGGCGGCAGGCGTCTCACCTCCCGCATCTCCTTCCACGACAGAATGCCCATCTACTCACCCCACGGCGCCGATATTCTCGCAGCTGATGTACCCCTCGCATGAGGCGCAAACTCGGCCACAGTCCCCCTCCACCGTTGACACCCCGCCAGGGATTCATCATCGCGGTGCAATAACCGTCGACAGTGTCTGTGCGGCCCTTAAGATATCTCGAACGACCTATGACATGCTGTAAGTAGACTTCGCCATGGACTACCGGACCTGCAGCTCAGTGCGACGGCGAACTACACGAGTGCCGCGCTGATGATGATGTGTAGGATGGACTCATACTTCACTAATATGACATCTTTTACCCTGTTTCGGCCGGGTAGCATCGAGCCTAAGTTTGCGATGATGCCGAACCATTCGGAGGCCGAAGCGCTTGTTGCCGCCATTTTCTCCTTCTCGGCCAGACACTGTCGCGACGCCGCCGTCGATCAGGCCAGTGACTGTCCTAGCCCTTCGTACTTTGCTCACATTGCATCGACACAGCTTGATGAGTCCGTCGACCGGTACGGTGACATGAGGCCACCATTCTGGCTTCTGCAGGCCGGCATTCTAGTAACCTTTTACCAACTCACGCTGAGTGTGCGCTCGCGGTCATGGAAGAAGCTTGGAGACTGTATCAGATACTCGTATGACCTCAACTTACACATCGTCGATGCAAATCATGCGCCGAGCTCGACCACAGACCGTAACACCATCGATCTTCAGCGATGGGCCTTGCTGGAGGAGCGGCGGCGAGCGTGGTGGGCGGTATGGGAGATGGACGTATTTGCAAGTACCATACGACGACTGCCGACAGCGATAGACCAGAGCTTGAATCTTACCCTGCTACCAGTCTCGGACAGCTGTTGGTTCAACAACATATACCAGGAGAGCTGTTTTCTAGTCGAGGACTGCAGTCTTCGTTGGAAGCACTTGGCGCAGTCAGGAAACCAGAGCGCGAAGGCATGGTTTATAGTGATCAAGTGAGTGGTATCTTTCGAGTTTCCTGTCGCTCCCGCAGAGCGTGCTGACAGCGGTGATGAGCTCATTGATGCGCAACACGCAGCGCATCGTCTACCCAGCCGGCTCCGCGATCAAGGCGCTAAACGAGAAGTACGCCGAAACAAACCAAAACGAACTCGACATAATGGCCAACTGCTTGTATTGCACCGTAGCCTCACTCCCCGCAAGTCTATCATACCAGGGCGAAACTCTCGACTTCCGGCCGAAATCCTCACCCGGAGACGCCAATGCCCGCCAAGAACACGCGGATAAGTACGCAATCCATCTCATGACTCAACTCTGTCGCTTCATGATCTATCATCATAAAATCTGTGCTCGCGCGCCGTGGCTCACGTCCAAGGGGCCCTCAAGTCAGGAGCCGGAGCTGTCCGCTCAAGCGAACTCGGAATGGTTCAACTACATGAGCGCCTCGGACGAGATCGTCCTGGTAGTGAGAAACAGTTCGAGGGACCACTACAAATATGTGAATCCCTTCCTAAGCAACTCCTTATGGTTTTCAGCCGCGGCCCAAACAGCTTGCAAGGTATTTGGTCCTCCGTCGTTCAATAAGCGTCTCACGGGCTCAAATCTCGACTTACTTAAGCTTACCATCGACCGCTTCATCTCTTTCTGGAACAGCACGGAGAATCTGAAGGGCAAGTTGGCCCGCATTGAAGTTGGTCTGAAGAATCTGATGGCTAGCGCCGATGGCAGCGGCGCCCCTGACTCTCTAGCGTCGCGGCAAGAGAAGCCACCTGCTCAGAGCGGCGTGGAGGACAGGTTGAAGAGGTCTGCCGTGGTCTCAAACGCCGCGGATCCTGGTGCCACGGTGCAGTTTCCAATGCATGCTCCGGATTCCTTGTTGTTAGGCGTTGCTGCCAATGGGTGGCCTGATCCAAGCACGTCCGCGTTTGTCCCCGACCTCTCCGACTTCACGCAGCCGTTTAACATGGGGGGCCAGAACTTCTTCTCTGGTGACCCGATGGATGTCTCGCCCTTCGGACTGGAGGAACTACTCATGGCCAATATGGTTCAACATATGTGACGGCGGGTGCAGTACTACTGTCATTATCTCGTATCGAAATAGTCATCTGTTGGTTAATCCTATGCTTAATCGAGGGTTGGGACCAAGGCACCCGTACTGTAGTTGTCTCACCAAAAGCCGTAAGCCTTATCGTGCCGCCATGATCTTCTTCGTGGTGATCACGAAGACTCCTTGCATACACAATTCATAACTATTACACATTCAATTGGCAAATGACGACTTCGTATCACTTTACTAGCATGAAAACTCCATTGTATCGCCGAAGCGAAAAACCCTGCACAAACTTGCATTGTATACTCCAAGCAACAAACATACCGCTATTCCTTCGGCGCCTCATACTTGGAGAAAACTTGAGCCTTGGCCGTGTCGTACTCCCTCATAATCGTGGCCTTGCGCGCCTCCGACCTCAGCGTGATAGTGCACGGGAAGTCCTCCGCGCATACCAAGAACCCAGAGCTATACGCATCTTGTCCGACATTCGGCTCAATGATTTCACCCGAAGCATTCTTGCCCGGCCCGATGTTAAACGCCCACACCAGCTTCGCCATGGCGAGGAACAGGTTCCTCTCGGCCAGGTGAATCCCGGGGCACAGGCGCCGACCCGAGCCGTAGCCGTAGTGGTCACGGTTTGCGTACTCGCCGTTCGCCAGCTCCGAGGCCAATGCGGTGAAGCCCTTGTAGTGGTCAGGGTCGAAGACGTCCGGGTTCTTGAACCGTTTCTCATCGTGGTGCATGCCAAAGGCATTGATAAAGACGTCGCTTCCCTTGGGAAGCCGGTAGCCGTCCACCCAGTCGTCCTCGGCCAGGGAGTGTGGAAACGCGAGCGGGACGACGGGCCGCCACCTGTGTCCCTCCTTCACGCAGGCAGCGATGTACGGCAGCTTCGCGTAGTCGTCCCATCTCGGCGTCCGATCCTCGCCGACGACAGCGTCGACCTCGGCCTGGGCCTTCTTGAGGACCTCAGGCCACTTGGTGAGAGCGTGGATGAAAGAAATCAGGATGGAGCTTGTCGTGTCTGACCCGCCCTCCATCAGCGTTCCGCAGAGGAAGTACAGGCCGTGCCTGTCGATCTCGAGCTTCTCTTCCTTATCCAGCACCCGGTCGAGGAAGCAGTCACGGCTGCCCGAGTTCTTCCTCCTCTCGACAACGTACTCGACCCACTCGCTATAGAGAGCGTTCATCTCCGACCCCACGTGGCGTGCGCGAGACCTCCACATGCCCAGGAGGCTCTCGGGTACCCACTTTAAGAACGGAAAGATATCTACTGGGGGGGTGTTGCCCGGCTCCATCACCTTGGACCACTCCTCCATGACATCGTACAGCTTCACCATGTGCCTCGTCTTGATCGTCGGGGTCCGCGAGCCGTAGATCAGGCTCATGATGATGCTGTTGCTGAACCTCTTTGGGTGTCTCATGTGGCCCTCGGGCTCCACGACAAAGTCACGCAGCATCTGGACGGCCTCGGCGTCGACCACCTCGACGTGGTGCTTGACCACCATCTGCTCCATGAAGTACTGGTGCACCAGCTTGCGACACGTCCTCCAGCGGTCAGAGTACTGCATCAGGAGGAGGTGGTCGCCGCCGGAGATGATGCCGTTGCCGACGTAGGAAGTGGGCCGATGGTTGTAGATGCTGGACTTCTTGTCGAGCAACTGCCTGACGAGGCGGGGAGATGTGAGCACGATTGTTGTTCCAGGGCCGACTTTGAGAGAGAAGATTTCGCCATATTGCTTGGCCCATTCGGTGAATCTGCTACGATAAGTACTGTGTGCAAGGGCGGGAGAGAGTCCCGGGATAAATAGCTCACTTCAGATGCGTGCGTTTGGTAGGGATCTGGTGCAAGTTGCCAATGATAGGCAGTGTCGGCGGTCCTGGTAAAATGGTTAAGCCAATGCGTCAACAAATGAGTGTGTGAGCAATGAGAATATAGTACTCACCTGGCGGAAGCTTCGAGTCTCGCCTCCCAACGAACCAGAAGAGGTAGATGGCCGAGAGGCCGGCGGCCAGAGCGAGTGCACCAAGAATGATCATCATGCAGCACAGTACTGTGTACGGATGGAAGCTTGCGGTGTCTCAGGGTAAAAGACTTTGGATGATGAACAAGAGTCAGAGAGTGTTGACGGCACTGCCCTCTATGGGTTCTGCGACCTCTTGTTCTCGTTTACATAGCTTTGACGCAGAAGGATCGGCCATGGCTGACGGTCAAACTACGTGCGCATCCTGGTATGCCTTTGGTGACCTCGAGATGAAGCATTTCCCCCGCGTTCTACGTGTATGATGGAAGTCGGGGCAACGGGGGAATTAGAGGCAAAGCAAGGAGGGCGGGGAAGTTTGCGGGGAGCTGATTTGTGTGTGTGTGGGACCTGGGGAGCCTGGGGAGCAAGTATGGGGTATCCAAGTCCCCGGGTTCAGGTCACGGCATTGGGAGACCAGAGATTGGCCTGCGGATAATGCACCGTGTATTATGCCGAGTCCCTTGGCACTGGGGCAGATACCGCTGACTCGGTGTATCCTACAGTGATCTGCTTCTAGTGACTCACTAGTCTCATCGGGTATGACAAACAGGCTTCCTGTGATTCGCAGCGGAACGCGTGAATATCGCTTGCAGTCAAGACGAGAAGCATATCGAAATGAGCTTCGGATTGGCCTTTCTAGTCTAGAAGATTGGTACAGAAGTGTGCAACACTCTACATCACGGAATAAACCTTGGTCCTCAGCTACCACTGTACGTTCTTCAAATGGACAGAACACTCCGCATCACCGTCTCCAGCTTGGCCTCGACATCGTCGATGATGGATTTGGATCTCCACACAACGAATCTGTCTGGTCGAACCAGCACACATCCGTCTTCTTCAACTTCCCTCCTTTTAGCCCAGTCGAAATAGACGTCCTCGTAGTCCTCCTTCCATCCGATCGAGTAGCTTTTGATTTCCACCCCAACCTTCCGCGCCACCTTGTCCGCGGCGTCTTTCCACTGCTGCCCGCCAGGGCCTGTAAGGAGGCAGAAGCGCCCGTGACCGGCGAGGTCGATGGTGGAGAACTTCTTCCCAGGCACGCGCGTGTTGAGCCAAGCGTGAGGCAGCCTCATGCCGGGGTACGTGCTGATGAGACGCTGCCGCACAGCGTCTTCTGGCAGCGCTGGAGCCTCCGGCTCGTCGGCCAGGTACACCGCATCAGAGCGGTACTGCTGGTTCATCTCGATGCCCAGGCCGTGGAACTCAGTCCCTGTATTCTCGATGCCCTGCTGGAATTGCTGTCTCCGTCTCCGGCCCACTTCGCCCTTATCTTCAAACTCGGCAAGTATGGCTTTCCTCTTTTCCACATCTGGCTCGGTCATGCCGATGGTCGTCATCCACGGGAGGTGGTCGCGCAAGCCTTGATTGGCCCGCGTTATGATACCTACGCCGACCGGCTGGCGCTCGATGCTGTATGTATCGAGTAGTCTCGGGTTCGCCACACCAGACATGACGTACGAGATCTTCCATGCCAGGTTGAAGGCATCTTGAATGCAGGTATTTGATCCCAGGCCGTTGAAGGGCGGATGACGGTGCACCGCGTCGCCTAGACAGAATCTGTCGTTGACAAAAGTCAGCAAGTCATCAGGGTAGCAATAGAGGACATCTGAGTGATAGCACGTACATGTTGCCCTCCGAATAGTACTCGGCAACCGTCTCATTGACTAGACAACAGTCAGTACATCTGCGAGAGGGACAAGATACTAGACATGCAATACTCACTCCACCACTTGCTGACGTCGAGAATCTCGACGTCAACCGATTCGTCCCCAATTATCTCCTTTGCCCTGGTCCGGTACTCCTCAATGGATGCAAGGTTGATGTCGTCGGCCTTGACATCAGCTCCAGGAGGCGGTAGGAAGATGAACATCCATTCGTCCCACGGCCGCACCATACGCACGATGCAAGCCCAGCCCCAAGGCGGGTGTTCCCTCTCGGGCTGGAACACCCAGTGGAGATTTCCCGTGCGGCTTTTGACGAGATGAGAGAGGTCTGCTTTGAGCAGGACATTCAGCGCCAGCCCTTGGCCCGGTTTCTTGACGAGCGGGATCCTGAGCTCGCGGATGACCTGGCTGCGTGCGCCGTCGCAGCCAAATAGGAATCGAGACTGAATCTTGTACGTCTTTTTGGACACGTCGTCTCGGACTTCGCTAATGATTACTTCTGGTGACGGGCGAGTAAACGTGACGAAGGATGTGTTGAAGCGCAAAGTCCAGCCCTTGTGCACAGCCCTCCGTGTAAGAATCGGTTCGAGCTCGGTTTGGGGCAGGTCGACGTGGTCGCATGGGCTCGCTGCGTCGTAATCACCCTAGTAATCGCAAGTCAGAATCATCACCTGTGTGCAGCCAGCTATGGAATCACGCACTGCACGCTTCGGGTCGTTGCCCCAAGAGTAGAGGCGAGCGTACTCCTCGCCAGCCATTGAGTTGCACCACCGAGTGTGGGTCATGTTATGGCCAGCCGCCGCTGCGTCTATGCACTGTCGGTCCAAGCCAATGTCTCTCAAGCACTCTGCCAGGAAGTTAGAAAGAAACTCATGTAGTCTGGGTCGCAAGCTCCTTACCAAGCGCGGCCATGTTGGTGATGTGAGCTCTCGGCGTCTCGGCGCATCCTGGAGCTGCCGAGATCATGATACCTGTGCGCCCTTTGACACGGTCAGTCTTGGTGATATGTACGCCATCCGCTTTACGACGCGCATACCATGAGAGGCGAGAAAGCATGCCAGGGAAGCACCGGCAGGACCTGCCCCGACGATCAACAGATCGGTCTTGACAATGTCGTCGTCCATGTTGATTCTCCGTACGTATGTTGATGCAAGTTTGACACGACAGCGAGAACTCAGTATGAGAGCAGCACGACGGCGTCTTGAAACGACTTGAGCATCATTTCGAACGAGATTGCGCGCGGCGCTCCACGTCCTTCATATGACGATGATCTTTTTTTCGTTCCGTAACCGGCCACGCATTCCGGGCGTGTTGTCAGCTATGACAAATGGAGTAAGTCCACTGACAGTGCCGAAGGGGTTCCCTAGCCCTGCTAGAACGTTGAACCAAAATCCTTGACAAGTGCGGAGAACCCCCTGTAAATCAGGCGGTGGCACGCATCATTCGACCCAAGACTCGATCCACCAAGCCGCTAGGGCTCATGCCAAGCGTCCATCTGAGGGGAAAAGACAAACCGATGCGGAGAAGTCCCACCGCGCGGGTCCGGCACGTCTCTTTTGTCGGTCGAATATGTTGGGAAAAATGCGTCCATCACGAGTCTTTCGGACCGTGGCTGGTGTGCTCGCTGACGCGCGATTGCGCCGTCTGCGGTCGATGTACGCATATCTGGATCTCATCTCGCAGTTCGGAGGCTGTAATGGTTCTCGACACAAGCATATTGCAGCCATCCCATCCAATACGACGCCTACCTCCAGTTCCTTGCAAACTCTTTGGTCGCCCAAGTGACACCACCGACCATGGCTGTCGATCAAGAGATTCCCAAGATCAAACTGCTGCGCATCGCCCATGTGTACTACACCCACAGTGACCTCGACGAGGCACGCCAGTTTCTCCTAGACTTCGGCTTCACAATAGCCGAAGACCGGGGAGACACCCTGTACTTCAAGGGATATGGCACCGATCCGTTCGTGTACTGCGCCACCAAGGGCCCTGCCAACGAGTTCGGCGGCGCCGGCTTCGTTGTTGAGTCTCTGGCCGACTTGGAACTGGCTTCCAAGACCTTGCCCAAGGCGAGTGCGGTCGAGGATTCGGATGCGCCCGGCGGCGGCAAGCGAGTGACCTTTAGGGATCCCGTGGATGACTTCCCTTTTCACCTGGTGTACGGCCAGACGCCGGTCGAAGTCTCGGCGCATCTGCCGGAGCTCGACTATAACTTCCCGGGAAACAAGCACCGCGCCGTGAACAGGACGCAGCGGTTCAAGAAGGGCCCTGCACCAGTGCACAAGCTGGGACATTTCGGCTGCTGCGTCACCGACTTCGCGAAGACCTTTGAGTTCTATACCACACGGTTCAACCTCAAACCCAGTGACCTAATCCACGATGCCAAGGGCAGGGACGTGACCACCTTCCTCCATCTGGACAGGGGTATGGACCAGGTCGACCATCACACCTTTTTCTTCTTCGAAGGTAAGTGCGTGAGAATTTTACAAGTAACACGATGGAAGGAGACAATCACTTACACATTGTCTCGTTTAGGACCAAAATATCACGTTCACCACTCTAGTTTTGAGGTGCACGATTTCGATATCCAGGCACTGGGCCACCAATGGCTTCGCGAGAAGAACTACGACCTAGTCTGGGGGGTGGGCAGACACGTTCTCGGCTCACAAATATTCGATTACTGGTAAGCATGATCTACTATTCTGCAAGGTCGACCCGCGCTAACTGTGTCGTAGGTGGGACCGCAGCGGCTTTATTCTGGAACACTATGTGGACGGCGACTTAGTGGATGAGACCACCCCGATTCACAGGTCAGAAGCCGGGCCGGACAGCCTGCATGTCTCGGGACCACCTCTACCAGCCACATTCTTGCAATAAGTGCGGGTTGCGGTACTGTTGGAGACTTGTGTCTGTTCTTCTTGAACGTCTGTTGTATTGTACAAGAGTTGTAGTTGACTTCGCGACGAGCAATTGGCAGCGGGCCAGCACCGAGCCGGACAATTCGAGTATACTACTGTGCCATGACTAGTGAACAAAAGCAGCAGGTTCTTTTGATATGCATGATGTCAGTCGAAGTAGTACTTAGTCCAGTCACGTAGCCCTCGACTGAAACTGGTCTGGTCCAGTCAACTCGTAGGTCGGTGAGCATTGGAGACACTGCCGGGTTCAGGTAGTATTGCGCGATATTGCGATTGGGAAAGTTACTGCCAGCGGCAGCATTTGCGACTGCGACTTAGTTTCTGCTGAACCTGTGACGTTGGTTGTTTCTCAGGTCTTCGACCAGTTTGCCTTTCCATCTTGTCAGACTCTGTGGGCGACCATGTAAAGGTACCGTAATGAATCTTCGCACAATATCAAAGGTCGAACCTTGGCAAGCTTGCTGTTGCGTGTTGGGATTTCGACTTCAATATCGTGAGAGAGAAATATTGTTTTAAGTGTCCAGGTTTTCTGTTTTCTTGTTTGTCGATGTTGTGTTCGCTCGTGCATTGTGGCTGGCTGATATTTGCTTTGTTTACTTATGCGGGGGGTGGGAGAAGTGATACCTTGTTGCTTTTTATTCCGATCCGGAGAACAACTTGTTGCAGATCAGATTACCCAGGCGTCGAAACACTTAATCGTCTGGAAGGCGTGCCTGGCTGAGCGAACACCTGAGGTACAGTGCCTCTTTGGGGAACTGCATCCCTGCGTCACGAGGATCAATGACTACCAGGCAAGGTACCTTACACGTGTACCGTTACTTCCAATATCCGAGATGGCCCTTTGCAGCAACAGCACCAGCCGCTGCCGAGCTTGGAAGTCAGCTGTTGTACCTAATGCCGACCAGTAGAACAGCCGCATCGGCCCGGCGATCGGCCCGGGCCACCAACTCGCTCGGGCTTGAGATTCAATGATCATGAACAATCACGGTGATACATCGCCAAGAATGCGCAAATAGCCTTGAATGAGACACGGCTCGGTGCTGACCCGGGCCGAAATTTATTTCTACATAAACATATTTTTGGAAGGATAGAACCCACCCGGGAGGCGAGAGACGATGGTGAATTTACTGAATTATCCTCCGATAGGTTGTGCCGACAGCTTGTGTCTTTCCTTTGCAACCAAATTGACCAGTCGTCCTATCTGCGATGCCGCCACCCAAGTTCCCCCAACGCAGGATCGGAGACGATCTGGTATCTGCGATTGGTCTTGGCTGCATGGGCATGTCTATCCCACTCTCTGCCGGGATTCAAGACGAGGACGAGTCCCTCAAGGTCCTCACGGCCGCTGTGGACATGGGAATCAACTTCTGGGTGACAAGTGACTCTTACGGGCCTTTCAACAACGAGCGACTCCTAGGCAGGTGGTTCAAAGCGACCGGCCGTAGGGACGAGATCTTTTTAGTGACGAAGTTTGGGGTCAAGTATACTGACGGCAAACCGGGGCTTTGCAGCAAGCCAGACTACGTCAAGAGTGCCTGCGCAGCTAGCCTCGAGCGCCTGAACACGGACCGCATTGATCTGTACTGTCAGCACCGAGTCGACCCGCACACTCCCATCGAGGAGACTGTCAAAGCCATGGCGGAGCTGAAGAGCGATGGCAAGATACGATATCTCGGCCTTTCTGAGTGCTCGACTCGAACGCTGGAGCGGGCTCAACGAGTGCATCCGATCGCTGCCGCTGAGATGGAGTATTCGCCATTCGCACTCGAGATTGAATCCAGCGATACCGGTTTCCTAGCAACAGCCAGAAGCCTAGGCGTCAAAATCATAGCCTACTCCCCGCTGGGCCGCGGCTTCTTGACCGGAGCCATCAGGAGCAGGGATGACTTCGACGAGAAGGATGTGCGCAGGCTACATCCGCGTTTCTCCGAGGAGAATTTCGCTTCTAACCTGAAGCTCGTCCAATCATTGGAGAGGATCGCCAAAGAGAAGGACTGTAAGCCATCTCAACTTGCTCTGGCATGGGTGCTCTCTCAGGGTGATGGTAAGATACAAGCACCTAATTATCTCTCTGTGAAGTCAAGAAGACTAACACGCAGAAGACTTTATCCCAATCCCTGGAACCAAGCATGTCCAGTACGTGAAGGAGAATGCGCGTGCAGTCAACATAGCCCTCACGAAACATGAGGATGCCATGATCAGGCAGGCCATTGCGCAGACTGGTGGAAGAAAGGGAGAGCGTTACCCCCCAGCCGTTTTGTCGATGTGTTTCGCAGACAGCCCTGAGCTTTAGAAGGCTCCCGGCTGTTGCTACTTGCCGGACAGTACCATTTCACAGATCATGGGACGCGGAGCCTCAGAATATTGTCATCACGACTATGACGCTAGGTCAATAACGTCGCGTATAGAGAGGGATCTCATCCAAAGGTCGGAGCGAATACTCGCGTGTAATATCTTCTGGCAGCGAGACGTGACGGTCTGCGTACGTATGCGTTTATGGATGCAACCTACCTAGGCTGCTGACAACGAATAATGCAACGCTGAGCGCTCTGGCACTGACTGTCTCATGTTGCTGGAGACGTGCTACCTGTCTCTCCACTGCTATTCTTCATTGCCCAGAATCCCATCAAGCCTTGAAGGATATGCATGAAGGTTGTCATCTGTGCGAGCTTACGGCCATCGTATCATGATGATATTCACAATCTCTAGACTCTGCATCTCAAGTAACCAAACCTGACCTAAAACTTAGGACGAAGGGGTTGCATTGCAGCGCAATGCTTTTCAATGTCCATGGATCCGAAACTGGCTGACATGATTGCCCGCGTATACACAGCAGCGCTCAGAGTTCTAAGGTCTGGAGAAACGGAAGGATGCCCCGGTCTACCACCGTCATCCCCTTGGCCACATGCATTTCCCAGTCCACACCGGCAAATCCGACGCTATCCGGGGGAATCTTTGCTGTTGTATATATACAGCACGTACACATGTAGCAGACTAATATTCCATTTCTAGTGAAATTTGCGACCTCTGCATCTGTTTGACGGGATCTATCCCGTGGCCGCTGAGTTGTTGGAAGCCGTGGCTGAAGCCGTGAGGTTTTAGAGAACACTGGGCGATGCTTGAGTAGCTGACACTACCCTGTGTAACGAGACAAAGACCGCTCTATAGGCGTTTCCAGAGTGTATGGTCCTTGCGCAGTGCCAGTCAGTCCCTTCTTGGCCTCGGTCGAGAGGTTGCGTCGGCAGTCGCTCACACGTTATTTTAGATAGGACTGTTATATCCACCAGTGACAGGAATTCAATGTCGGCGCCGTTGATGGAGCGTTGTCATGAGGATAACCCATTGAAGTGCACTGATTCTCACACAGAGGCCAAAGCCAGTGTTAAATACACGAACAGCGAGGAGTGCCACTGCCCTGTGTAAGAGCGGCCGCCGGTCACGACACGAACGGAGCTTGACAACCAGCACAGTCCGCCATTGTATTCCCGGGTGACCTATATCCCTGCGTCCCTCAGCACATTTAGGTGTGACGTGGTGATTGGCCTGCCGAAAGCTCTGATAAGTTGAGTAAGTGGAAGTCGTACCGTATTGATGGATGCAGATAAGTTCCAGGTGTTTCCCTAGTCCGAAGAAACGGACATCATCGTAGGCGTGAAGGCCACGCTCTTCTTGCAGGATTGGAGTTGATAAGAGGCCGCCAGCCCGCCGCGCGGTCGAACGTCTCTGCTTTAAAGAGTATTGACAAGCATACCCTTTTTCTGACAAGTCTGAATAACTTTCTCCAGCGCTTCTGTCGTCACCTTATCTATAGCCGCCGAAGCATCGATCGTGATGACATCGTCTTCGTCATCCATTGGGGGCTCGATAATGTCGACTTGAGCTCGACCCAGGCTTGCGCTCATGGAGTTTTGTCGAGCGAGCACTCGCTTAAGCAAGGACTCCTCGGGTACATCAAGGTATAAGAAAACAGGGCGAACACCAATGCCAGGATATGGTGCCACACGAACGACATCTCTGTATTTACGCTTCAAAGCTGGAAACGCGAGGACCACACCCTTATTACCAGCGTCGATCAGACGAACTATCTCCTGTCTCAGCATTATGAGCCAATCCCATTGATCAGCATCGGTTAAAGGGATTCTTGCGGATGTCTTGTCCACGTTTGCGCTGGGATGAAACTTGCAACATGGTTAATAACACCGTTTGACGCCCAGGGCAACGTTGAAAGATGACGTTCATACCTCGTCGCTTTCAAGAAAAGGGAATCCGAGTCTGGATGCAAGGTATCTGGCAATTGTACTCTTTCCACTGCCTACTGGTCCAGTAACCAGGAGGATGGGGCAGTAGCTCGACATCGACGGGTCAGGGACTTGGAACAACGAAGCATGAGGTGACTTTGGCGCTGAGCTGCTATATGCCGGAACTTGCTGATGCGCTGAACTCGATTCGTCGACCCCCGGTACGACATACCCGCTGCCCATCTTGCTCTCGGCTTCTTGGCTCGTCCTGATTGCTGATACCGGTGGCTCTGTAACAGTAGAAGTCAATCTTCTAGCATTCATGAACTCCTTGACTCGCGCGGCTAGTCCCTGTTTGGTGTGGAGGCTGATAACAATTTGAAGAGATTCCGAGAGCCCGCACAATCCTTCAACACATTGTGTGAGGTCATTCAGCATTGTACTACGCAAGTGGTGAGCTCAAAAGCAAGCAAGGGCAAGAGTAATGCACGGCCTACACGCGAGCGTCTTCGAGATCCGCAGTTTCTGCATTGTCTGTCATAGCCTCCCCCTTCCCCTCCTGCCCTCTTAACATTTGAGCTGTAATCTTCGTCAGGCTTGACTGCACAGCTTGTAGATTGACTCGGACGGCCGCAGCCTCGTTGAGATAGTCTTTTGTAAGCCATTGAAGCGTGCCAGATGTTGTGTCCAGCTCAATTCCCCAAATCCGAAGCTGAACAACCATATCGTCGACCTGCATCGCTTCGTCGTCTGTCAACCCATACTTTGTAGCAAGAAGCCCTTCTATGCCCAATAATGCTTCTCTATACAGTCGTTCCAGGTCGACATTGTCAGGCTCACGCCAGGTCGACTTGTTTGTGGGTTCCATCGCGAGGAAGATGGTGGAGGGGAGGGGATAACTCTATGGTGATGCCCGTTGTTAGTAAGAAATACTGAGCTCAGCCGCAAATTCCACAGGTCAACCCCGCAAATCTAAACCGCGCATACTGCCTCAGTCCTGCAACTTTTCCGATAACAACTAAACAGTGTCCTACTTATTTTATGCCGGGATAGAGGTACTATTTCAACACAATCTCTTCATGGGCGGGTGAAGAAATCGATTACCTGGGATGTACGACGTTCCAACTTCCACTCGAGACACCCCAAGATCCCAGAACTACTTGTGCCGAGACAGACCTGGTCGGTTTCCGGCCCCTGCTACACCTCATCGCCTTTAGAGCTCAGTAGTAACGGGTTGTGGCTTTGTCCAACATGGTCTTCGATCCGTTGTCCATCATTGGCTACGTGGGTACCGCGGCGGGACTTGTTGGTTTCTTGGTGTCGACAGTCACCAGGCTAGAGCAATACAAACGCGACTTTCAAGGGGCAGCATCTAAACTCCGATGGTACGAGATCAGGCTAACCTCTATCGACGGCGAATTGACTGCTTGGGGGCGCTTATGGTGCGGTGGATATTCAGAGGACGACTATGAATACTTCTGGACTCCTGGCGGTTTTGCATCTGTGCGAGACATAATGAGTCTCATCCACCACGAGATCAATGAGATAGGCCTTCTCATATACAGGTGTGGAATGGAAGGTGATGACAAGCTGACTGATGATTGTACCGATCAGGACTGGGGACGTTGGAAGTTACACCTGGCACATCTGCGGAGGATCCAAAACACGTATTCCCCTCGTACGGACCTCATCTCCAGGATCTTCTTTTCGTCATTCAGAGGGGCGAATCTGGAAGAACGATTGACGAGACTGGAAAAGATGGTCAGCCTTCTCAAAACTGATAGTCAGAGAATGCTCCTCGATATTCAATTTCGGCCGACGGCGAGTCACACGGTGAACGGCGATGTGCTGCAAAGAGTGATGGACCGCAAAGACTGGCTGGACGAGCATGAGGCGATCTTAGCCAGGCTCTATACCCTCTCGGAACGGTGGGGCGACTGGTCTCTAGTACTTCGGCTCCCAGATGAACAGGGAAGGGCGTCGTCGATTGACGATGGTAATGGCATCAAGGTCGAGTTCGATGTTCAGTCTACCTCAAAATCGGGCCAACGAATGCGAGAGTTGGGTATCATCGAATTCTATCCCTCTCGATTCGCCAGAGACAACCCAGCTATCACAGTCTGGTACCAGCAAATGACCCGTGTTGCTAAACTCCGCCTGCCGACCAGGGAGGACTATTTTGTCGCCCGTTTCACTCTGCTACGCCGCCGCGAACCCGACCTTAGGCGAAGACTTGCAGAAGCTGCAATCGGCCTTGTAAACTGGACGATGCTGCTGTGGAATACGCCATGGACAGAGGGCATTTGTAGCTGTCGACTCAGGTTCATCAGATATCAGCAGGACAACGACGCTGACATCACGGTAGCTACATTCGCGGCCACAACCACCTGCATGAAAACGGCACAAGTTCACGTTTCGAACAAGTCCTTGTCCATGGGCATTTCCCTTGCCGAACTCGCCCTGAGGCAGCAAGTCATTGTACATCTCGACGAGTCAGGACGCCTTCGATTCTCTCTCGATGGGAAGGCCGTCACGGAGACCGAGCTGCTTGATAGAGTCAAGATGAAGAACGGCCCAGGATACCGCAGCGCCGTCTGGTATTGCTTCAAGCACAGCAAGGAATTGGCGTGCGGAGAAGGGTTTCGACCTCACGACATTATCGCATTTGAAGAAAACGTGATCAAACGGTGCGTGGATATTATCCAGAACAATACGCTAAGGTAGCTAACAACGGTTACACCAGGCTCGAGACATACATGAAGGGTTGCTGAGTAGTGCCGGGATGTAGTTGGAGGCACGAAGCCAGAGACAAGAGACAGGAATCTAGGCTAGCCCTCGAAAGTCATTTCAGGGATTATAGTCTCGCGCAAATTTGTCGTAGAGTAATGGTTGTCCAAGTGATGGGCAATGTTGTCACAGAACTGAGACTAGCAGTCATTAGGCTGCCGCAGCTCGCAAAAGCTAAGCCTGGCTGTCGAATCCATGTTTGGTTGGCCCCGGGGAAAGACAGTCATGTTGAGAAGTAGGGCAGACGCTTACTTTTCAGTCAACCGGTTCCTGGTTCGGGGCCAGGGACCAGACAGCGAATGCAGTAGTGTATGAAGTCTAGTCTGATAAAGTGGCGGCTCCGTGCTGTTAGACCATTTTGCTCATTCCGTTTGTCACGATTCCAGTGAGGTAGCGAGGGGTCTTCATCTCGACTGATACCAAGTAGGGCCAAAACACTGGGGACTGTTGAAGTCAGTCTTCGGTATATACACTGGATTAAGCTTCCGGTGCTTGCATGGCGACGCGGTGGTTACCGAAGTCAATCCAAGCAGCACCGAGAATGACATCCAAAGTTTACCCCGCATCGTCCGTCCTACCCCGCAGTGCTCGCTTATCTCGGAGACGGGCGATAAGCGAACCTTGTCGACAAAACAAAGAAGGTAGAACAAGGATCGGTGTGATCTCGCCCAGCAACGGCGTCAACAGGGCTGTTGCTTGTGGTGTAATTTCATGCCTGATGACTAGATCGAGACTTGACTAAGGTAAGCTTTCCAAGGACTTGGTACTGGCTGGTATTTGTATCTACGTTTTCCTCCCTGCTTTTGACTTTCTCGGCATCCTATTGAACTCGACCCATCATTATTTATCGTCAGCGCTTGCGTTTGGTGAAACAACATCAAAACAGCAGCAACAGGAGCAACGAAAAAGACAATGCGGAACCAAAGTAGGCTACTTCGCTCCATAAATCACGCTGCAATGTCGTCCATCATTCAAGGCCTTCAGTGCCTTGACGCTCCGATCGTCGTCTGATTTGGCAGCCACCATGGTTGGCACCGAGAAGAATTTCAGCCCTTCAGTCGCGTTGAGGATCCCCAGAGCGGAATTGCCCCGTCCGGTGAAGGGGAACACGTCTGGACCTCTCTGGTCAGGGGCGTTTATGTTGATCCGTCCCACATGGTACGATAAGGCATCGACAACGCGGCCGAGAAGCTCTTCTGAGTAGCCAAAGACGGCAGATTGCAGGCCGTACTCGCTCCGGGAGATGTAGTCGATAGGCTCCTGTATATCCGTGTAGACTGCTACCGGCGTGACCGGACCAAACTGTTCTTCCTTCCATATCTTCATGTGCTTGTTCACAGGCGCCAGGATGGAGAGCGTGCACAACGTCTTGTAGCATTTACCGCCGTTATTGACAATGTGGGCGCCCTTGTTCAGTGCGTCGACGATGAGCTCCTTCACATAGGCCGGCTTGGAGTCCTCGCAGAGTGGCGTGATCTTGACCGACTCATCCCACGGCATGCCCAGCTTGAGGGCGTCGATCTTCTCGGCAAGTCGCTTCAGGAACTCCTCCGCCTGCGACTGATGCACCCATATCATCTTGATGGCAGTACACCGCTGGCCGTTGAAGGACGTCATACCCGATACGCAGCTATCGACCGCAACGCCGAGGTCGGCGTCCGGCAGAAGGATGGCTGCATCCTTGGCCTCTCCCTCGTACATGACACGGAGGCGCTGGGGGTTGGAGGCGCTCTTGAGCAGACCCTTCGCGCTCGATGCAGTACCGATGAAGGCCACCGCGTCGATCCGACCAGTCCCGATCAAGGCTCCCATGACCTCACGGCCAGAACCTGTCAGAAACTGAATGGTGCCAGGTGGGAAGTGCTTCGCGAACAGCTCCAATGTCGGGAAGTGCGGCGTGGCACCGTTACGTGGGGCGCGGACAATAACCGAGTTACCCATCAACAAAGCCGGGATGAAGGTGGTGTAGGCCTCGTTCAATGGGTAATTGAACGGTGAGGAGGCCAGAACCACCCCAACGGGAAGGTGGCGGATCTGGCACATGACACCCTTCTGCTCCTGCCACTGCGACTCTGCTTCGGCCAGCGCCTTGGCCTCCTTGATGGCGGTGTGAATGTAGGCCACCGTTCGCGTCACCTCGTCGTGGGAGTCCTTGACGTTCTTGCCAATCTCCCACATTAGCAGCTGGGCCAGCTCTTCGGTTTTCTTCTCTAGGTCCTCGGCGAACTCCTCCATGTGCTTGCACCTCTGGTCAATAGACATCTTGGCCCACGTCCCTCGACCATACATGTAGGCACGCTCTGCAGCCTCCAGCGCCTGCATGGCGAGTTCTTCGGATGCCATCTCGAATTTGCCAATTGAAATGTGGTCATCGGGATTTTCCTGCGTCACAATAGGCGTGTGTACCTTTGTCGAATTCCGGTCGCTCTTCACGACCTTACCGTCGATGAGCAGAAGGCATTCTTGAGGCTTGGGAATGGGGACATCGATGTCGTCCTTGGACCGCGGGAATTTCTCTTTCAGCTCCTGGCAATCCCAGTCGAGCTTGTCTTCCACAGGCGAGACAATGTTGAGACCTTGAGTCATCTTGCAGGTTGTAGTCTGGTTCCTGGTCTAAGTGTAATCGTAACGTTGAGATGTGCGTAGCAGGTTGCAGAATTAATGGGGCATGAAGAAAGTGAATTTGAACTCAAAAGACTGATTCTCTGAGGCAATTGAGCACCCGAGAAGGTCGGTACAGATGATTGCGATGGAGATGGCATATATCGGGTCTCTGGTAAAGGGTAACGTCATAGTCCCGTCTGCTAATACGTCATATATCCGTGATATCCCCATTGGGAGAAAGAGTTCACATATTGAAGGCCGTTCAGCACCACTTCAATAACCTCAGAGCCGTTGACCTCATAAAATCGGAGCCTAGTATTAGCTCACATGTCGGCTATAGATGGGGCTGCCGCGAAAGATTGCTGGTTGTGTATAGTTGACTTTTTTACAATCGTCCTCGTTACCTAATAAGTCGAACCTCGTCTCGACTATAGCTATCGGAAAGAGGACTTGTCTTTCGAAGGGGTCAGCCCAAACACTATGCAGCAGACCGCCCGCGCCTCAACGCCGCCTGCAGCTGATCTGAGCAGTATGGGTCGCTAGTCCAAAGTCAAGGTAGTTATGAGCGTGTTGAATACGAGTAACCTCCCCAGGCTCGATCCATGCAGCGCATTTCTCGGTGTTTCCCTCACTTGTCTGCATGTGACGATATAGACGTGAGTCATGAGAAGCTTTGTTACAACATATAGCCCTGGATAATAGCAATATATAGTGCTCTGGCCTGCCTTCCGTTGGCAAAATTGCACTCTTGGATGGTTGCTCGTGGTGTGAGTTTGTCTTGCAAGTCTGACTGTGGTTGCTTTGGCATCCTCAAACCAACTCTCAAAGTCTTTCTGAGGACAACACTTCAGGAAACCTGCCATACCAACGCGCTCGAAATATCCAGTCACTGTACCCTCAAATGGACATCTCACCACCAACCCAGCTTCCCAGCTACCACCGCCCGACGCAATGCTTGCAATCTCTACAAAATGATAATGTGCAAATGCTGTGCCTGACCCAAACACTTTCTCCATGGCCCCGTCTGCAGCTCGATCCTGAGCGAACTCCACGTCCGGGTAGAAAGGTAGCACATGCCGCTCATGGCGCCCTTTGATGGCCCACTCAGTGCCGTGGCTCTCGCGCCACTGCGCTGGATCCTGATGCCTCCTAATCGACACCGGCACAGTCCTTGCAGCTAGTCCCAGCTTTGCGTACTCGACTCGCCCAAATCCCACATGTCTGGCTATGTCGCCTATCGCAGGTTCCATAGGCTTCGCATCCAACTCAACTATCTCGACTCCGGTGACGCCCTCCTCAAAGTAAGTACCTGACACTACGTGAGCCAGCGACTTCTCTGTCTCAGTTGTCACCGAAATTGTCCCCTTCCGGTCGTTGGCTGGCCAGTCGACGCCGCAGTCCACCGAACCCCAGGACCAGCTTGGCCTGCGTGTCTTTGTCCGGGGAAGCTTGGAACTCTGGTCACAGCGCCATAAAAGCTCAAATGGGAGGGCGTCTCTTCGCATCCCGGCCACGTAGGACCCTTCGCCGTCGCGACCACCCAGCATCCGGCCCACGCCAGAGATCGCGGGTAGTCTGTCAGTCTTCACTGTCAGATGTCCCCGGGAATACCCCATGACGCACTCCCTCCAGAAGGGGACGATCTGCTCTGGACGAGGAGCCTCAAGTTGTGCGCATGCCTCGAAAGCAGCGCTCATGTTGTTGATCATGTTCGTCATAGACCCGGTCGCCTGTTCGACCATTCCGCACTCGCACCATCGCGCCTGTTTGCACTCCCACAGCAGCTCGAAGACAGTGAAGTGCACGATACGGCGCGAGAGCATTCGTTCCTGATACGCCCATCCGCGAGTCAGAAGACAGTAGTCGCGCTGCAGCTGCTCATCCCAGACTCGTTGTCGAAGGCTGCGACATGCCTTCATGATGAGGTGGTGTTCATCACGCTGGGCTGGAAGGTACTGGCGGGTTTGCAGAAGACCATGTCGTGCACTAGGCGACGCCATGGCCGATATCTGCAGCGTGGCGTTAAGGTAAACAAACTCCATTCTGCCGATCTCGACGGCTTTCTCATCTTCATCATCCTGAACAATGCACAGTGTGTCGATCCAGAGGAAATGGATATCGAGATACCTGACGACTTGGAAGACGTGTTGTAGCGTCAGCGGTAGGTCGGCAAGTGAGATGTTCCGGTACATCTGTTCAACGTTGCCTGTGAGAGTCCTCAAGTTGCATTCGGTTGGACCCCAGACATAGCTGAGGGCGACGTACTCGGGCATTGGGCTAGGCGCGTCCACCAGACGGTTGACGTCCCTGGACGGATCCAGCCAAACAAGCCTCTTCGGTTTCATGTGCGGGATGGAAGCACTGCATGCTGATCCTTTGTGTGCAGAGATACAGCGATCAAGCCACTTCCTGATGATGACTGCACTCTGCCTTAATTTTGTCAACGTCGCGGGATCCATGGCAATGCAAAGGGTGAAGACTGTGGCTCTTTGGCAATGTAGCGGAAATGGTGCTTCTTCTCGAGTGTCAATGATAGAACACCTGAATTGCACGAAACTTGATTGCACGGACTTACAGTGGTATCGGGGCAGGAACAGATGATGAAGCGATCGACCCTTTCAATCTTGCGAGGTTCAGCTTTGGGATCTTCGTGATTCAAGGGCTACACGGACAACGGAGCCTTGCGCTGTCTCAGCGCTGGCGCTGGCGGACGATTGCGCAACGAACCTACAAGGCACCCGGCCCGGCCCGTAAACCGCTGGCACAGCCCACGTAAACGTTGCACAAACGCCCGCAAGCCCAGACTTCCAGTCTGCCTAAGGTAAGTAAGTAACCGTGGTAAAGCTGATCTGGATCAAACTCACTACTGCACACTCTCTTTCAGCACAGCGACAGATTACCTATCGGATGCCTGACCAGTGCAGGAAGTACGCCACTAGGATTCTACTAACGCCTTTAGGAAGATGTTATCTACTGCGGATACGATTGAGGGGTAATCTGGCAGATGCTCTGCCTGAGGTTTGACTCTGTCTAGAGAAACACAGACACAGTATTGGCGGGTCGAATAGGGGCCTTATTCCGTAGCGATCAACTTCACCGGTGTTGTGTATGATTTCCCCGAGGTGACTAGGCCAACCCGAAAGTACTTCTCACAGCACTTACGCTTGTTGATCCATTTCGGTCAAACATAACCAATTGAAGTACTCTTAGACGAGTGCTTTTGTGTCTTGGACCTATATGCACATAAATGTAAATGTTCCAGAACAAATAATACCAATTGTTCATGGTCAAGCATCAGACAGAGTCTGTAAGCTGTGTCGTCATTTTCTGATCGTGTAGGCTTCATCACTCTTATCGAGTTGATGCTGTCTTGATCGAGGCATGAAATGTAACACTCAATGACGCTACAGTTTAGTCACGTCAAACTCGCCCTCTTCGTCCACCGTCTCCCACATCCTATCTAAAGAGCTGGGGCCCCGCTTCAGAAAACGACCAAATGTCTTTTCGCCCAAGACGCCCCCATTGTCCCGATCCCAGACAATCCTTCCTCGGAGGATCGTGTACCGCGGCCAGTTGGCGATTTGCCGGCCCTCGTACGGGGTGTAGTCCGTGGCATGATGCAGCATACTATTAGTGAGGGTGATATTCGGCAGCTTAGAATCCGGGTACCATATGACCAAGTCGGCGTCAGATACACCTGGTATCAGGGAGCCCTTTGAAGGATAGAGCCCGTAGATCTTGGCCGGATTTGTCGACGTGACCTCGACGAACTTGGTAAGCGACAGCTTACCGGACGAGAACACAAGAGGTAGCCGCGTCTCGATCCCGGGTATTCCGTTAGGAATCTCCTTAAATCGTCCGACCGGGTGATCATCATCTATACATGTCTTCTTGCCCTTCTCCGCGTCCTCATAGTTGAACGGGCAGTGGTCCGAGCTTATCACCGCGAAAGTTCCGTTCCGTACCCCCGTCCATATGACCTCTTGCGAGGCCTTGTCCCTGGGCGGCGGGGAGCAGACACACTTGGCACCTTCAAACCCCGGTTTGTCGAGGTCATCCCGTGTGAGAAACAGGTACTGCGGACAAGTCTCGGCAAATATAGGCTGCCCGTTAGACTGCGCCTCGCGGATACGGAGAGTTGCTCCGGGATCGCTGACGTGGACAAGTAGAATTGGCGTGTTGGATATGAGAGATGAGAGAGCTATGGCCCGATTCGTTGCCTCGGCCTCGAGCACCGGTGGGCGAGAGTGAGAATGGTACTTTGGCGCGAATAGCCTTTTGGACTCGAGCTGATCAGTCAGCCAGTTGAGCACGTCGCCGTTCTCAGCGTGGACCATAGTGAAAATGCGGTTCTGTCGTGCCTGTAGGAGCACCGACAATATCTGGTCGTCGCGCAGCTGGAGGGCCGTGTAGGTCATGTATATCTTGAGAGACGTGATGCCCTCATTTTCAGTCAAGTCGGCGAACTCGGATAGAGCTTGATCGCCTGGGTTCCCCACTAGGAGATGAAAACCGTAGTCGCAGTAAGAATTCCCGCGGGCTCTCGCATGCGTCGCTATCAGAGCCTTGAGAAGCGACGCCTCCTGCTTCTCCTGCGGTGCAAAGGCTACGATGGTGGTGCAGCCTCCAGCGATTGCAGACCGCGTTCCTGTCCCCGCGAGACGTGTCAGTCTCCATGTCAACTGTTCTGCAACTCAAGGCCTTTGTCTGGAGCGTACCCGTTTCGTAAGTATCAGAAGATGTTCCGCGGCCGAACATTGCCGGCTCTTCGAGATGCACATGGCAGTCGACACCACCAGGCTACGTTGATGGTCAGCATCTTGCCCGATCAAGCCAGACAACATGGTCGAGTGCTGTTGACAAACCGTAATATAGCCACCTTCGGCATCAATGATCTTTCTAGCGTTAGCACGTGCGAGTGAGCCGGAGGGGGCTAGCAGAACGATCTTCTCGTCCTTGATAGCCACATCGTAACTGGCTATGTCTGCTGCTGTGACGCAGATGCCATTGGTGATGACCAGATCATAGTCGAAACTGTCCATTTCCCTTATCGTATCACCAGGCCTTGGCTTTCTGAGTACCAGTACGTCGGAGATCTGAGCACCAACAGCACGTGTTCGAGTCCCAAGAGGTCCCAATGCGTGTTCACAAACTGTCTCCAGGACATCATTGTTTTTGCACGAGTAACTGGGCATCCAAAGGCGGTAGATATCTCCAAACAGATACGATAGCTGCCATCGCCTATTGGCAATGAAAATGTGTAACCTCGTGTCATGACTAGACTGTGCCGCCCCTATCATCCACTCATCAGACGAGAGATCGGGAATCTGGTCCCTACCTCACTACAAGGTGCAGTCGAATGATAGGTCATTACGATAAGGTTGGAATCAGCTATTGATCAGATACCTTATCGCCCGAGTGTGATAGATAAGCGAGACGGGGGTCTGCCGGCCAAGTTTGAAGTAATTACCCCACCAAAGGCGGTGTTCGGGCGTTGGACACATAGGATCAAGGCATGCAATGCTTCATCCGTCAAGGGCCGGAACACGCTTGGAAGTTGGGGATCGCACCTCTATATCAGTCTACGAGGCCATCATTCAATGTTCGCTCAGACCACTAAGAGCAATCGCTTCTTGCAACTCACAAAGCTCTTAATGATACGGACTTGAGAAGAACCTGCAGAAGCGTGTGAGCGCGCCAACCTTCTTGTGGCAATGGACGTCGCCCTTGACATACGATATGTCTCCTGACTGAGATGATACGAGCTGGGTTATTATGAACTTGTAACAAGGCTGCTTGTTGTTCATACCAAGTTTATAGCCATTGTGCTCGTTGTATACACGCAACACTGAGCACGTTAAGCTAGGTGCTCAACTTCCAATCATTCCTCCCTGCCACCCTGCCGACATATGACTAGCTTTCCAGGTTTGGTGAGGAGGTGGCTTGCATGAAGTGCTTGTTCTCATCCGAGCGCACCGTCCCAGTTGCTGCCGGACGCGCATGCTTTGCACATCTTTCCATTTTCCTCGCCACTCAAATGACAAGAAGAAGTCATGCTTGCCGATGAAGGCAGAGGTGGGAAACTACGTCTGTTGGCACAGGCCTTGGCAAGCCGTCAACGGGCAGGGAACATGCGGTGCGTTGAGGCATTGCTCAACCTGGATGGAGGTTGGCAAGGCAGAGAACGACCAGTTGCATTATATATGAATTCCATCGAGATTCTCGTCCTTCCCTGCTCTGCCCGATATCAACCACCAACTTCAGTTTTGGTAATAGTCAGCCAGTCGCAAGCACCATGAGGTACATCGATGGAACTTAAACATGCGATGGGCTATATTGAGCATGCCTAAGGTAAGCGGGGTCGACGCACTGGAAGGATTACTCGGTACGGAGGCTTTTTTAGAACCCGAAGCTTTTCTTCTCCTGGTGCTTCTCCCAGGTCGTCTTTCGTTCAATTACCTTGGCTAGCATCTTGTACATCGCCAACGTATTGCATTGGATCGTGCCTTGAGTCTTGCGTGACAAGGCTTCGCCGAGGAACCAAGATGCCAGGCGTCATCATCAGCCGGGTTGGATTAGCTGCGGTCGTTGCCCTCGCAATTATCACCCAGGTCTTACCTGCTTGGGATTTTGTGACCTTGCTCAAGCTTGGATATGGACTTGGTAAAGACATCCAACCGGTATCTGACTTCCCATACCAGTGTCGACGCATCGATCACCCTCTTTTACAGGCATGCGAGGACATGTGGCTATCGGAGCGAAGTCGGAAATTGTATCTGGCATGCTCTGATCCCTATGCGCGGACCCAGTGGTTTCCTTCAGTCGATCACTACAACCTCAGTGGCCGATCCCAAAAGGACGCCATCGTGGTTCTGGATATTGATCAGCCCGGAATTCTGGCTGCGTCTGAGTTAATCACTGTCCAGAAACTGGAAGCTCCAAACTATCGTGGCACAGTTGATGACGGCTTTCTGGATCTGAACGGCTTCACAGGCATTCATATGGACAATGGAGTTGTGCGTCTGCTCGTCGCCAACAACCGGCCGTCAATCGACCCTTCTACCGGAACTTATGCAGCAGATCAAGCCAAAGCAGGTGCCAATGCCACGGTCGAAGTGTTCGAAAGCAAGGAAGATAACCGGCGAGGCTCCATTCAAGTCCTGACTCACATACTCACCGTCGCAAGCCCCAATATATCCACTCCGAACCGAGTTGCAGCATTTAGAAAAGAAGGGTTTTATATCACCAACGATCATGGAAAGGTCAAGTCGGGCGGAGTAAGCATCCCACTGAGGCGCCTGGTCCAATTCCTTCTTTGCTGACCATTATCCAAATCGAAGTTAGCACGGCTGAGAGCTATGTTAGGCAAGGGGGACGTCACATTCTGTTCCTATGAGAATGAGTGCAGTATAGTGTCTTCCGGGCACTATTATCCTAATGGCCTTCTCCTCCACAGCGACGGACGGCTATATGTACCAAGCTCTGCGGCAGGTGGCATCAACGTCTACCAACCACACAGGAATGGTTCGTTGCAGAAGGTTGGAGAGATCGACGCCTTTTACGCGATCGACAATCTGTCCGAGGACAGCAATGGTGACATCTTTGCGGCGGTCTTTCCCCTGGGTGTTAAGAACCAGGCCTATGTCAAAAGTCCATTTGGGCCAGTGCCTGCTTCCACGGTGCTTCGTATATACAAGACCCAAGACAGTCAGTCAGGCTACCAATGGGAGAAAGTCTTGGAAGATCGTGATGGCGAAGTTCTTCCAGCTGCAACAGTCGTGGTGCATGACGCCAGCACGGGAAGACTGTTTTTCAGCGGTATGTAAAGGCTTACGTGTGAACGTGTGAACTTAGTAGTGAGGGATCTCAAGCTAACCACTTACATATCAGGAGCTTCCTCTCCCTTCATTACAGTGTGTAATCCAAAAAAACCATGAAGGCACTGAGATCGACATCATACCTATTCAAGGTTGAAGAACGAGGAGGTTTATCAACGACTATTAGAGACCTGATATTGTACCAGGTTCAAGCCCCAATTGTACATAGGAAATGCATGCGAGCTAAAGTACATTGCCTTGACCAAGGTGACATACCGCACCAGGCTATATACGCGGTAGGTTCTACCGTCCCGTGTAGCCGTGATCCTCATTCTTTGTATTTACGGTCTCGGAAACCCGCGAGAACCTCAACCGTTCCATCCCCGCTCTCCGCCCAGCGCTTCTTCGCAATCTCGGGGTTGAGCTGCAACGTCTGCTTTGCCTTCACCCATTGTTCCATAGTGACCTCACTTTCAAACCTGGGCTTCACTCCCGCCTTCTGCAGAACGGGGGAGTCCGTGATAGGCTTGAGCACCGTGTCGTTATGAGGACGAGCAAAGTACAGCAGACCGGTACGGTTATACTGTCTCTGGTCTTCAGGCGGTGCAACGACGCGATGAACGGAGCTCTTCAGCCATCCGCCAGTTAGATGGGAGATAGTATCCGCAAGATTGACGGTGATTGTGCCCGGCTGGGCCGACACCCAAGTCCAGTTGCCGTCCTCGCCTAGGATCTGGAGGCCGGCGACGGGCTGGCGGAAGAGCAAAGTTACGGTTCCGAGGTCCGTGTGTCCACCATTCTTCCCGTAATTGGCAGCCGCCCACTCTTCTTCAGTCCGGGGGTGGTACAGCATGTAGCGGAAGTGGTCCTCACTTTTCTTCTCGAACGTATGCTGCTTAACAAGGTAGTCCTCATCAGGAAGCTGTAACACGATGGCGAACAGGCGCAGCAGAGGCACCACCACGTTGGAATGCAGGGCTCGTTGGAAGAAGGCGATGTCGTCCAGGTGGGCCTTTAGCAGGTCCGGCTGGTCGTATTTACCTTCAAAGTCTTTCGTGAACTTAGCAAAATTGTAGATCTCGACGTTATCCTTGGAGTTTGCCTGCTGGTAGCGGCCTGGTCGGCGCCAGCCGTTGTAGTCGGCAGCGGCATAGTTGATTTCGTACTTCTCCTTCTCAGACACTGGCAGCTCAAAGAAGTTCTTGGCCAGCGTGAACTGCTGGTTCACTTGCTCCTCAGTCAAGCCATAGTTCTTAACATAGAAGAAACCGACGTGGTGAACGGCGTGCTCGAGCTGTTTGGCCAGTCGCTCTTTGCCACCGGGCCGACCGTAATCTTCGAGGTCGAGCGTGACAAGCTCCGCCCATGGAAGGTCGGCTTTGGTCTCCGGCGGATGCACATACGGCTTCAAATTGCTGTAGTCATACTTATGTGGATCCTCAGTGGAGAGCTGACGCTGTGTTGAGGTAACGGTCGTTGTTGATGTAGCCATATTTACGCTGTTCTGTCGGTGTACAGGACTCTTTGAGTGAGCGAGCTATTAGACGAAGGTAAATTTATACGCTGGGCACAGAGATGGAAATGGGGTTACTACGACTATTTATGATTTACACTCCAGACGTCGAGATCGGGAGGGGTCAAATAGAGGCCATGGTAATTATTGAGTCAACTTTGCTCATGATGTCGCCATTTGCATTTGTCAGTAATAGAGCGCATGCAAGATAAAGTGAAGGGATCAAGTCCCTTGTAATCTTTGACTGCGATACGGCAAAGATGGACCAGCGAATAAAACTGTACACTCATGATTCAAGCAGAAATTCCATCCTTCTGGACTTTGCGTCAACTACAGAGTCGCAGTAATCGACAAAGGGGGAACAGGACCGAGGAGAGAGATCGAGACTGAGGTTGGCGTTCATCTCATCGGAACATTGAAACTCGGCAACATACTTTGTCTAGCACTACTACTACCATCGGACCAGCTAAGAGCATAGTGTACACGCTTATGCCAACATGACAGTCTCGACATGTTGATGTGAAGTCTCACGTTTGATGCATGGTCACGATAGAAACCACAGGCTGTGATAGGTGTTTCAAATGGCGACATTCGGGGTCTTAATGAGACAACGATGCCGATCTCGCATGCATATCGGGCCTCAACCCCTTCACTCCAGGTTTAAAGCACACCATATTATTATGTATCTAGCAGTATACATAAGTGCTAGTTGTGGCCACTTCATGATAAATCATGATTTTACATCATCGTTGCATTTCCTCACATTGAACAGTTACCATACCGCACCAAGTGGCGAAGATGCTAAGTGGCAAGATATTTGGATTCTATAGGCACAGAACTCAAGGAGGTCTCGCTATACGCAACATGACACTCAAATCAGTTGAAGTTACCTTACCGGATCAATACTTGGGCAAATTCAGCGCTTCTCTTCTGCCCTTGCTGTTTGGGTCTAGATAGGGCACTTCCCCGGTGCTGGAAGCTCGGACACCAGTCCTGATTCCTTCTACAAGGTGTGTATCGGGCTACGGGAATGAGAATCAGCTCTGCTCCAATGATGATGCTAGATAACGAGAGGTAGGGCATCTATGAGCAAGCACAAAACTTACAGTTGCAGCGTGCAAGGTGCACACGTTGCTCCAAATAGCACAAGCTCCCCTGGTCCAGTGCATACGTGCAACGGAATCGTGATTGCGTGTGATCAGACGCAACACATAGTCGCGTATCATGGAGTCCTCATAGGTCGTGACACCGTTAATGCGGCTGACGTGCAAGCCAACGCCCGCAAACAGGGTTTTCCATCCAGTGACTGGGTGGGTGCGGATGACAGGATGCGAGGGCGAGAACTCATAGTCCACGTTCAGGGGCGAGCCGCGTGGAGACATTACGTCGTAACCACCACTCTCACAAGCCGACTTGAAGACAGGCTGAGCGCATGTTGCGGTCAGTGTCTCGAGAAAGCGCTGGAACGGGGGAGACAAGCGATCATAGAGCTCGTATCCAGACACCCAGAGTGTATCGCCGCCTGTCGGTGGTGTCGATTGCATTCTCAAGAAAGAGAAATCGGACGGGCAATTCTCGAATAAACCTGGACGATGACACATTAGTTCCCGGGGTGAAAAGGAGAGAAGCGTAGCAGCTTGAGCCTGTAGCAGCTCTCGCAGACACGGAGCAAGGCTACGGAAGAACTCACTATCGCTGTGCCATTCTTTGCTCAAGTCTTTGGGCTCATCTGCCACGCTGGGACGGTTCTTCATTGTAGCATAGAGCTTCTTGGCTGCCTCAGAGTTGATCACATAGCTGGATTGTGTCAGCAGAGTTTCCTAATGCTAGCTTTGGAGGCAGTGATGCATAAATGGGGGCTTACATATGCTTATCTGTGGTACCGTCGGCCATAGGCAGATTGTTGGGGTCATTGTACAAGGGGTGCACATGTAGACCGTTCTCGGCGGGTCGTCCGGTCAACTTGCCTAGCATGTCGGTGATGTACTTCTGCTCGTCTACTGAAAGATCATCTTGAGGGGCCCGGAAAAAGGCAACACCACGCTCGCAGATTGTGATGGCCAGGTCGCGCAGCTGCTCCTCGGCATTGGGTGCCTGAAGCATCTCCTTGAGGCTTGCGGTGGGATATTCGCGGCCAATGATTGGAGTAACATCGACATACTCAAGATGGTCGATGGAGTTACCCCTTTTCATGGGCTCGCGATTGGTGTTTTGATGAGAGAGAGAACCCATATTGTGCAAATGGAAAGTGAAGTATTCAAAGTATCGGATTGAGAGCTGCTGTTACTGCGAGATGAACGCTTGGGACACCACGGAACCTGTCTGATATTTGTTATTTAAGCTATTTCGCGAAGCCGACGTTAAGGTTGGACCAGGCCCACGTCTGCCGCTATGTAACCTCCGAGATAAGGTAGGGGTTGGCGGAAGATCGGCAGACTATTTGTGTTTTAGTGCTTTTGACTTCCAAGGTGCTAGGAGTGCTTAAAGCATTCAAGGTTTTGTGCCTGCGGGGAAGTTCTCCACACTTCACCGTGGTGAAAGAGTCAACAGACGCAAGGGCCCAATGCGATGTCTTGGACAGCGACCGCCGGCAAATCAGTGGTTGTAAAAATACGAACGTGTGGAAAGATGCCGACCCCTTCATCTCCCGGGCGTAGATTTACTCATCAGCTGCTATCTCGGTATAATAAACTGTTCCCGAAGGATTCGACATCTAGACCCGAGACGCAGCTGTTGTTTGGCTCCGTTCAACCCAACCAGCGATAACCGAGCGGTACTCGCGAACGACGCCCTTGTGCGCCGTGATGACCCAGATTCTGGCAGGGTAGTTGAAGCAACCCTACCTAAGAGAAGTGGCATCTATCTTGCCCTACTCAGAGTGTCTTCATCATCAACATATAGACTTGTTGGTCATGCCGGTCGTTGCCATGTCCAAATCGGTACTTCTCCTAATCCTACCGTATTACCACTACGAGGCCCTGAATAATCTGGAGTCTCAAGCCTGTACTCGTTTACATGTCAGTGGTTTGAACCAAGTGACCTTGGCACGGATATAACAATCCGGATCTTCAAACAGTTGCTTGGCGTTTACCAACTTCTCCTCTTTCCCCAACAACTTGGACTAACACGGTTAGTACCACCCCGCCCCCGGATTGACACCAGGCGCGGCAGATGCATAGTGTGCGCTTCGCATAGGAGAATACGGGAGGCTGAAGCCAAGCCATGGACTTGGGTCCGTGGCTCACTGAACCCAGCATCCCTAGTATCCAAGTTGTCATTTATAGCATGACCATTGGATACCAAGGGATTCAACTTGGTATGTAGCATAACTATATAGTAAGACCAAACCCCCGCCTGTCGGCAAGGTCGTTCCACCACAACTGCCTTCCCATCGCTAGCAGGTGACATTGTTCACTTGATCAGACAACATCGTCACCATGGCCGGAGGCGCCCCTGTCGCGTTGGCCAATCCACTGAAACTCGACATTCGCAGTCACAAAAAATGCATGGCCATCTGCTTCGTGATCACAGTCTCCAGCTTTCAATATGGTCTGGATTACGCACTGGTAGGAGGGTTCATGGCTATGCCTGGGTTCCTGAAACAGTTCGGCTACTACGATGCAAAGACAAAGGCATGGGCAATTGATCCGACTGTCCAGCAGCTTATTTCGTCCCTGATGACCATTGGCACCTTCGTTGGCTCACTTCTGGTTGGGCCCTTCAGCTCAAAGTTCGGCCGCAGACACGGACTGTGGACGGCGTCATTGATCAACTTCATTGCGACGGCTGTCATGATCGGCACGACCAACCTTGGTGCGCTGTACTTTGCTCGATTCATCCTGGGTGAGTGGCCTTTGGTCTACAGTATATATTCACGGCGCTGTACTGACAATGTGCTAGGTATCTCGGTCGGATGGTTCCTTACATTCGCCCAAGTCTACATCAACGAAGCAGCTCCCGCCCATCTACGAGGCGTCATATTCGCCATCTATCAATGCCAGCTGTCTACAGGCTCCATCGTTGGAGCTGCAGTGGACCGGGCCACGCACTTAATGCCTGGTCTCGAAGCTTACCGCATACCACTTGCAATCTTCTTCGTTGCACCGACAATCCAAACTGTGGCGCTGTTCTTCTTTCCCGAGAGCCCACGGTGGTTGATGACCCAAGGAAAGGTCGACCAAGCGGAAGCATCTCTGAGACGGCTGCGAAACAAGAACATCGAGGAGTCCGAGTTGCAGGCCGAGTTCAACGAGATTCGAATTTCCACACAAGAGCAGATGGAGATGCACAGCGGCAAGCACTTATGGTTGGAGATGTGGAAGGGCAGCGAAAGACGTCGGACTCTGCTCTCGATTGCCATTATCTGCTTCCACTGCGCCAATGGTGTGTATACTTAAGCCTTTCGCGTCTTATGATTTCCCCAGCTGACAAGTCATCATCTAGGATCCTCCTGGGTCAATATCTACACAACATATTTCCTCACTACCGCCGGTGTTACTGATGCATTCTCATATTCCATCATGGTGACGTGTATGGGTCTGCTCGGTGTCTTTGCCAGCTTCTTCATCGTTCGACGTGTCGACCGTCGTGTCATCGTGATGATTGGCGTCGGAGCTTGTGGTCTATGTCAACTCGCTTTTGCCATTGCTTGGTCAGCAGCTCCAGGAAGCCAAGCGGCCGCCAAGTGCGTCATTGCATTTATCTGTATCTTCACTTTCTTCTATGTTGCTTATGGTAAGTGATTTTCTACTTTCATCTCCCTTGTGTTCGGCGGTTTAATGCAACTGTTCACTGACCTCCTTTAGCACCTTATGCATGGCTTTTGGGAGGCGAGTTCCCTAACAACCATCTCCGAGCGCACACTTATGGTGTGGCGACTGCCCTCAACTTCCTTGGCAATTGGCTGGGTGTTTTCACGGCGCCCTACTTCATAAATCCGACGGCGCTTGGCTGGAATGCAAAATACGGGTTAGTTATCCATCGATATGAGTTTGACGCTCTGCAACTTGACTGACCTATTGCGTAGATACATCTGGTTTGGCTCCAACATGGTTCTTTTCATCTTTACGTGGTTCTTCATTCCTGAGACACGAGACCGTACACTCGAGGAGATCCACGAGATGTTCGAAGCCAAAGTACCAGCACGGAAGTTCAAGGGTTACGTATGTACGAACACCCAGGCTATGGCCAACGCAGCGCGCAAGGAGAGAGAAGTAGAGACGGTTCATATGGAGGATATCACAGTGTCTGGAGAGAAGATGGCCTGAGTCTAGGGTAATTGTGTGGCGTTAGGATACGGAGTCTTGGTTCTGACTAAGACTATTGCTCTTGTGAAGGACATAGGCCTTGCCAACGATGATTGAAATGTCACGTTCCTTAGCCACTCTATAATTGGAGGCAATGATGCAAGTTCCAAACCAATATTTGTGAAGTTGTGAATTCCAACATTACGGGGCCAAGACATAATTCGAGCCCAAAAGGCAGACTTTACCCGGACCATGCGACATTCCTCGAAGCGGTAGACATCTAATCAGTCTAAGAAAGCAGAAAGAGACTGTATTAGCCCCATTCTACACCGTTCACTTGTGTAACGTAGGATCCGGACGGCGTGCCATCGCTTGGCGCGAACACGGGGAAAAGGACGCTTTGTGGAAGCAAAGCACGTCACCGAGGGAGAGTTAATACCCAACTTTGACGGCAACTTGCAAGCTACGCGGTTTGACCTCATCATTATCAGTGGTCTCGGCTCGTGGGAGAAAAATCCTTGACAAGTTGGACGCTGTAGGCGAGGAGGTTGTTTCGAATATCAGTCGCATCTACACATATACATCTTAGCGTAGGGGTAACATTATCGAGTGTGTATGCGTAAGGGTCATGTTTGGGGTTAGAGGCACTTGGTGGAAAAGTTGCCGCATAGTAGGCGCCTAGTATCAGAAGTCAATATGCTTCGCCATTCCCTTCGGCCGTACGTGCAATCTTTCATGACACAAAGGTTGAAGGGAGTTCGCAATGCGTAGCAGAAGCTTATCGAGATGTCACATACGGCACAGGAATGGAATCGAGCCACGTACGAAGCGGCAAAATGCAAGAGAGAAAAAAAAGGTATGTCACCCTACAGTGCAAGTGAAAAGTTACATCCGCTTTGTTGTACGATATGACGGTCAGGGCAAGATAGCTAATATAGGCAAATAAGGCCACTATGAGTGCCAATTGCTTCCCGCGAGCAGATCCGACTACACGCGTCAATCTATAATACATCAACCTATGACAGCCATTTCAATGACCAAGACCCGGTATTGGAGCGGCTTGTCTTTGCTTCAAACCTGGTTCACGCGTCCCCGCGATCCAGGTGCGACGGCATTGAGGAAAGGCACATTCGCATATAGGCTAAAGTCTTCCCGCACAGGTGGATGCACCCCATACTTGGCAATCTTCGTTCCGAATGCTTGTTTAAGAATGCTCTCCAATTCCGTCGCTTCTTTTGGACAAGCTGTGTTTCATCTAACAGGCGACTGGTGACCTCTACGGTGTATCTGTTGACTTCAGGTAACATGGGCGCGAAGCCAGCCGGGCACACATCATCCAGGAGTCCAAGACTACGACTTCCATCATTCCATACAGCCGGAGAACCCCGCTTGATGGATCAGATCGATGAAAGCACACAAACACCACTTACCTATAAATGTGAGAACGATGCTGCTTCCTCAAAGTTGAACATGCTTTGATCTAGCAGTATCCCAGCTGAAAGCAATCACATATATCAGATCTGGATCGTCCACATTGCCGCTATGGTTGGTTTCGCTAGTCTACTTTTCGTCCTCGTGGGCATCAGTCCATCGCTAGCGGCTCCCACAACTCCCCAGCCCGATTTGGAGGAGCGTGGACCGGCGGACTTCATCTTGCATCCGGACCATCCCCTCGCCCGCCGCTTTGCCAATCTTACCGAGAGAACCAATCCGACGTATACACAGAACTACAAGACGGGCGGCACCGTTAACTTTACACCGACCGGTACCGGGTTCAATCTCAACTATAATGTTCAGCAGGACTTCGTAGTTGGAGTGGGCTGGAACCCAGGCAACACACAGTACGTAGTGGCTCCCTAAGGATGTCAAATGTCTCAGTCATTCCTCTTCTTAGCGCTTGCTTGATGCTGACGGACCTTACCCACTAGGCCCATTACCCACACTGGCTCGTTCACAGTCAACTCTGGCCTCGGTTCCCTGGGGGTCTACGGGTGGACCACAAACCCACTGATCGAGTACTACATCATGGAGACAAACCATGGCATCACGACTGGTGGCACAAACATGGGCACCGTGACTTCTGATGGCGCGACGTACACAATCTGGAAACATCAGCAAGTCAACCAGCCATCGATCCAAGGCACGACAACCTTCTGGCAGTACATCTCGATCCGCAATAGCCCGCGGACTTCAGGCACTGTTACATTGCAGAACCACTTCAACGCCTGGGCATCTAAGGGTATGAACCTCGGGAGCCATAATCTACAGGTCATTGCTGTCGAAAGTTGGAGTGGAAGTGGATCAGCTCAGCAGACTGTTAGCAAGTAAGCTGGTTTCCGACAATTAAAGCTCAAACAGAATGGGATAGCGAGCTATGAAAGCTAGCGCAACGCAATGAGAAAAGGGGCGATTTAAGGATTTAAGGTGTATCTGTTCTCCAAATATTACACGTGTTGTGTTCCCACCTACAATATGGCTTCTGACATCGTAGCGTCTATGCGTTAATTAATGCGTTGAGTGAAGTCAACAATCACCACATAAATAGTCAAAGACGAGGGCATATCATCTATTGAAGTGTCTATACCTCCTCATGTGCTAGATTGCGCCGCCAGGTTGATTTACCAGATGATAACCACCTTCCACTTTTACATTGCTCCCGACGGGTAGTCGAAACAGAAACATGGTCACAGCAGCAAGTGCCGCCCATGCAGATGTCATAAAGAATGGCAAGCCCATCAACGTACCGCCGAGCTCGAATCCCTTACTCAGCAGCCAACCAAGAACTGGGACACCGACCAATCCCATTAGTGTTTCGGCTGTTGCTAGAGTCGTGTTCAACGTGGCCATGGAGTCTTGTTCTACTAGACCAGCGAGAAGGGCCCGAAGCTGGGGATCAAAGCCGTTACCCAAGCTGAAGATGACGAGCGATGCAATCAACAACCAGGGCATGGCGGCAAAGGCCGTCAAGAGGCTTCCTGCCAGCATGAAGAGGACGGAGCCTCGACATAGGTAAAGCTCTCTCGTTAAGACTGCTAGTCCCAGTCGTTTAGTCAACGTTCCGGTGACCAGAGGCAAGACTACAAGCAACACAACCACCGAGGTGCCCTTATTGATAGTGGTCAGGTATGTGGCCTATGGTGAGTGTTAGCCCTGGTTGAGACGTAGCTGATAAGATTGCTTGTTTACCATGGACCAGCCCCAGTGGAAGCGCTTTGTCACATACTGGAGCATGTTCATTTCGAAGGCGATGTAGATAGGACTGCAAAGGCCGTCCGCAAGAACGAGGAGCATGATGTGCTTTGATGCCAAGACGAAACTCCAGACCCGAGATAGTTCCTTTACTACCGTCTTAGTCATTCGTGACAGCCAACCGCTATTGCTCCGATGTAATGGCCCTTGATGAGCGTCCACCTGCCGGAGCTGTAATGTCTCTGGAATGAAGAGGGTCGACAACATACTGAGAACAAGGGCGACTAAACCGAGCCACAGTGGAAGCCAAAGGTCGATGCTGAGCAGCCACGCCGCGAACGGTCGGAATACTGCACTGAGAATGAGCATCATGGCGTATATCTTGTAGAAGAGGGCGGTCCGGTTAGTTGGAGATGTCGAGTCCGTCAAAATGGTCCACACCATGGCTTCAGTAACGGGCATGCCACCTCCGATAAGCAACGCAATAGAGCCGAGGAGGAGATGCCAAATAGAGAATGTCCCAGGATTTCGCACTATCGGATTGTCTGTCAGAGCTCGCTGCTATCAGGCTGCTAACGCGAAAGTAAAGACCTTGACTCACACACGGTTATATTCCATATGGTGGAGAGCAGGAGACCGAAAAGTCCACAGAATAATACAGGCCGGCGGCCGTATTTGTCGGCAACCATGCCGTAGGGAATTTGCACGAGCAAAGCTGAACAGGAGTAGAGCCCGTATCAGCGTGTGACCACCAAAATAATAGGTACGCAGAGAGTGGTACTTACGGACAAACATCCCCGTCCACATAAGCCAGGACCTGGCCATGGCGAGGATCGTCTGCACGCTGGGGTCCTTGCAGCGGCTATCCTGCTCCGCTGCTGAGGCCTCCATAACGTGATCGGGGTAGATTTCATGGCAGACAAAGTCCTCCATCACGGCCTGAAGAGGTGGCTCCATAACGAACATGCTAAACTCGACTATAAAGAGGAAAATAACGCACATTACGATAACATGGCGCTGAGTAGGAAGAGGCAGAGTTTTGCCTGTGGAATTCTCATATCCTGGTAAGAAGTTGCCCATCTCTTCGATCTCGTCCAGAACGACATCATGGCTGCCGGCGTCAATGCTTCCCATGTCGAAGCCCGGCGAGCTTCGGTAAGACTGGTCAAGCGTGCCCACCATGACTGTTTGTCTCTGAAACGAACCGCGTGAAAATGTTGTCTTTAGTCAATCTTGTGCATCACGCAGACCAGAGCAATAAGATGTGGCGAGAGGAGGAAAAGTCGGAAAGAAGTCTCGACACGTCGTGCTGACAGCCTTAGCTCCGTTCCTGGCCGGATCTTAAAATCCAGGGGCACGCCAGATCTTGACCTTACGTAAGACTGCGGAGAGAACTACTGCTGTGTTTCAGAACCATCGATTGATACTTAGTATATGTAGACATAGCTATTCCTCAACGCTGGCATTTGTGGCAGAGAAATGATAATCACCATTGCGGTCTGAACATCAAGGCCTGGAGCTACCACAAGCAATGTCGCCTCTCATGCTTTTGACAATAGCGATCATTCCCATGTCTAAACTGGCAAAGACTTGCACATGAGCGGCGCAGGGAAACCATCCTAGTCCGACATGACAGAATTCAGGACGAGACAACTCCTTCGCGTCACTTCCCCGGGCTGTTGGGCAGTACTAAACAGCGCTATTGTCGGGTCAGTCAAATATGGGGTGCGGGAGGAGTGTGGCTCTCACGTAAGACGTATGGCGACGTGCAACCTCAAGCGAAATGCACTGGTATGGCGTTTTCCCTGTTCTTGGCCACATCACGATCTGCCAGGCATCGCAGCATGACACCGCTGCTACCGCAGCTTGGAAGGATCCATGATTGGCGTCCAGGTCCCGTGTACTGGCTATGCGGTAGCTTTCCAGCTCGACTATAACGTCCAAAAAGTTTGTCCTGTCCCGCAAGCATTACGTCGCCAGAGCCTAGTCGTGCGGTAGCAGGGACCAGCGCATCTGAGAAGACGGCGACTTCGAGTGCTCACATTGTCATGTTTGAGTCAAAACGTCATGGTAGATCTAGGCGTCAAATAGCTCGGTAACACTGAAATCCTTCTTGCCTCGCTTTGCGAGCGGAGAATTCCGTTACCCAGTCAAACGAACTGACGGGAGAATATTAGACCTGGCCATGCTACTATTTGGTCTTCTTCGGTCACAGAGCCGGAATTATTTCCCTGGGCTGATACTCATGCAGGCCGGACGGCGGCCGAGCACTTGGTCGACAGGGTCGATTGATGATGCCTGCGGGTCGTGAAGGCACGATCCTGGCAACTGTGCGGTAAAGTCCATGACCTGCGCAGCAGTATCGAGGGGGCAAGTGAATACTTCGAAAAGATCGTTCTTTTCAGTTCTTCCTAGCGGCTCCTCAGTATACTCCAATCCGACCCAAATACCTTGCCAACATCCCGATGAAAGGCTTAGGCTTCTTGGTAGCACCCCTAAGATTGGCTCGTTTATACAAACATCCTCTGCGTATTCCTCTCGGTAGCAAGTCGGTGTCTTGACTCCTCCTGCACAAAATGGTATATGAGGAGCTTCGACGTCTAAGTGTCACTTGAGCATATGACGAAGCATGTCGATCAGAGGGAGAATGGCGAGGAAATCACAGCTGAATTCAAGATAATATGATGGATGTACAGCAGTTCTCATGACGAATTTATATCAGAAAGACAACTGAGTCGGCGTGTCTTTACCGTGGTGTAATTGCCTAGTGAAAGACTGGTACGTGATCTTGTTCCAATACATAGGGTCTAGTAAGGACTATTATTGGTTGAAGAAAGGAGAAAGAAAAGTCCCCTGCGGTTCAGGGGCGGGAGATGGGCTTGTAAATAGCGTCTGCGGGTAGCTGGTTAATCCGCACCGCGGCCGCATATTCGGTGGGCACGTGCGCCGCACGTGCGGGAATCTGCCAGACAAGGCTTTTAGCCTTGTCAGACCCTCAGGCACTAGCCTGTCACACCTAGGACCCCCGGACTCCCATCACGTTAGTAACGAGCAACTCAACAATATCAAGCCTCGACGTCTTCCACAGTCTTCGGAGGCGGCAAGTCCTTCTCCACCTCATATCCCGCCTCTGCCTCGACAGTGGTGTGGGTCGAAACAGTCCATACCGTAGGCACCACAATGATGAGGGATCCGATACACAGGCCCCAGTTCATGCCTAATTGAGTGAATGCACTTGCGTGAAGACTATTAATTCTCCAAGCCATTGCCCCTCCACTCGCCTGGAAGGTCTTGTACGCGCCGACGAGAACGGCAGCACGCGCGGTACTGTTCGACTCGGTACCAATCAACCAGTAGGCGAATCCCTGCCACAACGCGTCGTAGCAGCCATAGAAAATGTATAGGAAGATGGGGCCGGTTGAAAGGCTTCCTTGTTTGTAGTCAAGATCCTGCTTGTGGCCAGCGGCAAGACGATCGTTCTCCCAGACTTGGAATGCGTACCCGCCTCCCCAGATGGCCATTCCAGTGACAAACAGGACGAGCCAGCCGATGCGGGCGCGCATGCCGCGGTTGAACCAGGGCATATCAAGAATAAGGCCGATGATCAGGCCGCCGAGCATCTGTGCTATCCAGTATAGAGCGCCGTTCAGGGAGCGGGTGCGGATGTTGAAAGTCAGACCGTTAACGTTGTTCTGCTGGTAGCTGTAGAAGACATTGGCAGAAAAGAAGAGCGGGATCATGCAAGCGACCCTCCAATTGCTTATGGTCTTGATCGCAATCATGATTGTGCCCTTGACGCTGTGCTTCTCTGTCTCGACGGCGTTGTGGAGCTGTGCTAATCGAATCCGCGAAGGTGAGCAAATAAAGACGCCTAGAAGCCATCCGAATAGCATGATAACCATGAGGGCAATGTACGTCGAGTCCGTCACCGTTCCACTCTTGGAGTTGTAGTTGAGGCCAAAGGAGGCCAAGGAGCCGATACCACCGCCCAGATTGAAGATGATCCAAAACACTGCGATGGCCCGGCCCTTCTGCGACTCGTCGACATAGGTGGTCATTATAGCACCCTGTACAATCCAGATGAAGGACGCACCAATGCCCAGGATAGCGCCTGAGGCAATGACAAATGCGCCTTGCTCATGATGGTTGAAGTACAGCAGGCTCCCGCTATACAGAGCGTAAGTCCAACCACCGATGAGGAAACAGATGCGCGGTCCGACCCATGAGAAGATTGGGCCGACGAAGAACAAGGCCGTGGCAGCAGTGGTCGAGAGCAGTGCGACGGTGGCGTTGGCGGCGACAGTAGGGTCGACCTGGCCGGATCCTCCAAGACCGCCTAAGGCATTGTACATCTATCATGGGCGGCTCAGTATGACCGAAGATACGGCATATCTGGGGTATCGGTCACTTACGCCGGGTAAACAGAAGCAGATGAAGCTGATGAGTAGGATCTGTGTCCACGGATGCGCATAGAGGCGTACTATTTTGGACGAATGCGGTTGACCAAGGGTGTCGACCTGCTGCTGCTGCTGCTCGGTCCGGGGTTCCAGGCCCTGAGCAGATGCCATGACGTCGCCCTGAGGCACCTTCTTGGTGTCGTTGGACATGGTGCAGGGGTTTACAGATTGATGTAAAGTCTCAGTGTGACCTTGACCTGCGGAGGGAATCCGACAGAATGGTTCTTAGATTGGCGATCAGAGTCCCCCATATATGTTGCACCACGCATTGATCAGACCTACTAGACTTGGGCCTATGTCCAGTCAGTTGTTTGTCGTGTCGAAGCCGACAGCCGAACCGAAGGCGAGTCTGGCGACCCAAACCGGGTCCGGTCTGATACGTTACATACACGTGTAGTTCGGCTGCCAGGATAGGGATCGACAAGATAACTCTAGATCGAGACTACCGCGGGTCGATAACGCCCATGCACATGCGGGGATGCACAATATCACATAGTCCAATCGAAGTTCACGATGACACTGAGATGAGGAGGGATTACCTGACTGCCTGATAAGTGCTAGTGATAAGCACTATATCTAGGGCGACCTACCGTTCTCATCAAGCTTTCGTCCTGCCGTTGTTCGATAGACTTGCCTCACACTCTCCACTGTTTCCAACGGTGCCGAACAATTGGCAAATAAAAACCTCCACGCCCCACGGAAATGGCACGATGGAACAATGGAATCTTTCCGCTTTCTTGAGCGGGGAAGCACGGAAAGGCGACAGACCTCCTCTCAAAAAAGAGTGAGATCTGACGATACGAGACCGCGCTCGGATTTATGCCACTGCACCACATTGACGGAGCAAAATGACCCGAACATTGAAGTGTGGAGAAGGCCAAGTCCGGGGACATAAGCGGCGCTCGGGCAGCGAGCGGGTATCAAATGGCTCGTTGCGTCAAAAAATGGTCGCGTCTCGTGTAGATCCTTTTTAGTCACGCGCCAGTGGGCCAGCAGAGCTCGAAGTCATGATTACTAACGGACTGGTGCACCGGTAGTCACAATACCTCACGCTCATAACTTTGCAGTCGGGCTCAGGGGTGCTTGATCTGGCCGACACCAGATTGTCAGTGCCAACATAGCCATGTCGACGCCTGTTGTTCAGCTTGCCGGTCTGCAGACGGAGGACCGCAACCCCCGGACGACCCGTATCGATCGGGTGCCGACGATCGAACTATGCCGGATCCTCAATCGAGAAGACTCAACGGTGCCTTTGGCAGTTGAGCCATGCATTCCAGTCATTGCAGCGGTCATTGATGTTCTGTCTGAGCGCGTGCGAAAGGGTGGGCGCGTTTTCTACATTGGGGCAGGCACCAGTGGCAGGTAAATAAGTTTTAGCTTCTCTCGGCCTCGTCTTGTGCGATCGATGTTGGCATTGATGGTGACCAGGCTAACTCGCTGGTGACAAAGGCTCGGCGTTCTCGATGCTTCCGAGATACCTCCTACGTACTCGGCTCCAACAGGCCAGTTCATAGCGCTCATTGCCGGTGGCGACTATGCTCTTCGTCATGCGAAAGAGGGTGCAGAAGATGACCGAGACGCTGCAAAAGATGACCTGCGGCCATTCATTGTAGATCCTGCGGTGGACTCCTTGATTGGCATAGCGTCTTCCGGCCGCACCCCGTATGTGCTCGGTGGTCTATCGTACATGAAAACACTCGGAGGAACCACTGTCGCAGTTGTCTGTGTCTTACCCTCCGCCGCTGGAGCTGAAGGAAATGCAGACTACCTTATTTCTGCGGTCACCGGCCCAGAAGCAATTACTGGCAGCACGAGGATGAAGGCCGGGACGGCCACAAAGCTAGTGCTCAATATGATCAGCAGCGGAATCATGATCAAGCTAGGCAAAACATACGGAAATCTGGTCGGTGTCTCCATTCACTGTAAGAAATTACAGTTTTTGGCTAATTTGACTGTAGATGATTGATGTAAAAGCCACGAATATGAAGCTCAAGCAGCGAGCCAGGAATATCCTGCGGTTCGTGGGGGGTGACGCTTGCACGCAGTCGGATGAGGAGCTAGACCAAATCCTGCAGGCGTGCCGCGGAAGCGTAAAGCTTGCTGCGGTGACTATTGTCCTTAAGGTATCTGTAATGGAGGCCGAAGAACGGCTGCAAAGGAATCAGGGCGTACTCGCTCGCGTCTTCGAAGAAGCTCGCGAGCAGAAGGCGCAGACACAAGACGATGATGAAGGCTTAGTTCTCTGCGTTGACGCAGGAGGAACGAGTTGCAAAGCTGTGATTATGTCAAAAGCCGGAGAGATAGGAACTGGAATTGCTGGGCCATGCAACGTGTATGTGTACCCGCGAGAACGGACCAATGCCCGTACTTGTTGCTAACTCTGGCAGAACAACCGCTGGAGTCAGTGCTGTTATAGCGACGATATCGCAGGCGATTCAGGAGGCAGTCGACAGCTGCAAAACTACCCAGGGACGCCGATTTCAAGCCATCAAGCTGTTGGCTGCCCGGGTCGGCATTGCTGGCTATGATAGACCGTCACTGTCCTCGGCGATTGACAATGCTCTCTCTGAGCTGCTTGGCCTTCCTCTAGGGGCGAAGCTGAAGGTCACAACCGACATCGACCTCCTTCCTACGTCTGTCAGTGGTGGAAATGAGCTGGATCATGTCGTTGTTGTAGTTGCTGGAACAGGATCCATAGCTATGAGCTACGCCAACGTTCACGGCCAATTTCGACGGACACAGCGCATCGGTGGTTGGGGATATCTTCTGGGCGATGATGGCTCAGGCTATGGCATTGGACGCGAGGCGCTTCGCACGGCGCTGTACTCCTCCGACCTAAACCGAATAACAGCAGGCAAGAACAATCCAGTCGCCTCCCCAACACTGTCCTTGTCACAAGCAGTATTTCAACATTTCAAGGACCTATATCCCGAGTCCCAGCCGGGAGACCTCCTCAGCACAATCCTCGTTCCAGATCCTGCACAGCACCAAGCTGAAGATGCCACTCTCGCGACTACCAAGCGTATCGCTGGCGTCGCCAAAACAGTCCTTTCAATGGCTACCTCTAACGACGAGGCGAAGCGCATTGTTGACTCAGGAGTGGCCAGCCTGGTGGGCTTAGTGTCGCTACTCGTCCAAGCTCAAGGCATTGATTCTGCCAAGTCAGGCCTCGTCTTGGCCGGGGGAATGATGCAGAATGACCTGTACAGAGCCATCCTGACGGAAGCACTAGAGGCGAAGTGTGGCAAGTTCAAGCAGACCGACAGTGTGACGCAGCCTGCTCTTACAGGAGCACGATATCTGTTGAGTGAAGTCCTAGAGACCAGTGATGTAATGCAATAATTAGTGAGTTATGGGCGTGCTATCTAGCTCTTGAAACAAGATTATTTCGACGATTTCTTTGACGCTACTATGAGGCGGGATCAGTATCACAATGCCGGTGAAGCAATGAACCACCGCGAGTGCTAGGTCTCTCGAATAAAATACGGCCGACAAAAGCTGTCGTGAGTTTGCGAGGTTTGTGTTTCACGGACGATAGCTTCATTATCGTGACTCTTACGCGTAGGAACCTGATATGCCACACCTGTATTATGGGAGTAAAGGCTACGGTAATTCAGTTTGCAAAAATCGGTCTTTGATGTGGGTAATCTTGGCTACATCGCCATATCCCTTTTCAATTCTTTGTCCTTGTTTGCCAGCAATCCTTTGACCACCATCTAGCAGCTCCTAGCTAGCCGTACAGCTTACTCCTTAGCGCAAGGATTCTCTTCGTGGAGGCAACAAAATCCTTCCATTCAACATCACCGCTCCGGACAGCAGCAATCAGCGCCGATCTGACCACTTCGCCCTGCGTTATATTTCTTTGACTAGCCAGCAGCATATCCATACCTGCCTGAGTAGCCATTACTGACACTGTTGGCAGGTCGCCAAACGGCGTAAGAGCACCAGCCTCCAGAGCGTCCGTTATTGTCACTCCGGTGAAGCCCAGGCGACCACGGAGCTCTTTGGTGATCCACTTGACGCTAAGCCCAGATGGAACGTCGTCTAGGGCGGGATAGACGGCCCAAGAGGGCATGACTAGGTCAAGGCCCGCAGCAATGGCTGAGGTGTAAGGGACTTCGTCGATAGATCTTATCTCATCCAGGGTCAGGTTTAGAGTCACGGGCCCAGCATCGGTATCCTGCTGGTGAGTTGCGGACCCGAGGCCAGGGAAATGCTTCGCCGTCGCAGGAATGCCGGCTCCTTGCTGCGCCTCGATAAATGCGGTCGCGGCCGCCGAGACAATAGCGGAGGTGTTGCCGTAAGACCGCTGAAAATAATCCGTAAAGTCTTTTGCTTGTCGGAATATGTCTAGAACTGGGGCAAGATTGCTATTGAAGTTGTCGCCCAGCAGCGCCGCAGCGGCCTCTTTGCCGGCTTCCGTACCGGCAGCAGCAGGATCAGGAGATGCTCCCGTCTGCTTGGCAGTGAGGAAAGGTCCCCCAGTCTTAATTCTTCGGACTTGGCCTCCCTCCTGGTCGGTCGTGATGAACAAAGGGCCACTTGTTCGGAAGTATCTCCTAAATACAGCTGTCGCCGGTGACGATATATAGTCGGATTGCAGGGACGCCAAGGCCGTTGCCGTTCCGTTGCCGACATTCTCCCCGAAGAGGATGACGCCGCCTACAACTCCATCACGGACGAGATTCACGAGCTCGTCTGGAGGAGGAATAGTCTTGGGCCACGAGTATATCACGTGCGCCCCAGCCAGTATGGCCAGGTCGCTGTCGGTGACACAGGATGGAACTTTGGCCCAGCCCGGCAATGCTAGGGCGAGAGTCAGATAGACGCTCAACAATGTGCGGCGCATCTTGGCAGTCGCTGGTAGGAGGTGGTCACTTGTCAGAGTGATTAATCGCTTGGACGAGGGTCACCGGTCAAGTACTAGACTTTAGGAACTATAATTACAAGCACGCTCAACAACTCGGCATTCTCTCCTACCCTAATTTCATACAATTTGAGGAGTTAGGTCCCCGGACTCCAAGAGGAACTTGATGTAACATTGCATTCCCGACGTCCTAGCTTGAGTAGGTAGTTACTCACCTTCCCAAAGAAGCAATGAGCTGTGAGCCTGTAACTGGCGGGACTCAACGCGAAATGACCGTCAAACGTCGATAGCACTAATAGCACTAGTCGAGGCTCTAGTTGGCAGCATAGATGTCAATCAACACCTCGGTTTAAACTTTACTAGTACAAGGTAGTGCTGACAGCGCAGTGACTCGACCCATAACGTCGGATATCGCTGCGACACACAGGGGTGGCTGAGCGGGACAATCACTACCGAAAAGCTCGGGCAGGGGTTCGCATCCTCCCCGCCACCACGGGGAATCGTTTTGCTGGTGCATCGGCTGCAGTCCGACAACCCGCTATGGAACAATGATCAATAGTTATAGGTAGCATTCGAGAATCCGAGATCTAAGACGAAAATGCTACCTAGGATTCGCTTCTTTTTGCCGATAGTAGACAATGGCGCAGGTTTCTTGTGATATAGAGGCAGCCAACAACCCAGCACCAGCCGCCCCATGAGCTTGGCACCCAATAGCGGAGGCTTCGATAGAACTGTCCCTCCTATCAACAATGGCTACGATCATACGGAACATCGCCATTGCTGCGGCAGTGCTGGCAACTGTATCACCTACACTGGCCAAGAGCAACTGTCAACAGGATATTTTGCGTTATGGCACGCCAGAGTCTGTAGGCATGCTCTCCAAACCATTGGAGGACATGGTCGCCAACCTCACCCTTTTCACCGAGGCGAGGAATTGGGGCTCAAAGACCTCTAACCAGGTCGTTCCTATTGAGCCAGGTTCGCCTACATCCGTTCGCTCTTATGCATAGGCCCAAGTGCTAACCTTGACATCCAGGCGGTACCACTCTCGTTGCGCATAACGGGGTGATAGTCAGTCACTTCGCCATGGGAAAACGAAATCTGTGGGCTTCTGTTAATGGGTCTACGGGCACTAAGCTTCCCCCCGGCGAGCAAGAGGATACCACTATTGACACCATCTACGACATGGCCAGTCTGACCAAGCTCTACACCACGGTAGCGGGCCTCCGGTGCATTGATCAGGGCTTGATCTCCCTCAACGGCACTGTCGTAACCTATCTGCCAGCCTTCGGTACGAACGGCAAGGAGAACATCACCATTCTGCAGCTCATGACACACACCAGCGGCTTCCCTGCAGACCCAGCGGTTGGTCTCTGGATGCCTCAATACCCGACCTACGAGTCGCGTGTGCAGCAGATTTTGAACGAGACCCTCCAGAATACACCAGGTTCGGCTTACTTATATTCGGACATCAACTACATGACAATGATGCTTGTCATTGAGGAGGTCACTGGCAAGCGCCTCGACGACGTCATCTACGAGTATACCTCAATGATGGGGATGCCAGATACTTTCTTCAATCGCGGCAACATCGAGGGGCCCGAATTCCCCTTCTACAGTCGGATGGCGGCCGAAGAATTCCAGATCACTGTCCTTGGCAACCAGGAACCGCAGCGACCCCAACCAGTGCGCGGGACCGTCCACGACGAGAATGCATGGGGTCTTGACGGTGTCTCTGGCCATGCCGGGCTGTTTTCTACTGTGCTTGACACGGCCAAGTTCTGCCAGATGATCCTGAACAACGGAACTTACGGTGGTAAGCGCATCCTGTCCAAGGAATCGGTCGATCTCATTTTCACAAACTTTAATGCTCGCTTCGGTACGGGAGCTTATCATGGAATCGGCTTCGAGCTGGATCAGTACTACACTGCTGGTCCGATGGCAAATCTGCTGTCGGCCAGCCACACGGGATACACCGGCACCACCTTGGTCATAGATCGAGCCAGCAATACGCTGTTCCTGCACTTTGCCAACAGAGTCCACCCGTCCAGAAGCTGGTCGAGTAACAACATTGTAAGGGAAACGGTTGGTGCATGGGTTGCAACAGCGCTCGGCAGAACTGTTGCCTTCCCCGTCTAAAGTTGTAGTACCGCAGCACTGCGTCAACGTGATATAATAAAAGAGAATCTGATAATAGAGGTTGAAAAGGCTGCTGTTATATCACATTTCCAAATTCCCCCAGTTTGTACAAATCACCAAGCCGTGTCTTCCGTCCGATCCCGTCACCAATCAACGAAGAAGCCAGAACTCTTGTATTTTGTTCTCATCACCATGTAAGCTCCCACTTCTTGACTGGGGCATCACTCGGACTCCTCCAGTCACCAGTACAATTCGCGCATTGTTTATCGCCATGAGGTGTTGACGGTAACAGCACTCTGGCAGCCTGAAGGGACCGTGAAGGACCTGTTCGGGTCACTTTCCCACTTCACGGTACCGTCGCTGGCCACGTTGACGAATTTGTACTCGAATGTTGTCCCGGCTGGTAGACTGACGGTGTATGTCCACAGCGGGTTGGAGCTGGTGTACTGACTTGCGGACAGAGCCGGTGCAGATGACGGACTCCAGCTACCGAGCTGAGAGATTGACCCGACTACCTTGATTGTCTGCCCATAGACTGTGGTGACCAGCTCGTTGAAAGTAACGGCAACTGTGCTCACAGGCGAGCAGGAAGTTGTAGCTGATGAGGTTGTTGTTGAGGTGGTGCTCGTTTTGGTACTGGTGGACAGCGTGGTTGACGACGACGAACTCGTGCCAGACCCGCCCACAATGGCAATGTCCGCGCAGGATAGATAGATCTGCCCGGTCTGGAAAGAGTTCCACTTGAATGACAGGAGCGTGTGATTGGACACGATGTTGGGGATCCGAATCTTTTTAGTCACGGTATAGCCCCCTGAGATGGTGGTGTAGCACGACCCGAGTGCGGCGTTGTCAACACCTTCGCAGGCCCGGCGATCGCTGGCCTGAAAGGCGTTGCACGTGAACCAGTCGTTGCGCCAGCATGCTTGGTCCTGGGTGCAATCTGGATTGTATCCGCATGTCTGACCCGTAACATCAGTGCAGGGCAAAGTGCCCGCATTAAAGCAGTCTTCAGCTTGCTGCTTCTCCGCGTCTGTGGGCAGGTATCCAGGCGTCAGGAACTTGTTCACCAGGTCCTGGTTATTGCAGATACGGTAGCTGAACATGCCGCCATGATCACCATTGTGATCCACGCACCACTGCACGTCGACAACCTGACCAGCAGTGTAGGTCACAACAGGGTTGACACCCCAGTTGGTGGAAGGCTGATTGTAGTCAATGCTCACACGTGCATTGTAACCACAAGGTCCACTGCGACCGACAGGAGCTGCTGTCAGATTCGGCCACGACGACACCGGTTCGAGGATCGTGCACTCAGGACAAGTGTCCAGTCCAGCCTAATTGAGCACACGCATTGTCAGTTGCGTTTCGCGACCCGGCGGTCGCAGACCTTAAACCGTCTCAGTGAAATCGCGGATGAGACACTTACCTCAGATCCGAGGCGTGTACGGCTGGACGGAATGGTGAGATATCCATGTCCCGCGACGGTTGTCGCTGTTGACAAAACCCAAGCAGCCGTGGATACGGCCGGAAACTTCATACTTGCGGCTGATAAAAGATGCTAGACTTGGGAAGAAGAGTACGGACCGCCTGACTTGGAGAGTGTCTTGTTGAGCTGCCTAGCATCAGGTGTTTTCCATATCAGAACCGTCTCGGGGCTTATATACTATACTCGTCGGCAGCCTTTCAGCCCAGATGCGCTTAAACAGAGGGACCGGCTAACATCGCTGGTTCTGTACGCGTCACTTCCGTGAGGACCAGAGGACTCGTCGGTCCCATTCTTTGTGGCGGGAGTTAGACCTAGAGGCGTAGTATCGTCGGCCATTCGTTCGGCTGTGTTTCTTAGATGGACCGAAAAAAGGCAGTAGGGTGCGTTAGCACGTAGGCATGTGGTGGTTCTCGTTCTTCTCCAGAAGCCACACATCTCGAATTCTTGGTTCGCTTGCTCGGCGGCATAACAGGAGTAATAAGTACCGTGATGCTCGGTTAGGGGTTGCTGCAGGAAAACTCCGCCTGGCTTCTTCGCTTCTTGTGGGGCCCCGCATTCCGCTCCTTCAGAGCAGGCCAGCACCCGTTGATCCCGGCGCCGATTGCTAATCCTGGAGAACCTCCGCGGCGGGGGGGTCCCACGCGCGGATCTGTCAACCGGTCCGATTATCGCTTCTGCATTGATCACATTGCGCAGCTTCAGGAATTTGCCGTCTTGGCTACTGCTTTAGCTTAATCATCGTTATGTCGCTCAAGTCTACGTTATGACTTGATGGGATTCTTTCCTAGTGATGTACAGACATGCTCGTACGACATCATGTTCATGACCAGTAGGTGTACATACAACAAAAGCATTGACGTTCTAGATCTGCTAAATGGCTTGGCGCGCGGACGGCATATACCCCTGACAGACCTCGCAGTCTCTCCGACTGGTGCCAAAACCGGCAGTACAGTAGCTGAGCAGGGTGTGGACTTCATCTGGGCTTGAGCACTTTGACGCTTTGGCACACCCAGATCTGGGCACGGTGCCAGCCTTCACAATGGTAAAAATATGGCCTATTTCGCTGATCTGTACTCTTCTTAGGTTTGCTAGTGCAAACCTTGCAGAAAGCTTCAAACCTGACGTTGTCGCGTGGCCACAATCTCGTGAGTACGGTGTGTCGCTGGGGAGTCTAGTCCTCCAACTTCATCATATGCTAGGCACGATTAAGCCCAAGGGTCCTTGTTTGTCCTCCCTATTCATTGTTCCGAAAAGAATATCCGTACCTTGCCACGACCAAGCACTCCTCCAAATAACAAAATCTTGGGGTAGATTCATAGCTGGAATTCCAAAAACACCGACATCGGCTACGGCGCCAGAGCGAGCACAGGGACGAAGGGTGTCCACAGAGACAATTCCTCCCCAGAAAGAGAAAATATTCAAATGAGAGATAAACAAAGGGTTAAAGAAAAAATGACTCGTTCCCCAAGACAACGTTTTCAATGCTCGCATAGGTTGTACTCTTCAAAGGTGCTTTCCACCGACTCCGTCGCCCTGGTTCTCTCAGCCATAAGCTCCAGCCGCAGAGCCTTTGCTTCGTCCAGCCCCATCGGCCAATCTCCAATCTCGCCCTTCACCATATCTATCACCTCCTGCGGCAGTGGTCTGAAGTCGACAACGTCCAGCGCTTCCTCAGCCCACCAATCATGCTGCTGCGGTGGCACGTTCCGAGTCGAGCATATGCGGAAGTGCGGGTCGACCAGCCACAGAACCAGGAACCGGCGGTGGCCAGGCTTCGTTTTGTCGGAGAGCTCGAAGGGTTCGACCTTGTGCTGCAGCGTGTTTGGAAAGGCAAGGAGCCGGCCCTCTGGGGTGGAAATCCTACCAATCACCTGGACAGCTGGTTCGTCACGCATGCTCCCCGTCCCAAAAACAGTCGACAGCGGCTCATGGTCATCTTGCTCGTACTGCAGCTCCGTATCGTCCAGAGCGGCACCTTGGCGGAAAGACAGGTGAGAAGAGGTGGTATTATCCACGTCGTAGTAGTAGATCGACGTAGCGACAATATGCTCATTCTTCATACCCTCAAGATGCCAACTTCCGCCGGGGTACTTTGGGTTCTCCGGGGTAAGCTCGATTGAGGCCAGTTTAACGATGACCTGCAGCCCTTGGGCGCGAAACCATTTCTCGAGTGATACCTGCTTGGGCGAGATCGAAGGTTCCGCCAGATCATAGCCGCCGGCTGATGAAATAATTGGTCGCTGCACCCCATCATCCTTCCATTCTTCGTATGTGAAGGATTGGCCTGGCTCTGGATGAGCCACATAGCGAATCCGCTTCCACTTTTGCTCTACCGGACTTCCCAGGGTGCTTATGAATTGGCCCCAATGAGTATCGGGGGTTGTCTCAATCTGCGCAAGCCTTCGCTCAAGTGAAGCAACGATTCTTTGCGCAGTCGTAATCCTGGCCTCCTCATGCTCGGCACCTAGGTCAATCTCTTCGCCTTCGTCGTCCACGTCGTCCAGGTTGTCTTCGTCAAACTCGGGTTCATCATCCGGATCGTTCTCACGTAGGTCTGGCAGTGCAAGGTACTCCCTGATCCATTGCATAATCTCAGAGAAGTTCGGGTCGGTAGTCTTTGTCGGCCGATTTGAATATTGAGCCCACTCGGGCAATTTGGGTTCCCACTCTGCGCCGTAAGTGACGATCCGGCGAGCTGTCCGCACGCCTTCCTCATACATGACGACGTCGTTCCACAGCGGCACAGAGAGACTGATGATCTTCTCGATGGTGCGATAAAGACCGCGGTGTTTATTTGGGTGCAGATTGTTGATGTAAGACGTGATGCGCACGTCAGTTTCTCCATCCGTACCACTTGAAAACTCCACCTCGCAAGGCAGCCACTGAAAGCGAGCTGACCAGGCATAATTATCGTCGAAGGTATGCTCGGATTTTGCTGCCACTTCACCTTGGCCGCAGGAGGCAAGGATGTCGGTCAGCGCCACCCGGCCACCATTGGTCAAGACACGGGTTCTCCCATATACCAGAGGGTACAGCGATGGATGTACAAGGTTCAGAACTTGATTGTTGGACCCTGGATGCCAGTCTTTCTGACTGTCAGGAATTGACATCAGCTCCGCAACACCAGCGATCAGCTCCGCCCTGAGGTCTGCTCCAACGAGTACATCGGACTTCACGCAGCGAGCGTTGCTGTCCAGAGCGAGAACTCTCCGGGACTCTTTGAAAGCGTTTGCCTTGTCGCGAATCTCAGCGAGCACCCATTTCCAGGCAGGCTCGCTGATCAGGGGCAATGCCACGGCTTCATCGTGCCACTTGTCGACAATGGCGTCGTCAAAGACTTTTTTGTCCCAGTCGGGCTTGTCCGTGATGCTCTCCATGAGGTTGAGCATGGCGATCTCGCGCACGGTCAGTCGCTGGCCGCTCCACCCCTCGATGCCATCTGCGAAGTAGCAACCGTGCTCTCCGTCTGGCCGGAGGGAATCTTCTTTCAGGTCAGCGTCGATCTCCATTGAGAACCCGGGGACGCGAAGTGGCCCGGAGCCGGAGTTGTCGTATGGCATGACGGGTGGTTGAGCTGAAAGGAGAAGATGTGTGATTGGTTGTGGGTGCAACAAGATCCGAGAGTGCTAACGAAGTTCCCTGATATTGCTCGATATTCGAGAGCTGGAGTATGAGATGAAAAAAAAAACCAAGTGCTCGAGAATTGGCGGACGTGCGATTAAATACACGACTAAGTCTTGGCCTTGGACATCAAGACTCCTGACTTGGTCGTTGTTGGCCAAGGTGGATGAGGCGATCCACAAGTGTGCTTAGCGCAGGCAGCAGGTGCTAAAGGCACTGTTGCTTGACCCTTTCAAGCCTTTATCTCGGTTCATGTCGAGGCAACAGTCTCCACATCACATTCCTTCTGTGATAGAGGTATTATCCCGTCCTCGAACATTACGGGTTAGGTATAGGCACCTACCTCCACCGTGAAAGAAATGCATATGAGCGTATCTTGAAGTGAAATCAGACCGTTTGTCTGTCTGTCATCCTTGGAAGACACATTGACTCACGACTCCAGGTAACCAAGCCCACAGTCCACACCCACCAGTCCCGAGCCTCCAACCGCAACTTTCCTGTAGACCGTACCTGCTTAATAGCCTCTCAGCCTATGGAAATTGCTGCATATCAATAAGTCACTCAGTTTCATAGCCGCCACGAAGAGACCATGGGCACCCACGACAAGATCTGAGGCTCCAAATGCCCATGCTTGGACGAGTCGCCCTCGGCCATAACCAGCTCAAGAAAAAGCAGAACGACTGAAGACCCATATCGAACAGCTCGAGGAGAATCACGCAAAATGTGCAATGGAAATCTCACCTAACAATCCTCTGAGTCCAGAGAAAGACCATCGTCTAAACGCCAGAAGCCCCCTGGGAAAAGAGATATCAGGGTCTTCGCTTGCAGTCTGCATGACTGGTGAGTTAAGACTGGGTGAAGACGATGAACAGGGCACCCTCGAAGGACCAATGACTTTGACTAGGTAGACGGACGGCCGAGAATACATTGGCCACGAGCAGAAGTAATACGTGAAGAGGTGATTTCGGCGTTCGTCAGGTCTGCCACATCATCGCTGGTATTGCATTCAAGAGACATTCCACAACACCTTGATAAAAGCCGTATGTTGTGATCGTGATGTCGGAGGTTACTAATCAGGATTCACCTCCGGTCCAGTCTTCTTTCATCTCGAAGGGCCACAGTACCAGTCCTACAATCGAGGCTGCGGAGTCGACGACAAATACAAGATTGAAATCCAGCCACACCGAATCAGAAACACAACATCCTTCCTTGGGCGTTGTGATATTGATGGATGGCGTCCTGGCGCTATGCTTGGAGGTATTTCTGGTAGTCTGGGCTACTCCACGAAGGAGAGAGGCGACAAACACGAAGATTCTCACGACTATACCGACAGCCAAGAATTCATACAGTTTTTAAGCATTACTGTCACGCACGATTCGAGCTTGCGGCCGCAGCGTGCCCAAATTCAGATGGCAAGTAGTGAGCATACAGCGTCAAATAAGAGGATTAATTATCATCAGCGAGTTGTCTCAGCTGTGATCAGCTATCAAGTTGCCTACCATCGACCTCTTCCTCAACGGAGAGGACGTGACGTTGACGCTGACCGTCTGTATGGAGCAGCCTTCGGTTTTATACGCTGCGCCGTATGTTCCGTTCAGGACAGCATTCAGCCACGCCACGGCAGCCGAGTGGCCGTTGGTTGCCTCAGCTGAATGCCCACCGATCGTGTTCCTGTGGTACAAGATGTTCACTCCGACCTCGCAGTACTTGCTGACCAGCTTATCGGTGTCATTGATAGGACTGATGAGGTCACCAACCGCTTTGTAAGCGAAGAGGGGCATCTGCGGCACGCCGTGATATCCCATCAACCCGTCTCTCAGAGTGACCTGCTTCGTCATTGTGTTGTTCAGCAGGTCATCGAACCCACCAATAAAATACTGTGAAATATCCTTGAAGGCAAACGCATTACCGGCCTCAGCTAGTGACATGTTGGATGCCGACAAGAACGTTGTACCGTTGTACGGTCCAGATGGTTTCAGTCTGGATATCACATACTGATACACTGCTGGGAATTGACTCGTGAGACCTAGGATTGCAGACTGAAAGTCCTAATGTCAGCAGGTCTCCGAGCACTGGCATGAGCAAGGCCACTTGGTCCCTAATTTCAAGGACATGCAGAGACTCCCTGTTTGGGGGCTTACCGGAGCTAGACCAGCCGCATATGACTTGTTGATAGTCAGCAGCACGCTCGTGACGTTGGGCGTCAGTCCACCCAAAGCCGCTCCGCTGAAGTTCATCTCGGGTGCGTATTGCACCTGCAACTCGGCCGCGAATTCACTGGCTAAAGCTCCTCCCGAGTAGCCCCAGAGGGCATACCGAGTGTTGTTGGGAAGGAGGAAGCTGTCTTTGAGCGAAAGCGTCGCGCGCACCGCGTCCAGCGTGGCATGGCCAGACATGACGCCAGCTGTGAAGCTTGCTAGAGGACCCTCGTAGTCTGGCACGCTCACGAACCAGCCCTTTGAGAGAGACTGGTTCACGTCCAGCGGGATGCCGCTGTACATTGCGTAGCTGGGGCTCGCGTCAACATCGGCAGAATCATAAGGGATCTGGTAGGATAGAAGTGCAGCGACCGGCCGTACAGGGACAAAGACTGTCGTCACCGCCCAGGCTGGCTTGTATTGACTGTCAGTGGTCCGGTACAAGACATTGTACGACGCCGAGCAGTTGCTCGCAATAGTTGTCATGTTTCCCGGGGCAGTTCGGACACGCAGAACCGTGCCGGGAGCCTTGAGTTCGAACCCATCAGGCGCGGTGTACCAAGGGTCCTGCGACGGAGGAAGAGGGGTCTGAGAGGAGCTCGCACTTGGGATGCATGAGGAAGCACGATCCGATATCGTAGCAGCCAATGATCCTTGAGCTATGAGGACGACCACGACCAGCAGACGTATACCCAGAGACAGCATGTTCAATGTTTCCAAAGATGAACCAAGGTGGATGTAAGATCTCCAGGACCCGAGCTCAGTCTGCCAAGTCTAGAGGTTAAGGCGACCATGACTTTGGGCGAGGGGGAAGACAAAACCACCGCCTTCTTTATGCAGGACTCGCGTATGCGGATTGGGTATGGCGTTGAGGCTTCAATGACGGCATCCTCTCTATTAGTGCCATTGTGCGGCCGAGGTATCCGTTGCTTCCCCGCTCAAAACCCCAACAAAGACATATGCCCGTGATATGTTCTGGAAGCACCGTGATGCAGCTAGCGCTATGTAATTATATCATTGGCCGACTTTGTGCGAGTCGATGCTGAAAACAGTTGCTGCTGCGCCGTAATTGACGGACTTTGCGTGTCAAAAGGTCAGCTGGATGGATTGCATGGACCACGTATCATCTTGATCGATGAAGAACATCACCACTAAATACCAGATGATTTAATTCTGTGGTGTTTTAAGGACTGACAGCCCCTCTCTATATTTTCTATACGGCTTGAAGATATAGTCTAAGCTGTGTCTCGGATCCATCCGGACTCTCTCGCTCGGGTCGCCTCATAGCTTGACAATAATTCCTCCTAGGAATCAGGATAATAACCGGACAGCTCCCGGTCCAGCTCTGGAATGCCTAAGGACTACCTCAGGTCTCCCTTAAGTCTTCCTCGGAGGAAAGAGTACTTTACTGGGAAGACACGGAGCTGCAAACAATTCTCTAAAAAGGTGGGATTGACCGTGAAAGTCAGGCAGGTAGAACGAGCAGGCAACTTGTCGGCATGACCTTGCGCCTGGCGTCCAGGGACTCCGAATCGTCTCTCCAAGAGACCTGGATATTCTCATGTTCTTGTCCTAATAGGAATATACCCGGAACATAGACCTCTACTAGCGTGTCATACGTCGACACCTAATGCCAGAGGACCAAATCTTCTACCAGATGCTCAATATCAAATAGAGGATCGCTTACTTATGGACAAACTACAGCAAATGCTACAGTGGACCAGCGCAAAAAAAAAAAAAAAAAACATTGATCGATTGGCGTAGTAAATACGAATAGGCCCTGCAAAAGACACACCAGTCGGCAATGCAGTCAACAACATACCAAATCCACGACGTATCGAGTAACTAGGTAAGGAACGTCACACGCCGTTAAGACGCGCTGTCACATAGAAAGAATCGGACCGGCGTCGAGTACGCACAGTATAGAATGACCAAGATTCGTAAGAATGTATCATAGAGTAAACGAGTAACGCTACGTCTCTAGACTAACACCGCAATCAATTGTTGAATAGGCCGCTGATAGACTATATCGCACGCCAGTGTCATACCTCCCCACCAAGAACCAGAGAGGCCAAGCTTTCGGGTCAAGGCTGCGCAGCCCAGAATCGTCCGAAAGGCTTGACCATACACGACGCTTACTTACTCCGCCACGGCACCGAAGCAGCTGGTGACCTGTCAGTCCTGTGATACGCCAATAAGGGCATTTTCAGATTTACTTACGTTTCCATGATAATGCTGGTGATGCGGTACGGGTCGGCGTTGCTCTGGAATAGAGTTAGTTTTAGTCTTCAGCACGCAGAAATCATGGTTGCTTACAGCAGGGCGGCCTAAGGCAGTATTAGTATCAGTGATCATCTTGTATGCAGTGTGGTATGGGACTGGGTCACTTACGATCTTCAAAGTAGCCGTATCCCTTGGCAGCGACTTCTCGGGGAATACGGATCGAGGCTCCACGATCAGCGACGCCGTACGAGAACTGATCAATGGCGCCAGTCTCATGTCGGCCCGTCAGACGCTTATCGTTCTCCTCTCCGTAGACGAGGATGTGCTCCTTGTGACGGCCTTCAAGCTTCTTGATGGCTGCCTCGATGTCCTTCATGCCTCCTTCCTTCCGCATCTCACGGGTGCTGAAGTTGCTGTGGAGGCCAGCGCCGTTCCAATCTAGGCTCGATTAGTCTTTGGCTAGCCAATCTCGGGCCACCATGGCTTCGACTCAAGAAAATACTTACCACCAGGGATAGGCTTAGGATGAAGGCTGACTTTTGCCCCCCACTGCTCAGCGATTCTGTGCACTATTGATAGTCAGTCTCGTACGTCCCTGGCAGTTGGCTGAGACTTGGAACCGGCTCGGGGATTACTAACACTGTAAGGTGTGAAAGTCAGTAATGCGGCATCAAAAAATACACAAAAGCTATCAACCTACCAGGAAGCGACTCATCCAGAGCATGTCTCCCATCTCGATACCGACGCACTATACATGAGTCAGCGACTACCGAATCCCACAGCAAACGAGCAAGATGTTCTTACCGGTCCCACCTGGTACTCCCACTGGGCACTTTCGTCAGGGTTAGCACGTAGTTACCAGGTGTTAAAGAGTGTTGCAAGGCAGGGAGATGCAGATATTAGGAGAGGCCGGGGCTCCGAGGAACCCGGCCGGGCATGCTGGGTAGAGGGACTGGATCACGGCATAAGGCTACTCACGGCATGACCTCCGCGTTGGTGCCGGAAATTTTGATACCCGCGTACAGGCAGGCACGGTAATGAGCTTCCACAACGTCCCGCAAAACTACTTTGCCCGCACCAGCGCTGCAGTAGTAGGGGCCCTGAGGTGCTGGGTATCCCTATCACGGTCTGTTAGATTCCTAGAAGCTAGACAAGAGATGGGGGTGGTAGGGGCACGGTCGGTGTACATTTACGGGCCTGGTCAAGGTTAGTACGCGGACGTTAGTGGGTGAGATTGAGGTTGACGCACCAGCCGAACGGCCTATCCGAGAGTTCGAGGAACGTATACTCCTGCCTGTTTGTGGGTCAGTTGTTTGCTCCCTAGCTAGAAGAGGGCAAGGGAACGCACTCCAAGCCAAACCAAGGCTCATGATCGGCATGGGTCTCCATCAGCTTTGCGCATTCGTGGCGGTAGTTGAACCTGACATGTTATGTTAGACTAGGTGTGGAGGCTCGCGGAGGGAGAAAGGCCACTCACTTGTTTGGGGTTCCGTCTGCATTCCAGCTGTGTCGGCACACGGTCAGGATGTGGCTCCTCAGTCTGTCGTGCGAGGAAACTTACCATTCGGCGAGGACTAGGATGTTGGGGTCGCGCCGGAACGGATCCTGTAACTCTTGTCAGTCGTGGAGCAGCGAAAAGTTTTGATACAACCAGAAGGAGAAGGCCACTGCAATGGGCAAGTCTTGGGTCCTTTGTGCGCAGATGCCGTGAATGAGTCGCTCTGGGATCTAAGCTCGTCTCGACTACGAGCAAGCTGGGACACTCGACTCGCCGAGTGCAGGTGCAAAGTGAGGGGTACGAATCAGCAGGACATACGGGATATATGGCGACAGGCCGGAGGTAGACATCTGAGTTGTCGCCGGGTGCTTGACCGGTGCTCGATCTGTTATGTGTTAGCGACAAGGACTTTACGCGGGATGATTTTACGGGTACCGACCCATCGAAGTTCCAGATAGGAAGGTCATCGACCGAGGCGGGCTTCTTGTCGAGAGTCTGCGCGGATGGGGTGCAAAAGTCAGCCTTGCTAAAATTCATGGGTGGAAAGGCGGCCCGAAATCCTTCTGCAACTTGACACCTCCAATCGCACGACGCTGATTGGCGAGCGCGTGGAACGGAGGTTCTTGAGAGATCAAGTGGGGTCAAATTGGCGGGAAGCGACGGTAGACGCCGAGGCCGGAGGGGTGACGCATCGGGGAGACAGAACTCACCCTCGACTTTGACCGAGTGCCGCCTTCGGAATCAACCCAGACGTACTCGGCAATGATTTTTCCCCTCTGATCGAGAGTCAGGTAGGGGGCAAGCTGGTCGAATTAGTTGGCGTGGCGAGCAGCGCGTCCTGGGTCGCTGTCACTCACCATCTCGGGCCGGGACATGAAAGATTCGGTCGTGGCCTGGACACAGAATAGCGGTATTAGCAGGGCACGTGTGGTGTCGCTGGCACCTGGCCGAGCGGCGAGACGGGCGGACACAGGCTTGGACGCACCATGATTGCGGTATTGCGGTATTGCGGTCGACGTTCGGACAGGTATACGACAGGAGGCTTTGCGGGTTTCTGGTGCAGGCTGACTGACGCTCGACTGTTCTGGGGCCGAGAATTTGGGTGGTGAGAAAGGACGAAGCATGGATTGAAGGAGGGGAAAGTCGTGTTATATTTTTCTGGTGCCGGTCGGAGGGACCCTGAGCGAATGGCCTGAGTGGCAAGCTGTGCCCCACCTGGTTCACCCCCACCACCATTTCCCCGGCAAGATAGCTATTTGCATGCAGCGTATGGTAGCGCATTCTGTTCATATTAGATAAGGTCAGCGCTTTTGGCTGCATGTACCCTGGTAACATTCACCTCATACATCATGTCACAGTGGGTGCTAAGCGGGGTACACGTGTGGCAGCCTGAGGCAGATCTGGCAAGAAAGTGGGGCCCCGCGGGACATGAGTCAATTTTCTACATGTACCTACAGTAGTGTCCTCTGGTGGTAGTGTACTGTGGTTGGTTATCCAGTTATCTTATTCTAATTGTCAATCCCACGTTTCAGTGGAAAAAGCCTCACCCACCACACCACTGACCGTATGTTTTAGGCCTGAAGGTGCTGTAGTATTCTACTCATACTGTGGTAGTAGCTACCTGTACACTTAGGCTTAGGTAATGACGTCCCTCCTACAGTAAATTGGAGCCGGGACATTATCGCCGAGCACGCCCCAAGTGCAGACTGGCAAGACACTCGCTCATTTAGGTACACCATTTTTTGGTCTTTACTGCATAAACAGGTATATCAGACCTGGTCGAGACCACCTAGTGTCATCGGGGCCATGTTTAGCTTTCGGCACACCCGACCTGACAGAGTACGAATGCTCCCATCAGAAACAGTCTCGCTAGCACTTCTTACCCAGGACCAAGCGCTGTTTGCAGCGGCCAAGGCTGAGTGAGCTTACACCAAGGCAGGTCCGTACGGTGTGCCGGCCAGTTGAAAATGCAGCATACTCGAGCGTGATATGGTGGGCGCGAGTGGCTGGGGTGTACCATGGACACTAGTTGAGTATTTCATTTGCCCATGTTCGTGTGCCAACCCTCATCTCCAAAACAGTCATGCCGAGCGCCCGACGTCAAGACGGAAAAGCTTCGCCGGAATGCTTTTTGTCCACTGGCGACCGTGGCCGAAGATTATGTAGCCACGGCCGTGGACCTGCGTGAACGCGCGCCCGACATCATTCCGGCCCTTTCCTACATTTCACCCTTCAACACCCGATGCTTCGGGGTAAAATCCCGAATTTTTTGCATGTGCCGTTTTCGGCTTTCCCCCACATCCCCCACATGCTGCCGTTCCAATCAACACCCGAGATCGGGCCCGCCGCCTCGGGTCAGCTCCCCCGGACCCCTGCGCCGCGCTCAATCGAACTTCCAGGTTCGTGCCACTCCTCGGCATTACGCGTTTCGTCAACAAAACGCTTCGTAACAACGGCATTTCATCAACACCGTAATCAATGCCGGCTGGATCCCTCAGTCAAATGAATCCCGGCAGTCAGACTCCTTATTTAGATCCCTTTGATCCGCCATGCTTCGATGCCTGAGATGCACCGGTCTTGCTTTGGCTATTCGCGACTTTTATCTGATCTTTCTCGGCATCCTCGAGCTATCAATCCAGACTCTTGACTGAAATGGAATCTGCTGCCAGAAATGGTCAAGTGATGGAGAAGAGAGATTTCGTCTGATGCCTGGCCATGTTCCGTCCTAAGATTCATCCCGCAACCGCTCTTGTCTGCGATCCGCCACCAACTCGCACAGGGGCTAGTCTTGTCGCCATTGCAAATCTTCAAGCGCATAATTACATTGACCGTACAGTCTCCTAGCTGAAGCAGTCTGTTCTTCCTCGTCCACAGTCTGGGGAATGCCATCCCACTTTACAAAGTCTTAGCATCTCTCCTCAACGCCAAGCCGATGCCAAGAAATCGCCACACAGGCGTCCCCCGTACTGGCAAGAATCGATAGTCTTGTCCTTTTCGTATTTTGCAAGGAATGTATCTTCTTCGGCATTTCATACCTTTCCTCAGGCACCTTTACATAGGTATAGTGCATCAGCCTGGCAGTCGTTGTCTCGGTGCTTGTCGATTCACACTTCCAGCTGACTGCTGGCGTATATCTTGACCTCGCATACTATGTGAACAACCCCTACAGGGCCACAGACGACACCTGCGTCTGCTTTTCAACCCTTGCATTTAACCTTGCCTTATGACTTTTGCAAGGGATACCTTTGCAGCACAGTTGCTACACTTTCCGACACATGTATAGGCATAGGCGACGGAAGCCCTCGTTGTTGGCCAAAGTCATCGTCCTGCCGCTTGCACCTGCCTCAGCAGAACTTGACATGCGAGTCAAGATTTCCCCTTTTCGGAAGAAATGCTTGACGGCATACATCGTTTGAGAATCGTCTCAGACGTCTTGACTTCTGTGTCGTGCGAGCAGTCATTGCAACTGGATTTTCTGGCTCTCTCCTTGCAGGCCGCACATGTCTTCGCCACATGTGTTTTTCTTGCATTTGAAGGGCAGCGATTTGACAATTTTTGCATCTACCATTGCAAAAACTGATATGTTACCTCAAGGTTGGCGGATACCTCGCACTTGCAATTCTTCCATATGGTTATAGGTCCTTCACTGATCGACTGTGGGCGAGAACTCAATGCAACTAGAAGGCACACACTTCCGGCGAGACGGGCTAGTCGGGCTATCTTCGAGCTTATTCCGCCCGCTTACCGGCTTGGCGAACACAGCCATTCTTAACCGCTCTCTGTAGGCCTAGGCCCTGGTCGAAAGGAACTCTGCGTGGTGTATCGTGCACCGTCCTTCTCTAGTTGACAAAACCGTTCTTCGGACGGAAATTTCAGCGCTGTTCTGGAAGTCGTCTGGGCCTGCTATTTCGATGCGCAGGCCACAATCGGTAGCATAGTTGAGGCTTCCAAGACCTTCGTAACGGCGTGAGAAAATAGGGGCAATTGGGGACCGACGAGCCTCTCACTCTCGAAGAAGATTTGACAGGTCAGTCTCAATGACATTGAGACGACTGTGTCCTGAAGCTCTTCGACTCTAGCATCGAGCTGGATTAAGTGTCCCATAACCTGAATGAGACGAGTCCTACAAATCCGATGGCATCTCGGGGGTCTCTGGGAGTGATATGTGGTAGTATCGATCATTAGAAATCTCCTTATAGTTCTCCTCTTCGTCGAAGATTCAAGGGAGAATTGACTGGGAGCTCCGGAAAGCAGGCAGACAGACTTTGGTTCCTCTTAACAGAGTCCTAATAACAGAGTGCTACGGGAGTGTGTGCCAAAGAACAGATGGCAATTGCTTGAGGCAGACTTGTTGGCTCTAGGATGAGTCCCTTTCTCGTGTAATTGACACCGCTAGTCCAAGAAAGCTGGAAGTATGAGTCGAGATAACGGCAATTCCCCTGACCGGTCTGGTCGACTTTATAAGGCTTGTTATACACGCGTGACAAGATGCTGACGTTAGATCTGTGAGCAAGCCAACTCGGTGGTAACGTACACTCCTATGCCGGTGATAGACTATCCCGGCAGGAGGAACAAGGCATCTTTCGTCCTGATGAGACGTTCTGACCTGGCGAGTCAGTCAACGAAAGGCACGGGCGTGTATGCATCCCGGCATTCATTCGTCACCGGCGCGACAAATAGTTCGAGCAAGTGAGGGTGTCCCTCATGTAGAGTCTTGGCTTCACAGAGCAGATCCAGTTGTCTACCTATTGAACTCTCGCTCAATCCATGCAACAGTATGTGTACCGTGCGCTCGTAATATGGCCTTGAGAGACAGATACCTCGGAATCGGTTGCGAGATCATCGTAGTCGGAAGTTACGGCTGTGGTCTTCGATCATAGTCGCCGGTCGTTATCATCGACAGATCCTCATAAAACGGCCTAATTTACAGGTCGAAAAAATCCTAGCACCAATCGAGTAACTGGCTCTGCCGCTCGTTCGGCGGGATGCTCAGCAGCGCTTCGACCGCTCGGTTGCAATCGAACATTATGGTAGCCCTCGAGCCTAGAGTAGTATCTCGGAGGCAGGGCCACAACGGCGAACCATACGTCGACAATGTCTAGGCGACCTGGCAGCTACGACGCCCAGAGGCATTCATGAGCTCCGATATCAGAGCACAATATGGGCATGGGACAGGAGAAGCTAAGGTAAGGTCGTCGCTATTCGGTAGTTGGGCGCTTGACGGGTCGTCCGTGGACATTTGGGCGGTGCTCGCCCCGCTTAGCGCCGCTTTAGCGCCTGCTGAAGCGGCGCCGAGCGTCCGGTTTTGAGAGGGCAAGATTCGGGCCGCACTACACCAAAGAACCATTGACGCTGCCGATGAGAGGGGACCCTTGATTTGGATCAGTCGCAAACGTAAAAAGTGCAAGACTCCATTCTCTGCATCGATATACTTGTCCCAGGTAGCATCGGAATTATCGCCCGGGATAAACTCCATCACGATGTGTACCAGACCGGACTGCTCGTCCGTGAACGCGGGACGAGAATCCTCGATCTATCGCGAATAGAGTTTATTGTCTCGGCTTCGCTCGTGCAGACAGATTAGCCTGACTTGAACACTTGTCTGAGCATCGATCTTGTACACCAGAACAAAGCTTCCAGTTCGTTCCCCCTTCCTAAGTTCTGCTTGCGAAGATTGATCGATTGATGGTTTATCCCCTCCATGCTTTCTAGGTCTAAACCGTGCGATCTCTGGCCTTCTACAAGGGTTCTCAAACGCCAGCGGCTCGGCCTCGGTGAGGGCTCAGCAAGACACAGGGCGAATGTGGAGATAGGAAGCACCTTGGAGTGGGGTGAGTAGCGGAGGGTAGCTAGACACTTTGGTCACCTATGTAGCAGGAGCCCTGCCGCGAAATGGTTGTGATTTATCATAATACATACAACGTGAGGCAACGTCCATGAACAAGAAGCAAAGTAGGCAGCCCAGTGGAGGTAAAGTACCTTGGGTACAACACTCCGTGCCAAAGCGATGGAGTCCGGTGCGCGCAAGAACCATCAAACCCCTCATTTGAAGTACAGATCTATATGGTTGGAAAAGTGCTCACCAAAATTTTGAAGTGTATACCAAGCCTGTTGCAATCAATGTGACCGAAATCATCAAAGTGAAATGGAGTGATAGAGAGACGATGCGTATACGCCTTATTGAGTCTATACGTGTAAGGTACCTCCAGGTAAAGCGGGGGGCGGCGAGAATGCCCTCGCTGGATCACATTTCCAGAGTGTCCCCATGTAGCCGTGCTACCACCCAGCGTTCGTCCTGTATTCGTCACCCAATTACCCGATCCCGTGAGCGGACTTCAGTGAGTAGTCCAGCTCTTGAGTCAGGTCTGACCTCGATTGACGACTTGCGTCTCCGACACTATTCGAATGTTGGATTGTAGGAATGAAAGATTGGAGAGTCATTGCTGGTAGTCGTGGGCGCTCCAAGCTCCGTCGCTACCTTGGCCAACATGCTGACCAAAGACGACATGATACGTCTACGGTCTAAAACCCTCTTTTGGATGCTCTTTTCAACTTATCTGACTTCGCGCAGTTATTCCACTTGCACGAACTAGGTGCACAATGTCTGACAATATTTCTCCTGCCCTGTGTCCATCCAACCAGTGACGCAGTGGCCGTCTGCCATGGCCCGCAAAGTTCGACTCATCCGGCAGATTCACCCTGTACTCGACGCTGTATGGAAGGAAGCCATGATAGAGGGTTTCCAGGAGTTCCCCATCAGTTTCGGGGCCACACGGTCATCAATCCTCACACCGGCAAACTTGATCTTGCAGGATGAGCAGGGAGGCAATGTCTGGCTTTTCGGCCAACAACTAACACGTCGAAGGCGGTGTAGACAGGGTGCGCACATTGATCGATCTCAAGTGACCACGATGCGCCTGTCAGCCGAGGAAGTATGCAGACACCTTCGGACGCTTCCTTGTGGAAAGAAATGGTGGTCCAAACCAGTATATTGACATGCTGCTGCCATTGGCTTGCAAACGAGAGCTGGATTCGAAAGAAGCACTGCGTGTTTGCGACTGATCTGGGTTGACGGCCTCCATCCCATGATGGGCGCTCCCGCAGGCGGCGCCACCCGCTGTCCCCGCCACGGCTATTGTATTTGAGCCCATACTAATGCCACGATCAGCTCCCTACCACCTCTCCACTAAACCGCGTTGGACTCTGGCTGAAATCCGCGATGGTGGGGTCTTTCCAATAGACATGCCTATTGCAGATGCAGAGTGTGGACTACGTCAGTATCTAGCGCACCACTATCGCCAATTTAACGCTTTTAGTGTGATTTCGAGATGCTGTTTCACCCCAGCTGAGCCTGTGACAAGCCTCCCAAAGGGTCTAGAATCTCGCCTGAAGACCCGTCATGGAATAATCCAGGGGTCCGCGTGGGCAGGCTTATTGTGATTCGCCTCTTTCCTGCTCGCTGCAGTGTCTCAATGGCCCCTTTCCCTATGACTACGCCACCGCTATTCGTAATGTTTATCATGAGGAATCTCGAACGGGACGAACAACCGAGAGCTAGGCTTGGGCATTAAAAAAGGCCACCATTTCCGCTCAGCTTCTAGCTTTTGAGAGGGCAATTCAGCTTCGCTCTCATTGCATCCCCCTTTCCATCTCGCTCGTAGTACCGTACTCCAGCTTCATCCACCATCGCAACGATGGCCTTTACTCGCACAGAAGATGAATGGAGGCCGGATATGCCCCAGATCTTCGAGATCCAGTTGCAAAAAGGCTACGCCCCTCTGCGAACCCGACAGGATAAGAAGAACCCCCAAATACAGTCGCGGCAGCTGACACTTTGGAGGCATGACAATGTCGACGCCGCTCCTGCCTGCTCTCCTCTCCAGAGCAGCATGGAGCTTGTCGTCTGGATGGGCAGTTTCCCTGCACAGCTTCAGGGCCTCGCATCGCAGTGGATCTTCTCTGGCACAGTCGCAGGGAATCCACGGATCCAAATCAAGTGCCAGCCCTGGGATATTCAGGCCGATGAAACCAACCTTTTCAAGAATGCCATTGCATACACGATAGGTACTGTCACTTTCGACGACGGAAGCGATATGCCGTGGGGCTTTAGGGACGAGATTATCTGGTCATGTACCTTCACGTATGAGGGAGTCACGGCGAGTGTCTCTGACATGGCCCGGACCAAGGTCGAGCTATATGCTATCTCGCCCAAGCTGCCGACCTACTATCTTTCCGGTGGTGTGCCGCTGGAGCTCCTGCAGCTCTTCGTTGAGCCGGCCTCCAAGGTCTCGACGTTACACAATCTGGATGACTGGGTGGCGTGGGTAGTGAAACGCTGCCACGCCTCGAGATCGGACAAGACCATTCTGGATAAGGGAGTTTCTGCTCAGGAAGTCCCGGTACAAGACCGCATTCACTATTTTGTGTATGACATTGTATGAAGCCAAGTCTTCCTTCTCCCTGACTAGTTCAAAGCCCATGTCTTGCTGACATCGCATCCTGTAGTGGCACGGCAGCCCTAGCTATGCTGGAGGCGGTTACGGCAACTCTTTTCATCTCGATTCCTGGCTGGATGACTACAACAAGGAGGCTGCCGGCAATACCCTTAACTGCTACGACCAAGCAGGTATCGTTCAACTGGCAACACTTCTTGGTGTTCCTGATGGACGGGTGCGTTGGATGTTCAAGGAGCCATTTGGGTACATTAAAGACACCAACCTCGTTGGTTGGGGCCAGACCAACAATGCAAGTTGCCGAGAGGAAATCCCTAATCTGCACATAAGGCCATGATTCTAACTTCATAACAGCCATTTTACCGCAACATTGACAATGACAAAGAGATCCCGACCCCGGCCGAGATGATCGCCAGGTCAAACGCCTTCACAAACCACGCCTTTATATCGTACATGACAACAAACTCCAAGAAATGGGTGGCTCTCGACGCCTGCGCAGGTCCGCACACCGGCGCTGAGAGCGTGGAGGAATACCTGACCAACGATATTGACGACAGCTATGATGGCACTCATGAAAGCAACATCACCACCGGCCCTAAAGGATACTACCAACAGTACAAGGCGGAGCATTCCAAGATCGCCGACGACCAACTCGCCATCACCGCGGTCGATCCCGCCAACAAAGGCGTCGGCGTCACGACGGTCCGCAACGGTACAGAGTCCATCTGGTATGCCACGTCAACGGGCAAGATCATGACCTACGACGACCTCAAGAACTTCGGCCCTAAGATGGCCGAGGGTTGGGCCAACTTTGCCTCCTTCGTGAAGACCACGCCGGACCATTCCAAGCAGATCGACCTCGGCGCCTTCTTCATCGCCTTCCAGGCCAAAGCCAATGAGCGGCTGCCACCCGCAACTGCTGGTAGCCGTACCTTCAGCTTCCAGCGCCCGTGGTATCAGAGCATCGGCGGCGGCAAGGACAAGAAGACCATCTTCTACCAGGCCGGCATGGACGTCCTCGCGCCTGGTGCGCCGAGGTCGCTGGTGAGCCTGACAGTGAAGGTATTGGACACGGCGGATAATGCTGTAGCCGAGGCAGGACAGTGGTTGAGCTGTCTGAGCAAAGACGTGGGATCGTTGTTCGCCGTACCGGTCGAAGGGGGCCGGCACTTGGGGCACATGCATCTCGCTGCGAAAGCCCCGAACGGACTGAACGTGTTTTGCTACGAGAATATTCTCGCATGGGTGGACGCGGAGGACTACGACGTCGGTGTTGCGTTGGCGGCCGATGCCGAGAAGTTGATTAGTGACGCCACGGGAGAGACGAACCCGCTTGCGATGACGATCAACTCGCCGACGGACGCGGTCAAGGAGTGGGATGAGTTCAAGGTTACTGTCAGCTGCGACGGGGCGACGGACGTCACGGTTGATGATGACGATAGCAGATTTTTCAACACGAGCTGGACCAGGGTGGGAAACACTTGGACTTTTGACTTCGTGGTGCTTGGGAAGGAGCTTTGGACTGACGTGGGAGAAGAGTTGCCGGAGTCGAGTGACGGAGTGGACGACATCGTGTTCATTGCTGTTAATGGAGAGGAGGGTGTTCCGTACGTGCAAGAGGTGGATGTCAGGATCGCGCAGTAAGCTGGTCACGATGATGGAATCGCCACGGGGGGATGTTATGTTTATTTCATATCAGGACTACAGTCTAGTTCTCTATCCCAATCCAACTATTGGAGAGTCAGCGTATGAGACTTTATCTATAATCGAAAGGACGACTTGGAGAATGATTTTGACCCCTTCATGACTTAGGGGCATACGCATTCAGTTGGGTATGGAAGCTAGGCCAGCACAGTCCAGCACAGTTGGTTAGGATGGATTGTTCGCCTTCCCGTCTATCTTCCGAAGTCTTGGGGTCAGTATCAGGAAGGCAATATGTGGTTCCGGTGGGACCATGGCTTCTATCGACGAAAATCCGTCCGGCGGCCCTTCCTTTATCATTGGTTAGGGCAAGCAGAACGTGCCAAAATCCCTCCGCATCGTTCCAAGACCTCTCGTATTGTCTTGACCGCGATTTGTTCATGATTGGAAAGAACCTTGACCCTGGCTTTTTGCAACTGTCAACGGCTTCCGCCATGACTTGCCGTCAGCGACAAGTTATGCCTTGCAATGTCTTATGGTGTATCGGCATTGCTTTCATGGAATCCTGTAGAGCACCAATCTTTCACAAGGCCCCGTCTTGACCCGTCTAGCACCTCGATACCTTGAATCATTGTGTCCATGTCTTGCACGCTAAATCTCTCTCTCTGCATAGTCCAGCTGCATTGGAATTCTTTGCTGTCACGGCTTCAGAGAGGTGGCGGTAATACTGCACAGAACTGAGCAGTAGTGAACGTCTGTGTCGCCTTGTGATGACCAGAAGGTCACTCTTTCGTAAGCAGCGGAGAATATGTTGAGGCCAGCAACTCAATGCTTTTGTCTGCGGCCAACACATGTGGCCTATCCTACTCCACGTCGCTCCGCACAAACGGACGGTAATGTTACCACAAGACAGAATGTGACAAGGGGTTGAAGTGAGCGCAGAGTGGAGAGTGCTGCGATGCGAGTCGAGGTATGCGCGGCATCGTGTAAATTATCAATAACTGGTACCTATACTGGCTTGTTGATCCTCCAGTAGAGGTAGGAAGCAATGACATAATGACTTGGCATACCCATTAGTGTATGGCACTTACAGTCCGCTCACAGTAACTGCACCTTACAGGACTCATCGTAGCGATGCTCTAGATAGTGCTGATTGCATACAATGATGTCGTGCTACTCACGCTTCTTGCGCACTTGCGAAAGGCTTATGGCTTAGCTAGTGAGAAAGTGCATCGGAGTTCTAGATCTAGTGTTCAGATTCTGATCTTCCGCGAACGCTGTCAGCTTACCGCGGAGTATAACGTTGTATTATACGCCATGAGCGATTGCCACACTTCCTGCGAGTGATATGCGAAATGAGATGCTGGAAGTGAGATAGAAATAGAAATGGTCAGCTCAATACTAGGTATGACGGCGTCTCCGCAGCACATGACAGTAGAATACAATCTAGAGACATGCTATATTATTATTTAAGCTTACTGCAGTCTTGCAGCACGCTGGCAATTACACACAGATACCACCCCCTCTACCGGGACTCAAGGGGTGTCGATCCCTAATTCCAAACCGCAATGCACCATCTGTCCCGTCGTGGATCGCCGCTCGTATGGGAAGACGGGTATAAACATCTTTATTGGGCAGGTCGTAAATCGGTGGGCCGACCCCTGCCGCCTTAGGGGCAGCACTCTGGGGAGTCGTGTTTGATACAACCCTACAGATGCGCCGCGACCGGGCACCTCAGTAATCAAGCATCTGCCAATTTTGCCCAAGGACCAGGTAAATGTCGCTGCCTAGATTCTTGCCGATAGCATCCGCCTCTCGTGTCCTCAACACTAGGGCTGTGGCTAGTGCTACCCTAGCAAAGGAACGGTCCGACTTGCTTGTAGCACTCGCAATGGGCCGAGTTGACCGACCATCAATGCTGACTGTCAGGTTTTCTTGAGTAGCATTGATGAGCACCTGACTGCCCGAAATCTAGGGTCTGGTCAACCCCATACACGATGCAACCATCGACATGCTATATGAGCCTCAGCTTCCCAGCATGTCTCCAGCATGTCTAGTCATGTCGGAAACAGACGTGTCTCGCATCGGCAGATAGAGTCAAGATCCCAGATCACGGAAACGGTGACTGAAGATGAAGCTGTCGTCCACACTCTCCGTCCTCCTGCACGGAGCGGCTGTTGCGGCCATCCCGGCCGCCAACCACTCCGAAAATGATCTTGTGCGGCGTGCGACAAGCTTCTGGTATGTACAGCTCGAGTAAGCTATCCAGCGCACTGCGCTAACACGTTCAATCCTACCAGGTACGCGAATATGGATCACTCCGGTCAATATCGCGGCTATGCACCGGACCTGGATCCTGACTTCAGCTACCCCGTCTTCATGGCTGCTACTGCCGGAGACGGATCGTCTATTCAGCGTGCTATCAACGCCGGCACCAACGGTGGAACCAGACATCCCGAATGGCTGGCTTCCCAGCCTAGGGTATGGTCGCGCAAGCCCCTTAACCCGCGAAGGGGTGTACAGCTGACAAAGCATGCAGGTCGTTTACATCCCTCCTGGCACGTACACAATCAGCCAGACGATCCGCATGAATACGGACACTATTCTGATGGGTGATGCAACGAATCCTCCGATCATCAAGGCATCCGCTTCTTGGTCTGGTGATGCCACGTTGGTCTCAGGTAAGTTGATGAAGCAAAAAAGGCGCGTTACCATGCGGCTCCAGATCTAACTGCGGCAACAGGTCAAGATCCGGCAACTGGAGTCTCTGGCGAACTCTCTTTCGCGGTTGGATTGAAGAATCTAGTGCTTGACACAACAAGCATCCCCGGAGGTAAGCCCGATAGTCGTCCACACATGGCCCATCTCAGGCCCTGGAAGGATCAGACCATCTCAGATGCTGACTTGCCTGGCTCTTGAACAGGCAACACTTTCACCGCATTGTGGTGGGGTGTGGCACAGGCGGCCCAGTTGCAAAATGTCAGAATCACAATGGCATCCTCAGTAAACGGTCAAGGCCATACCGGTATCCAGCTTGGGAGAGGCTCGACTCTTGGTCTTGCTGACGTCCGCGTGGAAAGAGGACAGGTAAGTCACCATACCTTTCTAGACTCCATCCACACAATGTTTTCTTTTTCTCGGACTTTGTCGCTCATGTAGCCGCACCAGAACGGAATATGGGTCAACGGCCATCAGCAAGCCCTCTTCAAGTCGATCTACTTCTACCAGAACACGGTCGGAATGCTCATCACTGGCGGCAACACCTTCAGCATCATTGCTCCGACGTTCGACACCTGTGGGACTGGCGTCCACCACACTTCTGGTAAGTTGTATGATCATGCACACGTGGTCACGGCACTAACAACTGGATATAGGAAGCGCGCCATGGATAGCTCTCATTGACGCCAAGTCGGTCAACTCGGGTGTCACATTCATTACAGATGGTTACCCGTCCTTCGTCATCGAGAACCTCAGCAAAGACACCAACTCGGACGTCGCTCGGGTGCCCTCCGGCACAGTGCTCGGCGCACAGAGCCATGTCAACACTTTCTCGTATGGAAACACGGTCGGACGCAACCCGGTCTACGGAGCGACAACATCCACCAACAACAGGCCTGCTGCCCTGGCCCCGGGTGGCAACTACCCTGTGCTTCCGGCTCCTAACTATGCCAACAACCCCGTGACGGACTTCATCAACGTCAAGGACCCGGCCCAGAACGGTGGCCACACGGTCCTGGGCGACCACTCCATCGACGAATCAGGAGTTCTCAACCAGGTCTTGCAGTATGCGGCGGCTAACAACAAGATCGCCTACTTCCCCTTCGGCAAGTACAGGGTCGACTCGACGCTTCTCATTCCCAAGGGTTCTCGTATCGTCGGCGAGGCCTGGGCCACAATCACCGGCAACGGCGCCTTCTTCAAGGACTCAAACAACCCCAAGCCAGTGGTTGCTGTCGGTAACGGCGGTGATGTCGGCACAGCTCAAATTCAGGACATGCGATTCACAGTTTCCGATGTCCTTCCCGGTGCCATCATCGTTCAGTTCAACATGGCGGGCTCTTCCCCCGGTCAGGTCGCGCTGTGGAACTCTCTTGTGACTGTCGGAGGAACCCTGGGAGCCAGTGCCCTGACCAACACCTGCACCGACCCGAGCAACGAGTGCAAGGCTGCCTTCATCGGCATGCACTTCGCCCCAACCTCGTCGGCTTACGTCGAAAATGTCTGGAATTGGGTCGCGGACCACATGACTGAGGGCAGCGGCGGCTCTAGCATCGCGGCTAAGGGAGGCGCGCTCGTCGAGGCGACCAAGGGCACCTGGATCCATGCTCTGGGCTCCGAGCATTGGTGGCTTTACCAGCTCAACCTGCGCAAGGCAAGCAACGTCTTGGTCTCGCTGCTGCAGACCGAGACCAACTACGACCAAGGCGACCACGTGCAACAGACTCCTCCCGCCCCTTGGGTTGCTGATGTCACCAACTGGGGTGATCCTGACTTCTCGTGGTGTGGTGGCGGCGACACGCGTTGCCGCATGGGCTTTGCAAACTACATCAACGGCGGATCGAACATTTACACCTATGCGTCCGCTTCGTGGGCGTTCTTCAGCGGCCCGGGTTATCAATCATGCGCTGGGGCGTACCAGTGTCAGAGTAAGTGTCCCCCACTCATCTCCGTGGAATGACGACTATGGCAGTCGATCGAACTGAATCACAGGTTGCTAACACGTGACGTACTGCCACAGACGTGATGCATTGGATCCAACAGACGCCGTCTAACCTTCAGGCCTTTGGTCTCTGCTCCAAGGACACCTGGGCAACGTTGCGTTTGGCCGACGGGACCAACATCCAAACACAAGGCAGCTTCCAGGGTTCGTGGCCGGGTACAGGTGGCGATGTGGGCAGGTACACGCCGTGATGAGCTGGTGGGATTCTCGCTGCCAGAGGCCTCGATTCAGTCTTGATGGCATGGTCCTCACGGCTTGCTGCCAACCTATTTCAGTAACTTTAGCTATTTGACTGAGAGCTCAAAACTCACTTGGCCAGCACAATAAAAGTCATGTTCAAAAATGTCGATGAGTATGCCTTTATGGAAGGTTCCAGACTGGATAGCCCGCCAGACTGAGATTGTGCTTCTGCTACACTGTCGCACGATTGCCACCGTGCTGGTTCAGGAGCGTGCAAATTGCTTGCTCCGAACATAACCTCCAGCTCAGGCTAGACACTGGACTCGAACAGTACAAATTGAAGAGATTCGAACCCTGCGTTATCGACTGGGGCCGGAAGCTATGCTGCGGGTGATATAGCATGCAAGTCATCGCAGGGTAATATCGGCGCTCGGTAATCTCATGTCTATTGACAGCCGGGATTCAGGCTGTCAACATTCCCAAAGCATTGCCTTTTCGGAATTGCCAGGTCATTGCGGCGAAGCTCCTTACCTTGGGCACCTTATATATGCAGATGCGCTCCTTCGTCTTGACAGATGCACCTCAATTGATCGTCCCCTCTGCGTCGTCTTCCATAGCCGGAGTGAACTCTTACAATGCGTGCCTCCAGTTGCGTGTTTGCGCTCCCACTCACTGGCTGCTTGACGGCGGTCCTTGGACAGGATTCGGACCTCAAAATCGAAGTCACCTTGTCTGTTGTGTGCGACCGGAAGACTCACGCAGGAGACTCGATATCCGTGAACTACCGCGGTACATTCACGAACGGAACTGAGTTCGACTCCAGTGCGTTCATTCCAGAGTGTCGCGGCTGACACGACTGTTGTATACTGATATTGCGGCGCAGGCTACGGCCAGGACTCGGAGGGACCTTTTAGCTTCAACCTCGGGGCAGGTGAGGTCATCCAAGGGTGAGTTCTCTTTGCGAACCGAGACTCGTTCCAGCCTGCGGGTCTCATCAGATACTAAGTGGTGCTGCGCAGATTCGACCAGGGCCTTCTCGACATGTGCATTGGCGAGAAGAGGTGCGTCTTGAGGCAGCATAAGCAGCCTGTGGGGACCATAGCAGCCTATGGATCAGGACTGACGACAGGATAGGAAGTTGACGATCCCACCACGACTTGGCTATGGCGACCACACTGTTGGACCGATCCCAGCCAACTCGACACTAAGTAGGATCCCCACAATCCTCACAATGGTGTGTCTGCTTGCTAATGTGCAACAAAAGTCTTTTACACAGAGTTGATGGGTATTGAGGGCGTGCCGAAGCCAGATAACATCACCACACAACCGATCAGTACGCCGACAGCAACCGCTAGTGTGTGCAGTTAGAAAACCCGCAATTGGCGGACATGGTCTGAGGAACATCATTAGCCGCTTAGAACGATGGGAAGGGGAAGAAGTCGACGCGGGCTGAGCAGACATAAAGTTGGGTTGGGACAGCGTTGGGTGACGGGTAACTCTACCTAAGTGGAAGATTCGTGCTGCGACTTGATCCAGCAAGGAAGTACAACGACACGGGAAGACGAGCTTTGGACAAGAAAATCAAGACAAAATCAGCAACAATTATCAATATCCGTACCTATCTGCCCATAGATGAGTGAGGTGGCATAAGGTACCTAACCAGTCTAACTTGTGAGGACTGCATAAGAATGCTCCTTCCCACTAGGCCTTCCTTGGTGGGGATTACCTTTAGGTTCAATCTGATTGGCTGCCGGCCACCTCTACGTCATGTCTCAAGGTGCGCATGACTGCTCGGGGCTGAGCTTTGGCGGGGTGAACCGACCTTAGGCGGGGAGCTTAGGCAGAAGAAAGGTTAAGAGCTACAAAGGCAGCACCTCCCTCGATCAGGTCGACGCACTCGGCTTCCCTCTCTGTCATTGCCTCTCACCGACGTTTTGAACTGTATGGTCCCCTTCACACTGAATTCAGGTAAACATCGAGTCATTGCTGACAGCATCTATCTCACGATCAACAGTCACACAAGCATAGTACCTCTTTCGTCAAGAATCGATCAGTCTCAGCACAATTCTTCCGAGCCCAGCATCAACAGGAGCAGTCATGTCCGCTTCCGAGTCGCAAGTCTGCCCCGTCGTAGGCACCACCAATAGCACCTTACCGCCCTCGCACCCCGATGTCGACCTCTCCCGCCCAGGCCAGACCTGCCCAGTCGTTGGAGCATCGACAGACCACCACCACAACCTACACAAGCACCCGTCCGTGCCCATTCCGGACGACAAGTCGCCCCATGATGCCTCGGCCTGCCCGGCCTTGAAGAAGGTGGTGCAGGAGCCAAAGAGTCAGCAGATGGACGACGACGTCTGTCCGGTCGTGGGCACGGCTACGACAGTGCTGCCTCCGGATCATCCCAGCACCGAAGGCAAGGGTGACGACGCCGAGTGTCCTGTTACAAAGGCCAAGGTCGGGCATCACAAGGGCAAGATTGTCGGGCATCCGGATATAAGCCATACGCATGGCACTTGTCCTGTTGCTGGCATCAAAGTCTGAACATATTCATCTGGAAACAAAGGGATCGGAGTTGGACAGGGGGCACATCAAGTTTGATATCGAGTCACATTCATTGGGCGGATCACGGTTATTGGCATCGGAGCATCAAGACAGCTGGAGGCAGCTTTGATCAGCCTCGGGACATGTATAGTTCTATTGAGGACCTCTAAGGTATCTCGGCTTGGTTGACATCCAATTCCACAGGCAATGGAGTTTCGGGACGAAACAGGCGAATATCGAGCAATTATCTTGAACCATCTACCCGGGCTGATATCACAATAAAAGAAAAGCAACCATTCGGGACAAAATCCCGAGCAAATATGGCCAGACTCGGGATTGTCGTGTTTTATTGCAGGATTGCAAACATATATTTTGGGCCGTCAGCAACGCCACCACTTGATATTTTCACCGCAGAAGTTGTCGTGGTCTGTCATCCGGAGTTTAGCCCACAAGCGCTATTGGTTTCGTATCACTGTGGCCTCCCTTGGCCTCCCTTGGCCTCCCTTGGCGGACGGTTGACACCCTTGACAGTTGAGGGCGCCACTTCAACGGTGGCGCCAACCTTATCTTTTCCAAAAACAGCACCAAGCGTCTGTGGCTTGAAGGATCATGGATCCCTATCACGGAACCCTGCCCTGGAGATAGGACCGACTGAGGTGATTCGAAAGAAGACGAGACGCGCCCTGGAAGGCTCAAGCACCGAGGCTTTCAGCGCGTCCGCCCATGAGATGACCCGGGCCGGATAAAGAAAGGAATGCATCGCAGGTGACAAGGCGTGATGGTGCTGCAGGTACCAGATAAGGTACCGTAGCTCCACTGGCGATACCGTGGGTTCGGTGCTTCATGGTAGAGGTAGACGCACGATGAGGACGAGAAAAGTACCTAAGCGGCCCGTTCCAAAAAGAATACGTTGCTCAAAGGCAACGGTCCGTCCTCTTCGAATGTGTGCGTTCCTTGAACCTCACCAAGACACCTTACATGTACTATACCGGCAGTACATAGTAAGCAACTCATCCCAACTTGCCCCCACCCCTTCAACGAGCCCAGCTGGCCAGCGTCCACCACTTCGGCAGCTACCCTTCCCAATTTTACTGGCGCAAGCCACAGGAGCGACAAGAACCCACCCCACCACCTCAGTACCTTGGCGTGTTCGTGTTCTTTGTTCCGACGTTTGTGGTTCGACGTCCTGAACAAAAGAAGCCTGACAATATCAGCTCATGGTCTCATCAAGACTTCTGACGGAAGTCTATTTTCGAGACAGCTGAACATGACCTGAAAAACAACTATTGGAACTATTCGACAAATCCTTACCCAGACCGGCGCCAGCTGTCCTACTTGTTCTCGAGCTGGGCACCCCTCCTGGGGGCAAGTTACCACGGGATGGGCAACTCATCCAACGCCCAAACTCGAACATGGATCAGACAGTCTACACTTTAGGTACAGTGAAGCCCCGGTGTATACTGCGATGTGTAAGGCGCTGTATGCATCATATGAAATATATGGACATGGACAACCGAGTACCGAACCTGGGCGACCAGCTAGTCCTGCTAGTGTAGAGGCTGGCTTGGCATACACTACACGTGTAGAGATCGACAGGGTATTTGGTAAACTGGTGCACATCCTCATGTTCGGACGCAGCGTCATTTCAACCTCAATCCACACACATCTTTTGACGCGGTTCAGGTACCGCATACTACATAGTATGGTCATCCAATTCTTGTTCCTAATTGGTGGATTCAGGATCGATATTTGGCTTTGTCGGCGCCCAAACCAGGTTAGCACTGGCTCAGTCTTCCGACCTGGTCGCCATTCGTTACATCGTATGCAGGCAAGTCTTGGTTGGCAGGGTTGGCAATACTATCGCCAGCGTGTCACTCGCTCCTTTGCCCACACCGCGGTACCCTCGTGCTGATCAGCGACTTCCAGCTGCACATCCCCCCTCACCTTGTCTACGGAATATTGAACTTTGTTTTCCGTCGCGAACTCGCAGTATTGCGCTAGCATAGGAGCTGAGTCCCGCCGTACCCGGTTCGTCCAGCTTTGCTCGCTGCGTCCACTGAAGATGCGTGGCCCTTGATTTATGGACCAACGAATGCTGGCGCGCTTGGCTGTGGACCAGGCCAACATGATATTGATATTCCACAAACCGAATGGCGTCGAACGCCGAGGGAGCTGAGGCGATGAAAGAGAGCGGCAGGCCATAGCCGGCCCTTCGAGCCCAGCGGACCCAGTCCACGCACCACCACCCTGGCGGTCCTGGGACCTGGAAAGACGGGTCAACAAGGTCCCTGGACGATTGTGGACTCGTTTCAATGCTATGACCTCAGCCCCAATGTTCGCATACGCTACCACTACCGTTTATCAATCTGGTCGGTCCCACTGCCGGACTGTCGCTTCACTCGTGATGCAACCTTCAATCGCTCTTGCTCGGACATACGCTCGTTAGCCCTGTTCTTGGAACTCGGCATCATGTCCAAGATGGCATCGACCATCGCTGCCGCGGCCTTGGTGCTGTTGACGGCCTTTGCTGGCCTCGTCCATTCGCTTGCGTCGACCGATACCATTACCTGGGGCGGAGACAATACGAGAGCGGGCTACCAAACGTGAGTTCTGTAATCGCGCCGTCGTGCCGTTGCTCTACACCGCGTCCAACCAAGTTCGGGGCAACTGACGAGCAAGCTCGTGATGTAGGAACCACAATATGGATCCGTCGGTGGTCGGGAGTGACCAATTCGCTCAGCTGTTCAAGGTCCTGCTGCCGGGCAATTACAACGGTGCCAGCGAGCAGATCTTCTCGCAGCCGCTCGTCTACACTCCTTCCGACGGGGTGCAGTACGTCTACTTTGCTACGACACAGAACAACGTGTACAAGCTGAACGCCAAAACGGGTGCCATTGTCGCCTCTAGAAACCTGCACATCCCCTTTCTGACCGCTGACCTCGACGGCTGTGTCGATATCAATCCTCTTGTTGGAATCACTTCCACGGGCGTGATCGACCCTGACACCGATACGCTCTATCTCACAGCCAAGACGTACGCCAACCAGAACGGAGGCAACGGCGCCCAGGGCAAGCCGAACGGGCGGTATTATCTGCATGCGCTCAACGTCAACGACCTCTCGGAACGGCCCAACTTTCCTGTGAATCTCGAGGGGACGGTCGCGAGGAACAACCCTTCACGGAGCTTCAATGGCGGCATCCATCACCAGCGCCCGGCCCTGCTCCATTCCGGCCAGTTCATATATGCCGGCTTCGCTTCGCATTGCGTCCAATAGTAAGTGCTCCTCCGTGTGGCGCGAGCCCGAGGGACTGACCCTGACGTCAACCCCCAGTAACTTCACCGGCTGGATCATGGGCTGGGACAAGACGACCGGCGCCAACGTGGAGAGGTGGGCTACGGAGGGCGCAGGTGTGCCCAATACCACTCCCGGAGGTGGTGTGTGGATGTCCGGCGGAGGACTTGCCTCCGACGATGCCGGCTCCATGTTCTTCGCTACTGGCAACGGTTACGCCTCCCAGCTTGCTACCGTGCCAGTTTCAGGTCGAGATCCCCCGACGAGCTTGGAAGAAGCGGCTGTCCACATGACGATCAACGGAGACGGGAGCCTCACCATTGTCGACTTCTTCATGCCCCAGGAGAAGCAGGCGCTGGACGGTGCTGACAAGGACTTGGGAACGAGTCCCCTGGAGATACTGCCTAGCACCTTCTCTTGTGGAGATGTCAGGCGCATCGGTGTCGTCACGGGTAAGAGCGGCAAGACGTACTGGCTGAACCTAGACAACCTTGGAGGGTACCGCAATGGACCAAACAGCGGCGATGCGGTTATTCAGGTGTACCAGAACGAGAACTCTGTGTATGCTGGTGCCGGTGTATACCCGTTGGAAGGGGGTTATATCTACATCAATGGTAAGTTGCACTGCAGCACGGCCCTTGCGTAACCCTTGGCCCTTCTCGGATCAGGAAGGCCATGTACTTGCGAAGCACCCAAGGCTGACCCTCATACAGTCATCAACTACCCGAGTCACGTGTTCAAGTTCTCTTGCACAAACGGCGTACCTTCGTTCACCAAAGTGGCCGACAGCCCTACAAATAACGCCGGCATCCTCGGTGTCGGTCACGGTACAGTCACCTCTCTCGGCCAGCCCGGTACAGGTCTTGTCTGGACGAGCGACGTGCAGGGGGCCAGTCTCCGCATTTACAACGCGATACCGAACGGTGGCTTGCTAACCTTGGTCAAGTCGTTCACTGTGCCCGGAGTCACTAAATTCACCAGACCCGTGTTCGGTGATGGCATCGTCTACCAAGGCACGACCCAAGGTTATGTATATGCTTTCGGCGCGCCGACGAATCCGCCTCTTCAGTGCACGGGCCCTGTCGCTTTCGGCGCTTCTGAGATCGGTGTTGCGACTGCCGAGACAACAGTGACTTGTACGGCCAAGGTTGCTGTCACTGTGAACAGTTTTGCCTTGAACTCGACGGACTTCGGCCTTGACGCCTTGCCTACTGTCCCGCTCGCTGTGGCTGCCGGCGCCTCCTTCACCTTCAAGGCATATTTCAGGCCCACCAAGGTCGGCCTGTTGTCAACCAGTGTCACTATCGGTACTACAAACAACGTGGCCGGCTACAGTGTGAACACTCCGGTTCGCTTGTCCGGAACTGGGTCTAGTGCTAGCGCTCTGCTTGACATAAGCCCGTTGACACTGACATTCCAGGAGATTATCACCGGAGCCGCTGCTGGAGGTGTCAATCAGACTGTGCTGTTTTCCAATGAAGGAAACTCTGTCTTGACCATCTCGGGCATTAAATATTCCCAGGCAGGCGCCTCCGGACCGTTCATCACACCGGAAACCACTGCTGCCGGACCCAAGGTCGGCCCATTCACCTTCGAGGACCTACCAGCCAGCATCGCGGCCAACTCTGATGCCACTGTGACTGTCAACTTCAACCCAACCACCAGCGGTAACTACACTGTCTACGCGGTAGTGGACTTCAATGGCGGGTCGAAAACACTCGTGGTCACCGCTTCCTCCGGTCAGGCCCCTGTGGCTCTTCTCCAATTCCAGACACCCGATGGGTCCAGTTGGGTGACATATGTGCCAGGACAGAATTTCACCTTCGGCAACGTAACGGAGAACACAACAAGGTACCTCAAGCTCCGCTTGACCAATGCTGGCGGTGCCGGCGCGACTGAGTTGTCGGTGACCGTCTCCAAGCCGCCTTTCGGGGTCAGTGGTATCATCGGGGCCAACAACCAGGTCGATCTCGGAGAGGGCACGACTCTGGGTCCCGGCGAGAGCCAGACGGCGACGCTCTACTGCTCCGTGCCCAAGGAACAGTGGAATGTGGAGCCGTACTCCGGCAATGCCCAGTGGACCATGAACACCAACGATCCCAACTGGGGCAAGCAGTTTATTCAATTTTCCTGTCTGGCCGTCTCAGAACAAGCTCCGCCGCTGCTCTCCAATGGTCTGGGCCGCTACCGCTATGTGGGCTGCTTCAAGGAGAACAACCCCGGCCGCCAGCTGCCCACACAGCTGTACAGCAACGACGCCAACACTAACGCCATGTGCATCGCTGCTTGTGCCAACGGGAACTACGCTTACTGCGGAACGGAATACAACAAGGAGTGTTTCGCCGGAGCGAACATACCGACTCTTCAGGTGGACGACGCAAACTGCAATTACCCTTGTGCTGGCGACCTCAATCAGGTCTGCGGTGGCAACGGCGTGGGGGCCAACGCCGGGGGCGCCTATCTCTCGGTGTTCCGCGATACTCTCAATGGTGGTGGGGGCACTACCACAACGCCTGGAATCAGTGTTAATCCTGGAATTGATGGGTATGCAAGTATCGGTTGCTATACCGAGGCCACCGGAATGCGAGCTCTCGTGAACGGAGTAGCTGTCACGACCAAGACTGTTGCCAGCTGTATCAAAGCCTGCGAATCCAAATACACCTTGGTCGGTCTGGAGTACGGTGGCGAGGTAATTACTTTTAGTACTTTTACCTATTATGTAAATATTACTAACAAGTTTAGTGTTGGTGCGCCAATGCATTTTCCACAGGGTCCGTCTCGACAAGCATTGGGGACTGTAACATGCCCTGTGCCGGTGAGCACCAAGCCATATGCCTCTACTTTATTCCCTCGGATATCGTTTCTGACCAACTATACAGACAATAGTAGCGAGTACTGCGGCGCAGGAAGCAGGCTCAACGTCTACCAGTTCAATGCTACTGCCCTGTCAAGTTCCACTAGCACGAGCTCTACCTCGACACGCTCTACTAGCACAACCTCTAGCAGCACGGTCGTCGTCTCCACCACCACGGTATCTACCAGCACAGTGTCCTCCACCACGGTCTCCACCAGCGCAAGTCCTACCCCGACAGGCCCTGCCATCAAGCAGACCGTGGGCACTTCCTGGCAGTTCCAGGGCTGCTGGACCGAAGCTACCTCGACCCGCGCTTTGTCCAGCAAGACCTACGCTGACGATGCCATGACACTCGAATCCTGCTCTACCTTCTGCGCTGACTACGCGTACTTCGGTGTTGAGTATGGCCGTGAATGTGAGTTTCCCTCGTGATCCAGCCTAGCCGAGGGGGCGATATACTGACGTGTATGGACAGGCTACTGCGGAAACACTCTTAACGCAGGCAGTGTCAAAGCAGCGAACCAGAATGACTGCTCTTTCCTATGCCCAGGGGATCCCTCTGAGTATTGCGGAGCAGGAAACAGGCTGGAGCTCTATCTGAAGGCCGCGGCCTCGTCCACGTCGTCCGTATCTACCTCGGCGTCCACAACTTCCACAACTTCCCGCAGTTCTTCGTCGTCTATATCGTCCAGCACGACCTCGGCCACAACATCTAGCAGCACGTCGGCAGTGCCTACTCTAAGCCACAGGGCAAAGATGGGAGCGTACAACCTGGTCGGCTGCTGGACAGAGGGCCAAGGTACCCGCGCGTTGAAGGGCGCCACATTTGCGTACGATGGAATGACGCTCGAGAGCTGTATGGCCAACTGCGCAGGATTCGTCTATTTCGGAGCCGAGTACGGCCGGGAGTGCTATTGCGGGAACACTCTGGACAGCACGAGCACCTCGGCCCCTCTGGCCGACTGCAAAATGGTGTGCGGCGGCGATTCTACCGAGTACTGCGGTGCCGGAAACAGGCTCGAGCTTTATTCGAATGCTGCTCAGACCAGCAGCACCTCGGCCACTTCGACCAGCACCAGCCGGACGAGCACCTCAAGCGCATCCTCATCGTCATCCAGCAGTACATCCACTATTTCTACGACCACAGCCAGCAGCAGCGGGGTATCGTCTTCGTCTACTTCGTCAACGCGATCTTCGACCTCGACCACCTCCACTTCGTCAACTTCGTCCACATTAGCGACATCTACTACCTCAAGTGTATCCTCATCCTCATCCACTAGCACTAGTAGCACTAGTAGCACCAGAAGCAGCACGACCAGTAGCGGGACATCGTCCTCGAGTACATCCACCCCGGCTTCCTCTTCCTCGTCCACCTCCTCGTCGACCACATCTGCAGCCCCAAGCGTGTACACGGGCCCTCCGGTGACGGTACCGGGCAACGTCAACTTCACGTACTATCACTGTGTCTCGGAGCCCTCGTCCGGGCGACTGCTCAAGAACAAGGTGTCCAACCTAGCCAACGCGACGGTCGAATCTTGCCTCTCGCAGTGCTACATGTATACTTTTGTTGGATTGGAGTATTCTGGGGAGTGTTGGTGCGACAACTCGATAAATTGGGCAGGCAACGCGGGAGCCACCCCTGGTGGCAATGTCACGGAGTCTCAGTGCAACAAGCCGTGTCGCGGGAATTCCAGCGAGTTCTGCGGCGGCTCTTTGAGGCTCAACCTGTACCAGAAACGGGCTTCGTTACCAGTCTAAAGGACTGAAGACCGTCTAGTTTCAGTCTTATAAATGGTTCGTATCCTTTTACCTTCTCTATCACCCCAGGTTACACATGGTTTGGTAAAATCGGCAGGAATCCAGTCGCACAGTTTGAGTGCCATGGGGCTCGGGCAAATGGGATAGACTGGGTTGCGTTCTCGCATGGAATATGTTTTACGGCTTGTATTCTTTGTAGCAATAATTTTGTAATTATAATAAAAGCTGTCATTCAATTCAAGGTTGGCGTTGCTGATTTGTGGTCACGTCTTCAGTCACACATCTCGAGTGGTTGTCTGCCGATGTTCTAATGCACCATGTCGTCATCGTTTGGGACACGCTTATATCCCGTCGTCCCAAAATCGTACCCGCGGCCCAGACACCTCGTTCTAGACACTGGACGCAAGATCTCCATGGCATATTGCACCCCTGTTTTTCATTTGACGCCTGCATCTCTACGTGTATTTTCACAGATCCTTAAAATCTTGCCAAAATGAATTACGCAAACATGATAGAGGAAAAGAGGCTCAAGGTAAGCAGAGTCTCCGGCAAAGCGTCAGGAAATACAGGGGTACCGTCCAGCTCACGTGCCATGTAGCAAGGATTCATCATCGCGACTCTGATCTCTACCATTGTCGGAACATTTACCACGGGGATCAACCTGTTCGATCGCATAGCCGACAAACGCAGACAGCACAAGACGGACCATGGGCAGGATCAGAAGATCAAAGAGCTGGAGCGGCGGGTTGACGAGGCGGAGTCTCGCCGGGGTTCAAATCGCTCTCGCTCTCGCTCTCCTCCACGCCGGCGAGGCGACGATGACCTGAGAGGCTCGCTCGAATATGGCGGGTCCATGGTGCGACGAGAGTACGACCGCGACTACGCAGAGATAGGGCCTAGATTTGCTCAAGGCGACTGTAAGTGACGACACTAAGCCTCATGTCAAAAGACTTCATCAGAAAAGCAAGCACACACTCGTCTGGCTGGTTGGAAGTTTCTAACGAATAGCCAGTAATCGCCCAAAACCAATTACAAAGCCAGATTATCACGCTGCAAGGAACCGTGATAAAGCTGCTCGAAGAAGCACTCGTCACCGGCAGGCCGCCGGATGTCCAAGTGCTCCTCAACGCTTCCGAGTTCGCCCGAGAGGGCAGCATCAGAGCACTGAGGGACCAATACCAGCGATTGCTGCAAGCCGCGCCCCTACAACGCCCCATGGGTCTGGTGAGGAGGTTTTCCTCGACCCCAACCCTCCGGGACAGCACAGCATCATCCTCGGTTGCCGCAGCAGGCAGGACGGACAGCCGCCGTTCGCAGAAGCTCATCGCGTTCAACAAGCCCGGCCCGCTCTTCTGTCCCTACGCAGAGGACCTCCAGCGCACCAGTAGACCGCTAGACAGAGCCTTCGTTGGCCGCGGAACCTGCGGTCCGTGTCCAGCTTGCGGCGCCGTCATCGCGTCCGAGGGCGAAGGCCGTCGGTCGTGGAACATTATCAAGGAGGTAGTGCGGGAGAGGCGATCGAGAGGCCCTTCTGATGGCGCAGAGGTGGTGGAGATCGTCCAGGACCGGACGTACGTGTTGACCGACCGGTTCATTGTCAAGTGCCATCGGGAAGGGACGGGGTTTGCATGTTACCTGTGCTTCCAGCATCGTGACCGAGACGCGCTGTGTAAGGGGGTTCAGAGCTTGGTGACGCACGTACTGGAGAAGCACGATATCAGTGAGTACGAGACTGATCCTGATATAAGAGACGTCACGTCGGCGTATCGATAGATGGGGGGGACATTTTCCGTGGTCGTCAGTACGGAGGGCCAAATGATATGTATTGATATAATGTGCCTCATTGTATATACCCAGGCTTTGTATTGCTGAAGAGGGCTCGCGTCAAATTCCATCATCCATAACAAACCCTGTGAGGGTGGCACCGTGAGATTTGGACCCAGGCCCGCAATCTCGTCTAAGGTCTTTGCAGTGTTGTGGTTGCGGGCCGAGCCGCTTTCCGAGCTTTGGGACCCAGCCCTGGCTAAGTCTTCGCTGCTCGACTGACGATCAGCGCTGCCAAGTCGTTCACACACCCGCTAGTCAGCAACTCCAGGATCTGTAAGTTCGCCCGAAGCTCCCGCGCGATCCAGTTTCGCACCTCTATGGCAGTCAGAGAGTCCAGCCCATATGATGTCATGCTTCGCGCAGCATCGACGTCCTGCAGGCCCACGGAGAGAACGTCGGACAGTTTGTGCTGCACGGCTTGAACTGCGATTTCACAAGCATGTGCCTCAGTCTTCGCGGACCGGAACGCCGCACCGAACGATATCGGCTTCCCAGGCTCGGCAGAAGACGAGGATATATCCTCCGCTATAGCGCTTGCCGCTAGATGTGCAAATCGGGGGTCTTCTGCATAATAAGGTAAGGCCCCAGCCGCGTTGGGGACAAGTTTCAGCCCCGTCAGGCAGTGATGTGGTACCAAGCCGGATACAGCGAGACCCAGCAAGGCCAGTACCTCGGCCTCAGACACGGTTTCGCCACCAAAGTTCCTCAAGATGTCCTCAGCACGAGCGCTGTTCTCTGCAACGTAGCCCGCTCCGGTGACCGCGGTCAGGTCCAGAGACACGCCAGGAAGCCCTTCGTGACAGCGATAGGCTGCGAATGAATCAAGGAACGTGCTTGCGGCTGCGTACGCTGCCTGGCCACGACTTCCTAGTATACCAGCCGCGCTGGAAAGGAGAACGAAGTAGTCGAGCTGCGCATTCACGGCTTCCAAGGAATTGTGGATGTTCCATGTACCTGTCACCTTAGCCCGGACGGTAGCTTCGTACGCTTCGTATGTCGTGTCCTCGAGTAGGCCGTCCTGAAACCACGATTAGCAGAGCTCCAGGGCGTAGGCCGCAGTTGCGAATGTTATGGAGACTGACATGAAGGGCCATTGCAGCATTGACGACCCCGCAAATTGGGGGCATTGTCCTAGAACATGTCTCTACAAGCCTCCGCACTTGCTCCTCGTCGGCAATGTCACATACTATGACACGAACAGCGGCAACCCCAAGGACTTCATCGAGAAGTTGCTGCACTTTTATGTCCTGGCTGCCACTTCTCGAGACCAGAACGATGTGGCGAGCGCCGTGTTCGATCATCCATCGCGTTATGCTCCGGCCCAGACCACCGGTCCCTCCGATAATGATATGCGTGCCTTTGGCATCGAGCAGGCAAGTCAGCCGCGGATGGGATATCTGAGTTACGGCTCAGCTCATGTTCAACCACTCAACAGCGCATATGTAGGGGTAAAGAAGGGAAATCACCTTCACAGGATCGTTGCTTTGCGAGACAACAACGACGTGACCCAGCGGCTGTTTCAGAGCGAGCAACAGCCCGTCCTTCAGCTTCGCCATCGGCAACACGAGCAGTCTGCCCATTGACCTGGATCTATCCTCCTGCGTGAACCACTCCATAACATCTCGCAAGGCATTCGCAACGATATGAGGTCTTCTGGCTCCCAGTGTAAGCATGTTGACAGTAGCAACGCTCGCATTCTCTTGGATGCTTGCAGTCGCGGCACGACGATGCTCGCCCTCTTGTCCCCCGCGAGCATGAACCACCCGACCAAATGGAGTTACAGTAGCCCATATTTTCTCCAGCTCTCTGACCGAGGCTTGAGATCTGTGTGTGGACGTGAAGACAATATCCATGCCAGTTCCATTCGTGAGGGTGCTGATCAGTCGAGAGAAGTGAATGCTCGAGGGGTCAAAGACGTGGGTGATCGGTACTCCCGACGTCTGCAAGGCTTCCTCAGTCGCTTTGCTGCTCTCGGCCGCAACGAAGACTTTAGCACCAAGGCTTCGCGCGATGTGTATAGCCGCAAGTCCACAGTCTCCATTCAGTTGAACAAGGACACGTTCGCCTCTTTTGACACGTGACAAGACCACCAGAGAATACCATGCAGTGGTATACACCAGAGGGAGCGTGGCTGCGGTTGAGAAATCCAGATCGTCGGGGAGGCGTACCAAGCTGCTTTCGTGGACTCGTATGTGCGTGCCCAGGACGCCTTCCGCGAGGCAACATACTCTGTCGTGGACGGAAAAGTTGCTGACTTTGACGCCAAGTCTCGACACGACTCCGCTGCACGGCCTAGCCACAAAAGTCGGCGACGTCCCAGGGAGAGGTAGAGGGACGTCATCGTTAGTCAACTCAGTAGCGGTTACTTCGATCTCAACCTCGTGGTCATCTATTTCCTCATTAGCCGAAGTATCATCGTCGAAATAGAGTGAGTCGAGAGATCCCGCAGTCTCGAACTTGAGGCGGAGGTGCCTTCCGAGCTGCCGGAAGCTCTGCAGGTATGGTCTGGCTTTGCCCAGCTCGCGATGCACTCTTAAGTTCATGTCTGCGTCCACGGCGAGGCATGGAACAACCAGAGTGCCATCCTGCTCCCCAAACTCCATCTCCGCTGAAGGGTCATTCGATAGCACTGCGCGTCTGAATACATCGTCGATCAATTCCGCTTGCGCCTCTGGTTCGAGATCGCTGAACGGGTCGAGATCAATGGTGGCAGCCATGCAAGCAAGTTCTGAACGGGCAGTACGGAGCAGACCCAATATCATATTCGAGTCTGGTGTGGTAGGGACCCTCGAGGCACCGACTGTCACCCATAACAGTCCAGCGCAGCGGGTCACCAGATTACGGACAGCCTGCCACTCTGCCTCACTGATAGAGCTCAAAAGGCTGCGATCGAGCTCTATCAGGACGATAAAGAAGCCACTGTAGTCGTGCACATCAAGCAGGCTCGAGATTCTTGGAGAAAGGCCGGTGTGTGACTGGGAAGCGCAAAGCAACGAGCCCACGAGATCGTCACTTGGTGGTCGGTCTGTGACAATCACGACACGTTTGCCTTGCAGCCCTGTATGTTGTGCGTCCTCTTCCTTAGCTTGTCGCTGTGCAGTGGGTTCCCATTCGATCTTATAGCACAGCTCTCTGGGGTCCGCTGACTGGGTCGTCGATGTCTCCCAGGAAGAATGTTCGAGTCCCAACATCGATATGGATGGTGTTTCAGCGTCAGCTGTGGCAAACAGCTCGACTAGAAAGGAGTCTGCACTTGTAGCCCGCGTTGATTGCAACGCGAATCTCGAACCCGCGGTCCGTTTCCACCGATCATCTAGTTGGATTTGGATATAGCGAAAGTGGGACGGCAGACGGGGTACGGCGTCGCTGCCGAATCCCATGTTGGAATCCGCAAGTTGAATCATAGAGTGGAGAATAGTAGGATGCACCAGATACGTCGATTCGTATCCCAACGGCATATCAAGACGCGTATCCTGGACGCAAGCTTGGGCAACAGCACCCTTGTCGTCGGTCCAAACACCGACGATGCTCATGAAGCCACGTGGGTATCTCACTCCAGCGGAGGCCATATTGAGGTAGAAATGGGCCCCTGAAGTAGCATCAAGGGGACGCGGCGCGGGACGGCGACGCATTTCGGTCTGGATGGTCGAAGCGCTGGCGTTCCGTATTGGCTTTGCAATAATGAAGCCGTGGCAATTTGCTACCCATCCACGCTTCTCCTCAAAGCTCGTAATTTGAAACTCGTCTTGGTGGCCACCAAACTTCTCTGACTCGCGAATGTGCAAGAGGACCTCGGTGCCGTTTCCATCCTCTAAGAACAGTTGTTGGTCAATGGACATGTCTTGAATGTCGAATGCGCCTACATGCTCCTCCACACCCAAAAGTACGGCTCGTTGACTGGCGGCCTCGACAACCATGGATATGAAGGCCGAGGCCGGGAACACAATCCTGTCACGGACCCGAGCGTCGCGGAGCCAGGGTAGGTCGTCAAGCCTGATGATATTGCGCCACGTCGGTTGCAAATCGCTGCTCCAGTCGGCGAGTGTACCAAGGAGGTCGTGCCGGGGGAAGGGCTTGAACCGATGCTGTTGCGAGATGCGGCTCTCGTACCAGCATCGTTGGCGGGACCAAGGATATGAGTATAACGCTGGGATCACCTCTGGTGTATCCACTTCAGCCCGCTCGTGATTTATGCTAAAGAAGTTGAGCTTGTCGTACCCGCGCATGTACAGCTGCCCAGCAAGTTCCAAGCAGGTTTCGGTGGCATCGCGACCTCTGACAAGAGTCGGCAGATATCTCGGGAACTTTGCCTGCGGGATACCCAAGTTCTTGAGGGTCTGCATGATGGGACCCTTGAGAGCAGCATGTGGCCCAACCTCAACCAGGATATCCGGCTCGCTCCCCGTCCAGAGGGCCTGCAGCGCCGTGGAAAAGCGGACGGGCTGTGTGAGATTATCGACCCAGTACTGGGGACCTAGTTCATTCGTTACGACCTTCCGCCCCCGTACAGCTGAGTAGAAGGCAACGTCGGACTGTGTCTCGCGAAGTCGAATACCAGAAATCGCTTTGTAGTACGATTCAGCAATAAGTGTCATGTGCGGACTATGATACGCCACATCCACAAACAGCTTCCGGTTGAATATACCCATTTGTTGAAAAAGAGACGCCAACAGGTCAATCGCTTCAGCATCACCTGAGACTGTGGTTGACTCCGGTGAATTCTCACAAGCGGCCACAGCTTGTAACGGATGCTGTAGTATCTTGAAGAGCGATTCGCACTCACGCACCCCTGCACCGACTGCCAGCATGGCCCCTTTAAGGTCGGGATACTTCTGTCGTAGCTCGATAATGACTTGGCCACGAAAATAAGCTGCAGATATGGCCGATTCCAGCGTCAGGGCGCCGGAGGCATATGCTGCGCCAATCTCGCCACTCGAATGGCCCGTCACTGCACATGGCCTAATACCCCATGCCGACAGGAGATCAACCAAAGCAATTTGCACAGCCGTACAAATAGGTTGGCTGATATGCGCAAGGCCGACAAGCGACTCTTTCTCCTGGCGGGTCAGCTCTTCCACGATGGAGAAGTTGGCGCCAATAGCCATTAGATGACTATCAGCTCGCTGGATAGCCGAAGCAAAGGCAGGGTGAGAGTTGAGCAGCTCGCGTCCCATAGCATGCCATTGCGCACCTTGTCCAGTGAAGACGAATGCGATTCTGGGGCTGTGGGCAGGCGTGCGCCTGGGCACGGCGTCATGGCTGTTGAGGGCCAAAGCGAGGGAGGAGCACATGTTCGCGACGAGAGCTACGCGCCAGGGCATGTGTGACCGGCGCTGGCAGAGTGTGTATGCCAAGTTTCGAGGCATCGTTGTCTGGTACAGCTCCGCATGCTGCTCGAGGAATATCCCCAGCTTTTCCATGCTCTTCCGGACAGCGGTCTCGTCATTGGCGCTCAGAACGAACAGGCGCTTAGCCATGATCCGTTCATGATCCTTGGCAGGGTCGAAGTACTCAATCGAAGTCCGCTGCGGCGCTGGCCTGAGCACAGCGTGTCCATTCGAGCCACTGTATCCAAAGTTATTCACGCAGACGTACTCTTTTTTCAGGGGCCATGGGCGCTGAGTTTTCGGTATCTAGGCGGGAACAAAGTTTCAGTTAGTCAACCGTTCAGCTCTGTGTCCTCAAATCAAGCACCGACGCTTTTGTACCACTAACTCTCATGTTCCATTTGGACAGCGGAATGGCGGCATTCGCGCTCTCAAAATCCGCATTTGGGACAATGAAACTCTTCTCAAGCATCAGTGCAGCCTTTATGACGGATATGATGCCACTGGCGTTCTCAAGATGGCCGATATTGGACTTCACTGACCCAATATGCAGGGGCTCTCGAGGGGTCAAGCTCCTTCCTACCGCCCTGTAGATAGCTCTCGCTTCTATCGGGTCGCCAACCTTGGTTCCAGTACCATGTGCCTCAAAGAAGGCAATATCCTTAGGGTCGATCTGGGCTTGCTCGAGTACTCGTCGTATCAAGGACTCTTGCTCCTCCAAGCTAGGTGCAACAATGCCTGGCGAGCCATATTGGTGTCAGTTCCGACGCTTCGTGGCCAAGCTTCGTCAAGGAGCCGCTGAGCACTTACCAACCGTCCTACCGTTGTGACTTATGCCTGTCTGGACGATGACGGCTCGAATATGGTCATTATCGGCCACGGCTTGATGCAAAGGTTTCAAGACTAGGCATCCCACTCCCTCACCTCTGGCGTAACCGGACTTGGCACGATGGTCAAAGGCATGTGTCTTGCCTGATTCAGAGAATAACCTGCCCTTGTCAGTCACTATGTTGGCCAAAGCAAAATACAGTCCCAAGGAAGCCAGTCTCGCACCTCAGCTTGGCCATTGAAACCCAGACGTCAGGTTGGGTGATGATATGCGATGCACCCACAATCGCCTGTTCCGACTCTCCGCTTCGGATACTTTGGACCGCAAGATGTAGGGCTTGCATACTTGACGAACATGCCGTATCAATCGCAAGGGTAGGCCCGCGAAGGTCGAAGTAGTATGCAATTCGGCCAGCCAAAAAAGCTCCCTGGGCCCCGGTGGGGTCAAACATCGGGACGTCTTCCAGATCACGAAGGTTGGCCATCCTGTGCTCCATATCTGGCAAGCCAATAAAGACACCGACTTTCTTGCCTGCGATGTCCTCTTTCGGGATGCCTGCATTCTCCAGAGCTTCGTAACTGCATTCAAGTAGAATACGTTGTATGGGATCTCCACGAAACTGAAGTTAGCACAAGCATTTAGTCACTTTGGAGATTCGGTTGGGCGTCAAAGCGCAGATATATCATATACGCACCCATCGTCTCGGCCTCCTTCTTTGTCATATCGAAGAAACCGGCGTCAAACAACCCGAGGTCCTGGGACAAGAAATAACCACCCTGCGAGTTCATGGTCCCCTTCTTCTCCGGGTTGGGGTGGTGGTAAGCGGCGGCATTGAATCGGTCCTTCGGTATCGGTGACCAACAGCTTCGACCCTTGGTCAAGAGCTTCCAGAACTCGCCTGGAGTGGTGATATCTCCCGGAAGGCGGCAGGACATGCCTACGATGGCGATGGGCATCAGCTCTGCGTCTGCGGCCATGATTGATGTAAACGAAAGACGGGTTGACCAGAACGATTGATGGTGATGAGCAAACAGGGGTCTTCTCGATCATGGCAATAGGTGTCATATATGCTATCAGCCAAGACCTGTTGTTTGTGCTCAAGATTTAGCTAATTCATCTCAGTATCTCAAAGTTTGCCACTTTCAGTGAGCGATTGGTTGCTTCCGTCGCCTGATCAATGAAACAGAGCCGGCAGCATTCAACAGCTGCCTGTTTGGCCTCATCTTCGGGTTGCGTGATCAGACAACGGTCAACAGGATAAGGTACATACTTTGGTACAGCGACGCTTCGCAACGAAGATGTTCCTAAGGTTAGCCGCAGTGACAGGGGCAATTACACTTTCCTGCAAGGCCCTGATTCCACATTGACGGTCCGAAGCCTGAAGATAAGAAGTAGTTGGGTGACAGGACAAAATTGTAAACTCAAAAGTCGCGAACTCAGAGGCTAAGACATCCTCGACTACGGTCCTTCCCCAGGAGAGTTCCGCTTGGCATATGTTGAACCTGTTGCATAAGCATAGTTGCCTTCAGGGACTCGTTGAACCCTGACAAACTATGGGATGCATGATCCGCTGGGATGCATCTCAGAAGGTCTGAATGACGTCCACACACAAGTGAACGGCCATAAAGACTGACAGTTCCTCCAATGGCTTGTGTGGGCGGCGTGAGCTCAACCATTCGTGGAGGACACACATCATAACAGCCAAGCCCCTGAAGACTTGCATCGTGAAGGTAATCACTCTGTAGGTTTTACCGACCAGGACATTGAGGTAAGAGCAAGGACAAGCCACAATGAAGTTTCTCTGTCTGCCGGGTGCCTATGGAAGCAGCAAGGTAAGAATGTCTATTCACCGTGCTTGGAAGCAGTTTGCTGATGGCGGGATGGTTGATCTACCGCAGAATTTCAGCGTTCAACTCGACCCGTTCGCTAAGCACATGGAGGCTCGAGGACTTGCAACTTTCACCTACACACAAGGCGAGCATGAGGTCGAGCCACCTGCGGGGTGGGAGCATTACTTCGGCAGCCGACCCCTCTACCGATTCTTGGACTCGTCGGAAAACGATGCATTCGAAGCCCTTCGGAGGGTGCGTCAGCTCCCGCGGGGACTATCCCCCGAGGCTACTCTGCGGCTATTCCAAACTCCCGGCTCCAAAGTCCCAGAAGATTTCCGGCAGAAGTTCCGCGCCGCCCTGGATCGAATCCGGCAGGTAATCGACAACGATCCTGAGATCGATGCCATACTAGGATACTCCGAGGGCGCTATGCTCGCAGCGTCGATACTGTACGAGGAGAACAACAAGTGGGTGAGAGAAAAGGTGGCCAGGCGACTCAAGGTAAGCAGCATGCGTCCTAGACGAATGCACCTCAGACGTGGAGAGCAACAGACCGCATTTCCACTCTCATGTCATGGATCACTGACGTTCGTGATTTTGAAGTTCGGAATCTTTTTCTCCGGGACACCGCCCTTGGCCATCGAAGCAGATGGTAGCATAGCTCCGAAGCTGGCGGATGAGTGCAGCAGCGTGATCGACATTCCGACGGTCCATATCTTTGGCTCTAATGACCCGCTCATGTATTCTGCGGTCGCGCTGTATAATGTGTGCAACCAGGACACAGCTATGCTGTGGGATCACGGTTTAGGCCACTTGGTACCGAGAGATGCGGACACTGTCAGCGAGCTTGGAGACATTCTGCACGATGTCATTCTCCGAGTCGATAAAGGAGGGATAGCCGGTACCGAAACTCCAGTCACAGACTTCACCGACTTCAGCAGCGAGTCTGGGAGGTCGGACAGGTCGGAAAAGTAATAATATGCTACTTCGTTGGGTGTGTGCATGAAACAACGACATGACATGGGCTTAAGGGTTGACATTAGGAGAGCCAGATGAAATTCTTGTCCGTAAGGCCCGGCAGGACTGGCAACAGCAGGGAGCTCGCACATCGGTTATCGTCTGCTTGCTCAGCTGGCATTAATGAGGTCCAGTGTGGGCTAAACTCCGAATATCTGTAATTGGTTGACGTCTCGACCCGATGCCATGGAAATCGAGTCGTGCGCAGTTAGATAGCGTGGAGAGAGGTAGTACCGCACTTGTATTTAGTATCCATGCTGAAATCCTTTTCTGTAAAGAGTTCGAGCATCTGATGTCCGTATCGTCGTGTTTCCTTTCTTGTCGACAATGCTTGCTTGTTGGGTGGGATTGCCCAAGGAAATCTCAGCTTACGAGCACCCTGGTAGGATGGTCGAGGGCTAACCCAGATTGCCGTGAGAATGGACGCAATATTGGTGTCGAGTAGAAGACGGCCTGGGGGATGAAGGGCTGTTCTCCTGCAGACGCTGGCCATCGGGTAACCCAGGGAGGCAAGTATCTAAGGTATCTTACCCAAGGTTTGTATGTACCTTAGGTCTCTCACCTGAGGCCTCAGAAGCACCCCACCCCACTTCAGAGCCGCATCACGTGCTGCCTGCAAACACTCCCACATTTTATGGTCCAAGCTCCTTTCGAGGTGGGTCCCTTCCTTTCGACGAAGCAACGGTGATAGCTTCGTTCTGGACCTTTACCTTGCGAAGTTTTGGTGAAGTTTTTAAATTTCACATCGACAAAACGTGCAAAATTTCTAAGCTCAACATACAAAACTCGAAGCGACAACCTGTCTGCTGCTACACCTACCTACTAAGAACAAGCGAGTCTTCCGCAGGTCCCTCCCTCTGCCTGCAAAGACGCCACAAGGCGCGTCACGGACCGTCACGGTCATCCAGTCCAGCGTAGCAATGGCCTCTCTGCCGTCTCCGCGGGTCCGTCGGACGACACAAAATACACAATATGCGTTGGTCATTCCCTTCAAATATATCTGCTCTTGATTCTTCTCTCCATCTTTGATTCTTGTAGCTGACATTCGCATGAGATTCAGTTACAACCTCTCGCGGCGGATCCACGATGTCAAGAGCTACCCGGTTCAGACTTCTCAAGGCGCGACTATCCTCATCTACGCTCATGAGAGCGGCTTTACACTGCTCTGGCGGGGCGGCCGGCGCTTGAAATCCCCGAGCCATGGTGGCAATCAGCCGAAGCAAAACGGCACAAACTCGGCCGATGCTCTTATGATTATAGACTCGGATGACGAAGTTTCGCAGCCTGGCTTGACGGAAGAGGCAGACAAGCCCGAGTTCGAAGAAGCGGTGCCAAACGAGGAGTCTTCATATCCCGATGTGGTGCAGACTCTGGATCTTTCGCTTGGTACAGCCGCCCTGCATATCGCGGTGCTGCCATTGGCACCATCCACTCCAGAGGCTGCCGCATCAGGTGGTCCCGCGATTCTCAAGGATCGCATGGTGTTCGCCGTGGCCTGCGCTACGGGAGAGGTATATCTTGTCACAATACCATTGACCCCACCCTCGCACCAGCTCAAGGCGAAGGTCATGGCGAAGAAAGATCTACTCGCTACCCATGCAGGCAAGGGCACGTGGGGTGAGACCTTGACGTGCTTAGGCGGCCAAAGCAGACATAGTGACGGCTTAGCCCTGTCCCTTGTAACACATTCGAGGTCCACCGCCGAGAGAAGCAGGTCGCGCGATGGTTCGACTTCTCAAGCTGTCAATGCAACGCGCGTGGTCGTTGCGTCGCACAACAGGGAGGCAAGCGGAACGCTACGCCTTTGGGACGTCACACTGGGATCCAAGGCTGGGAACAGCGCCCGCCTCGATCCATTCCAGACCGAATATCTGCCAACACCTCTCAGTGGTATATCATTTAATCCTTCACAGTCGACTCAACTTCTCGCAATTACCTCGCCGCACGCCGTCCGTATCTACGACTACTCCATTCCGTCACTGCCCGAAGACATCTCGGAAGGCCCGTTCCCCACTCAAGGTTCATGGCTCCTCTCACTTTACCCGCCTTTTGCCCGTGGTTCCGTGATGTCAACGTCACGGAAACCGATTATCGCTGCAGACTGGATCGCCCATGGCCGTGCTGTGCTGACACTCCTAGCTGATGGTCAGTGGGGTATTTGGGACATCGATGGTGCGCACCCACCCTCTGGCAGCGCGGGTGGCAATTCTGGACTGTTTACGAAGCACTCTCCAGGTTTACGCGGCGCTGCATTGACAACGTTCAGTGCATCTGGATATTTGGAGGGCACCAGTCCGCTACGAAACCCCGTTTCGCATAAGTCACCGTCTGTGCCCGGACCGGGAGGTGAATTTGTGCCCATGACACCACATACAAGGCGCGATGCTTTGGCCGCGTCAATCGCTGGAGGCGTCGAGAAACTCGCAGCTGTCAAGGGTGGTATCGCCATTCAAAGAGCACAGCCGCTAAGGGCAACAGGTGCACCTGCGAGCACGGATGAGAGCGCCGTGCTATGGATCGGAGGCGCAGATCCTATTGTTGCCGTGATACCTGCGATGTCGCGCTTCTGGGACGCGCAACTACGGCGTGGGTCCGGCGGTGGCGTGAACCTGTTCAGCGGTGCCCAGCCGACCAGAATGATTCGCCTAGCAGATCTGGGTGCTGGTCTTCTCGGCGAGCGTTGCACAGGCGTTGAAGCTATGGTGAGAGGAAACAAACACAGACACGACTCTACCACATCTTCGAACGGATCGACGCCAGTTGACGATGCGCCCGGCTCGACAGAAGGACTCCCGATTGATGTCTTGGTGCAAGGTGAAAGCCGGCTAGTTGTGGTCCGCGAGAGCGAGGATGGCACTCGAGCTGCTAACCGTTTGCTTGGTCTGCACAAGAAGAAGCGTCTCACCGATCGCTCTACCAACGCTATCCTAGCCTACCCTCGCCCAGAGAAGCCCAGCAGTGTGGCCTTCAACCTCAGCGTCTCACGGCCGGGCAACCTTGGTCGCTCATCACGCCAGAGGCCGTCGGTCAAGGGGCTCTTCGAGCCGCCGGCGGAGAAGCCTTTACCGTCGACCGAGGTTGACGAGGACTTCGGTGCCACAGAGTCGGCACGGCTTCGGCCCTCGAAAACTCGGGACGCGGGTCTTGCGTTTGCCCAGTCCATGAACCTAGCGGCAGATGCCAGTGACGACGAGGAGGAAGCTGAAGAACGAGACGTGGAGGAAGAGATGCTGGATATCATGGAAATCGACCGAGAGCTCGAAGAGCTGGAGCACGAGCGCGCTAGCGGCCGCAAGCACGTGTTCTTCGAAGAGGAATAGGGTTCCCTGTCAGCAGCTAGGGACGGGTCTTGCATACAGATCTTCAAGGACGATTGATGCTGCCTGTTGCCGTCGCATTATCACTCGAATGCCTGAGTTGGCATATATGCAACACGGCGTATGGAATTACGGCTGTAGGATACCCAAGGAAAAGTTGTCACGGATTATTGACACCCTGTATAACTAGGCAAAATGGAACATTCCAGACGCAGAGGGCCTGCATTCATGCTTATGTTGTGTCGTCACTTCGATGTACAGCCACAGCAGGTTGTCAGTCTTCCCTCATGAAGATCAACTGTCCCTGTGAACTGGAACTGAGACTCAGGGTTTGTCTGTCATATCCGCAAGCAGGCAGTGACATATCCCTAACACAGCACATATCCCAATGCCTTTCCGCACGGCCGGGTGGAGCACAAGGCGAGAACCATCCTTGATCAGCTCTGTATTCCGAGCGGTAAAACAAGACGGCGCTCACCGCCAACCATATCTAACCTCGCCGGGCACCGGGCTTCACGGCCTCTGTGTGTGTCAGCGCTGGGTCAGATAAAAGTTGGTTGGGGTTCGGTGGGCGTCATGAGCCGACACCATTCTGGATGTCCCTCACTTCTAGCGAGGAGGCTAACCCTCTGGATCTTCCTCGCCGGCTTGCTGCCCTTGTCAACCGCTTCTCCCACGGGTACTCGCTACTCATGGACGTCGCGGGGGCTGCGCACTGGAGAGGATGGTGATGGTTGTCGGTACATCTCGTGCCTGGACGTGTAGTTGTGCATCCTGTGATTTGTGGTCTTGTGGTCTTGCTGTAGATTGCGTAAATGGGACGGACTTCAGCGGAGAGAGTACCAGCTGTAAACTGTCGCCCTGCCAATGGTTCCCTACTAAATGTCCATTTTAGTCCTGAAGCTGTTCCACCGTGCAGGCAGTCCTCCTCGGCCACGACACATGTGGGAAGACAGCAGAGACTGTTATCATGGGTAAAGTTTGTGAATGCAACTGTTAGGTAGGTATAAGATCCATACACCAATGCTCCATTGAATCCATGCCAGAGCCGTGATGGCATCCCGATGTACAAAAACCAAGGCCGAGGTATGTGTACAAGCGTATGCATATGCCAGACATCTTCCAAAAGAGGGCAGATGTCCCGATCTCCAGACAAAACAACAAGTCAAAAGCTTTCTAATCAACTCCCGCCAAATATGCATAGTTATCCGCTGGCATCATTATGATGGCAGCACAGCCCCCTTTTCGTTCCGTTTCAATAGCACATGTCCAACCAAGCGCTCCGTCATCCGAGCACACCACGGATCGACATAAGTCGTCCAAAGTAAGGCAACGCCGTAATTGAGCGGTATCCAGAAGGCCAGCGCAGTGATGTATCTAGCTCTGCTCGGAAACGGCAATGCCGGCCCGGGGACCATTTCCCCCTTGTCGTTCAACACGTCTGCCGGAAGGCTGACGCCGTAGAGCATCCAGACCAGGATCCATCTCAGCAGAGGTCCGTGGAGCAGGTACACGGCAAAAGACTGCTTGCCGAGCCACAGGAGATAGCGGCTAGAGAGGAGGTCGCGCAGCCATGGACTGAAGTGCAAGCCGAGGGCGATGAGTTCGAGACCGATGCCGGAGGCGAATCGTGGGAAGTCGGGGTCGTTTGGGAGTATTGGCTTGAGAATGGCAAGCTCCACACGTGACCATGCCATCCACTCGGCGTGACCTTCAGGGAAGGATGCAATTGAAAGTCCTAAGAAAATGAAGATGACGGACAGTATACGACATAACCGTCGGCGCTCGGCCAGGAAGGCGTTCGCGGTGTCGTTATTCTGGAGGTCGGCCAGCAGCACGCCCCAGAAAAATTGCATCCCAAAGGCAGCTAAAGGAAAAGAAAGGTTCACCAGTTAGCGAATGTTATCTATGGACCTTGGTCATACGGCGACCGCATCAAACTTACAATCAGACCCGATGAAGAAGTACAGCCACATGCCAAAGCTCGCGAGCATGCGGTACTTTTGCTGAGTGAAGGCCGTGGCCACCATAAACACATAAACCCAGATGCTGCCTTTTAACAAGGGAAGTAGTGTCCACTGGTTGCCATCGTAATCATTCTTTCCCTGGGTCCATGTCGAGACAATGTTGCTGATCAAGCTCTTGATAGAGTCGCCCAGATATGGCGTCGCATCCGGGCTCGTGGCACCAGCCCACCAGCTATCGCACCTCTTGGCGACCAGAAATATACCGAACTGCGTCAGGAACCAGATGATGGTGGTGGCAAGGGCGGCCGGTAAGACGAGCCGTGGTACTCTGCGAAGGGCGGATTTGCCGATGGACGCGAATGCGGCCTCCTGGTTGCCCTGCAGACACAGACGTATCGGCTTGAGCGCGCAGACGTAACCGGTGACGAAAGCGAAGATTGTAACTCCTATACGACCCTGGACAAGGATGCGAAAGAATGGCCACTGCAGAAGCCGCGGAGGTAAATTTTCTTGGCTTGTAGGCAGAAATAGGTCGCCGTCAAAGGCGCGCGCAATGTGCGTCAGCACCACAAGCGTCGATGCCATCCCGCGCAAACCCTGGAGAATGGCTTGTTAGTTATCGCGCAGTGTTATGAAGCAGATATTGCGATCGATCAAGGAGCTTCCATGGTCTACTCACGTCCACCCACTTCACATTCCCTTCCTTGCCTATGGCCATACTGGACTAGAACAGCAGCAGCACCTCTCCAACTTCCCTGGTAAGGATGTGACTGAGATTCTTGGAAATGACCACCATACACAGGCGCCAAGGTAAACGAGGTTGGCCAGCAAGTACTCGTCCGAGACTGGTGAGGTGCAGAGAGTGTACCACAGAGAAGAGTCGTCCTACTTCACACCTGCGAGGCTAGGATGAGAGTATAGGTGAGCGGGGAATATAGCGGCGACTCGGGCAGGACCTTTGTTTGACCCAAAAAAGGCGAAGTTGATGTATATCCGTGATGCTGCTCGAATTGTGTCCTCGCTGAGGAGACGAAAATATAGTCGTGTGTATGTATATACTCGAAGGTAAGGCTGATGAGGGAATGACAGGCAAGTGGCGGCCTTGAAACGAAAGAAGACCGACCACCAAGGACAGGACAGCGACCAACGAGATGGTGCGGGCTCAGTCAGTCCGTGACAGAATATTTGATTGTACAATACAGAAAAGAAAAGCAAGGCCGAGGCTGCCAGTCCTTAGTCGCGTCGAAGAATATGGGAAATGTCACGGATCATGGCTTCTCTTTCGTCTGCTCCGCTAATGAATAATCGGAAGAGCGGTAATTGGAATCTGAGCACTGTTCAAAGCATTGATGATGCCAAAGAACCTCCAGACGGGATCAGGGACAGAAGCTCAAAACGAATGGATGGCTTTTTCCCAAGTGTAAGCTTACTGTAGAGGAAAGACAGGACGAGCTTTGAGGATCCCAGCCTCGAGTCAAATGGAGTCGTGAAATGGAGGCAAGACAGTGCTGTGGTCGCCAAGAGATGCGGGGCTTGGCGACTGGTAACAATTGCATTCGGGACCTGCTTGTCCAGGCCTTGGCGTTCAGCGGGCAATGCCGCTAATGCAAGTCCCGGACGCCACAAGAGAAGAACCCTGATGGTGCGTTCAACGGTGCCGGTACCGCTTTTCTCTCACTCCCCCACATACTACTGTATAAGGTACGGTAGTGAGGCATAGAGGTACATAAGGTACACTTAAAAATCAACCGAAGGACCTTAACTTCTCTCTGTAAATGTGTAGCTGCAGAAATAAACCGAAGAGACGAAGCACATACCTCTACACGTGTACTTACCTACCTTATTCCCTGACTTCCGCACCCAGCAGAGACGTATATTATGTAAGGTAATCTTTGGATTCCGAGGGTTTCAAAACTCGGCTGTGGTCTGCCAAGTGTCTAGTGTACCCAGCCTGTGGGACTCAAATCTCAGCATAGGTACCTACTGTACTATAGTAGGTATCCCCTTGGGTGCTGGGTGTTGCTGGCAAATGTCACGGCATAAACCCCCAGCCTCTTTATTCAAAGTTGGTGTGTTCAAAAATATCTAAAATCCAAAGCTCCGCACTCAGACAAGTGAAAAGACAGGAGCAGAGGAGCCCTCGTGAGAGCATTCAGGAAAACGAATACAATGCAACCCCTGAGGGGGGAGCTACCACTGGAGCTAGAGGGTGATGCTGGCGCTACTGCGAGTAGCCACAGCGGAAGCAACGGTTGCATGTCCCACTGTCCCAGTGCCGATTTTGCCGCGCTAGCCAATCTTTCTAGAATCTCAACATCTCGAAACGACGGACCCGCGCAGGGGGTTTCCAACTTCCGGACGGGATGATGCGAGAAGTTAACTTAACTTGCTTTGAAGTTGCAGAACCTCAGCTCGAAAATGAAGTCCGTTGATGGCGAGCTGTGGCAGAGCAGAACCACAGATAGAGTCGACCACAAATGAGATGCTACTAGACTTAGTGACTACCCTAGACTTGATGATGTCTTACACGACACAAGGGTAACAGACTGTCCAACTAAAACAACCAGGCTGCGGCAAAAGTCCTACCGCTTTTGCCTAGTGCCAATGTTACATCCACGGCACTCTTGGGACTGAGGGAAACAGATGGCCGCGTCATCCTCCCCGCCGCCCTTGGGGATCAAGACAAAGGGGGTCTCGTCCTCCAAGTCGCCCGTTCCCGACCAGCCGGGAAGCAGTCTAATTCTGGGCATACGTATCCTGAAATTGGACACACCTCCGTACATCCCTTCAGAGAGCAATTCCCGAAGAGATCAACTGCAGCGTTTCAAAGTCCAGCCGGACATACATGGCCTTTGTCCTCGGCCCTCCGCTGGCATTGGGGCTAGAACTGCGCCCCTGCAGCGGCTTGGGCAACACCCGATCTACGCCGGCGCCGGCCGAACCGGCAGCGCCGTCACCGCCGAAAATTCGCATGGCATCCTTGGCCGTGTCGTCCATACCGTCTCTCCGCTGGCCATGTGGCTCCGCGACGTCGGCCCGGCCGACCAATCCATAACAACTTGGATAGAATCCTTTACCTCTGCGCACAATGACAGCCGCATCGCAGTTCCAGAACCGGACCACCAGGTCCCCGACATGCACTCCGGCCGGCGCGAGTCCCATGCAGAAGTCACTGCCGAGGAATCGCACCGGTTCCGAGTCATTGTTCAGGTGCGGGAAGAACCCAGGGAAATCCGTGGTTGGTGGAACCACGCCTAATACGTTCCAGCATACCGTGTCATCGTTGTTGATGTGGCGAATCCGCGCAACAGCAGTGTCTGAGTAGTCTATTATCTTGGCAGAGTAACTCTCTTCCATCTGCCGTAGCTTCTCGAGGTCGCGGGCTTCGGGGTAGTGTGTGTCCCAGCTCGCTAGCCAGCGTTGCTGCTGGAGGTACGAGCCGACAAACTCTCCATATGTAGGACCAATATGCACCACGGTCCCCGCGACGTAACCTTTCGCTTGGATCATCTGTCTTTCCGGGGGGTGAGCCACAGACATAGGTATGAGTGTCCCTACACCGGCGCGGAATGGACGTGTTCCAGGACTTCGACCTCTGATCGCAGCGGATGACACCTCCAAGTCTGCTTTCCTCACTGTGCCCTGCAGTGGCTTCGGCATCCTTGGAGCTTCTTCTTCTACCTTCCCCTCAAACGCCATTTGGACAACGCCTGCAAACCTGACCACCCTGATTCTGCGTTCGTCCTCCATCCCCGTAGTCTCTTTTCCAAAATCAAGCAGCGGTTTGGCCCGAAAATACATGTACGAGACGACGTCGCGCCATATGTCGTAGAAGCTTCGAGTGTAGTCGATCTGTAGCGAACCACGTCCACGTCCCTGAGCACTGTCCTCCGTGAGGAGCCGATGCTGCGGGTGCATGATGTCCAGGGCAAAGGAGTCAACGTCGTTGGCTAAACCGACCAGGCCAAAGACGCGATCCCTCAGCTCGGCACAACCGCTGCGCATGAAACGTTCGATCAGCGATTCGAGCCTCATGGCGTCGGTGAACCGCTCCTTTCGGGCAGCCAGCAGCTTCCCCATGGTCATCTCGGCCGGTTGTTGCGCGACAAGGACACGGCCCGAAATCGTCTCCGCGGCCACCAGGATTTGCCGCAAGAGGGCCTCGGGCCACACCTCACCACCGAACACGAAAGCGAGGTTGCTGGGCAGACAGACCTCTTGGATCACCCACAAGCGGCTCCAGTACGGATTATCGTGGACTCGGGGCATACGATCACCGGTCGCTATTTTGCGGAGGACGGGCAGTGGATTACCGTCGTTGTTTCGTTCGTCGAAATGCAGCGGTGGCATGGAATCTTTGACAAAGTTGAAAAGGTCCGGCCCTACAGCCTTGTCAGCAAAGCGCCCGGCGATGTGGTGACTGGTCCGGGTCTCCCAGAGCATTCGCAGATCGGACCGCTCGTTACGCCTACCAAAGGCGCTTCCCCTGCGAGCCGGTCTGCCCTCGAGGTTCGGTACACCGAGCCAACTGATGACTCCGGCAGCCCGCTTGAAAATGAAAGCCATCAAGGCAACCTGAGCGTTGCGCTCGTCCATGTTAGCTTGATCGACGCATATCGCATCAACCCAGAGAGGTAGGGAGTGCGTCGGCGAGCGCAGGAAGCGCAGAGCAAGGGAGAGGTTATGGAACAGGGGAAGCGATGCTGCATTAATGTTGATGTGCGGCCGCTTAGCCTTGTTCACCGGTAGAGCAGCCTCATCTCCCGTGTCACTATCAGTAGCAGGAATAGCCACGGAGACGGGTTCCTCTCTTGGCATAGAGGGTATTGTCGCATAGTCCGGATCGGGGTCCGCCCAAGTGTAGGACAGCGCGATGTACCGTGGCTTCGCCGAGAACGGGACCGATTCCAGCTTGCCGGTCAGGGGGTCCCAGAAGTTCCCCGGCAGCAGGTTGAGGACTCGTAGACCGTCATTTGACGGAAGAGGCGGGTAAGGAAACCCCGTACTCCTTCTTGGCGAGTCAGTGAGCGGACCGGGTTCCTGATCATGACCTGCCAACACGTTTGTCCTCAACTGCCCGTTAACGGGTCCCTGGTCCGCCTTCATTGCTCAAGTTCGTCTCTTTCAGCTCAGTGGTGATGTGCCTTGTGCCATAGGAGCCACCTCTGGCAGCAAAATATGTCTCCGCCTGGCGCACCGCCATGGTCTCGTACTCAAATTATATATGCATAACTCGGTGTGGTTGCGGCTGAGTTATTTTGCAGCGATGTGCATGCATGGCTGCCTTGCGTAGCTGCAGACGGCCAATCACGCGAGCCCAAATCGATTGCAGACGTCGTCAGTTTCCGAACATCATGCGAGGCAGCAGGAGGGATTAGCATATGTCGTAGCATTCATCATGAAAAACAGCCTCGCACCGCAAACCGGCGATGCGATATCCATCTGCAATCAGGTATTATACAGTTCCATCTCTCTCCTGATCCGCCATCCGTCATTCGCTACCAATCTCTTGAATCTCTTGTCTCCTTCTGTGTGACATGATGTCGTCCATGGGAGCGGATGAAGAAAAAACAGATAAGCCCTCCATAGTCTTACAATTTCCGTTGAGCCTGCTCGGCAGTACCCTTGGCCTTGCCAGCAAGCTCGCTCGCCTTGCCCTTGGTCTCTCCGACAAGCTCGTCAGCCTTGCCCTTGGCTTCACCGGCGAGCTCGCTGGCCTTTCCCTTGGCCTGCCCGCTGGCTTCGGCAGCGGCACCGGTGGACTTTGATCCGACAACGTCCTCGCTGACTTCCTTGACCTTCTGGGCAACGGTAGCTGGGAAAAAAAAGTATCGTTAGTCATATTCAATCATGAAGAGTAGTCCTACGAGTCACATAGGAAACGCGTAATAGAAAATGTGCTTATGAGGGGGTAATGAAACGTACATCCGACGTTGATGCCGTCGACGAGCTTGTCGCTCACGGCGCGGTCAACGGTCTTCAAGGCATCCTTGGCTGTCTCTGCTGCCGACTTCTGGAACTGGATTGACGTCGAGAAAGCAGCACGTGGTGCTGACGAGGCAAGTGTGCGGGGGATCTGGAGGGTGGCCACACGGCGGGCAGCGGTTTCCGTGATGAATGACATGGTGATTTGTGTGTGTTGGTAGATGGCGTTTGTGAAGAATCAAGTAAATGCGAGTGTGGTATGGTTTGTGTTGATGATTAAAGGTAAGGCAAGTTAATCTGAGAATGGAATTGGACTTTGAAATTGAACTGACTGACCAAAGTATATTGAGTCGAGGTTGTCTTCGCCTTTTATTTGAGGCTCGTTCGTGTAAGGCGCAACCGATGATGAAGTGCGGATGATGTCATTGGGGGGGCCTGCAGCTCTGAGCTTCCAAGCTGTGACGATGGCGGTCCGCATGTGATGGCAGCTACGGTCCACTGATGACGTCCAATGAATAGCATTGCACAATCTTATCCCAATGGGTTGCATCAATTCGCAGATCATGAATGGCACAGAGTTAGCTACATGCAGGGCTGCGTACGTGTATATATACAGTACAGATACGACTCAGAAATGGTGGTGATGGCTATCGTGACCTTGGAGCTACATACTCGTGTCCACGATTTGAGTACAAACTTGCCGAGTTAAAGCTGCTCTAAGCTCACCCAGGCTGGAACCGCCATGATTTCAGAGAAATACGGCACGTTTCTAAACGATTGCAAGATAGCGTCTCCCTTACCGTCCCTTGAAGACCGGCTTCCTCTTCTCGGCAAAGGCCTTCAGCGCCTCGTTGCGATCCTCCGTAGCCACTACTCTCTCGTACATTTTGTTCTCGACCTCCTCGCTCGGAGACGGGTCCATGACCGCCCTCAGCGCCGCTCTGATCGCCACCGGACCTCCCTCGCTAATCTCGCCAGCTAACCTCACGGCCTCACTGAGAGCGTAGTTTCGCGCCTTCGCCAAGACTACCTTGTTGCGCTCCTCTTCTTTCATAGCCTCCCACTCCTTAGCCTGTTCTTCGGAGTCGGGCAGCACTTCCACAAGGCGATCCGCGATGCCGAGAAAGTATGCCTCCGGAGCGGACACACGCCGTCCGGTCAGGATGAGGTCGCGAGCACGAGCTGCGCCGATCAGCTTCGTCAACCGGTAAGTGCCACCGGCGCCTGGAATTATCCCTAGGCGCGTCTCCGGCAGTCCTATGACGGCTTGCGAAGAGAGCACGCGAAAATGTGTGGCTAGCGCCAGCTCGAGGCCGCCTCCGAGGGCGATCGAGCTGATTGCCGAAATTGTCGGGATAGGTAGCGTCGAGAGATGTGTCAGGGTCTGGCGGAGGACGGTGAGGAACGCACTTGTCCTAGATGCAGCGAAGTATCATGTTAGTCGTAGCTCATGTCACCCCAAGACGTCTCAATCGGAAGTAGAAAGGCGAACGCACTCTTCTGGTGTGAAGCCCTTTCTTTCCTTGAGATCAGCTCCTGCACAGAACGACGTGTCAACGGCCGAGGCGATAATCAGAGCTCTAGTCGGGCCCTTCTGGTCCTCGCCCGCGACTCCGCCGAACCTCTTCTTCCAAGACGGTTGGGGAATCTCGTGCCCGGTTGCCGCATCGTACTGCGCGTGCACCGCATCGATCTCCTCCCGCAGCGAGTAGAGCAGAGCGCGGGAGATGGCATTGCGTGCCCCCGGCCTGTTGAGCTCGAGGATCCGGATGTGACCCGAATGGGGAGCCGGTATATCGGTCACGCGTATGATGGGTCCTGCGTTGGCGGAGCTCGAGTCGGTCGAGTAGGCAGATCGCTGCCCGGAGCAGGCGAGGCGCAAGAACGGTCGAGCTTGGAGCGCGGCATTGCAACACCGTACCCGGCCGAGAAAAGCGGCCGGGGCGCCCGTAGCAAGCTGGATTCTGGGAGACATGGTTGACGGGTGGCTTCTTGATCACAGCCAGTGTCGCTGGTTGAGGAAAGCACAGGACGTTGTCCGTGTTTTGTTACTCCGCATATGACGTTCATGGTGAGTCCGGCTATCACCGGCTACGAACTGAGCATGCACGGCATAACTGGGTGCACAGATCTCAATGGCTCGATTAGTCATGATTTAGCTCCGGCATTGACAGTGATAACCAGAACGATTAAGGAACGAGTAGTCGAATACTGATGATGCAGTTAACCTACACAGTAGGTACTGTCGACAGCATACAAGAAAGTAAAGACACGGGACACTCCCACACATAGATGTTGCGGAAAGGATGTACTCGCATCATCCTGCTGCGCTCCACATCCAACATTATCGTCTATTGTACTGTACCTGCTCCAGGAACAAGCACGATTTAGCGATTTGACACACGTTGACAACCATAAAGCTGGAGGCATTCTTGCACCTGTACACGTGTATATGCCGGGCTGCGGCATCCTAGCCCCGGGTTAACTTGAGCCTTGGTAGTACCATGTAGCCAAGACCGGCGGCTGAAAGGGATTCGTGTTCACCTCGAGACAATTGCTTCATTGCCTCTAGTTGTATCGATCATGCATGCTCTGTTGGATTCACTATTGGCTCGGACATACAGGACTCTCAGGTATAAAGAGTTTGCGCCGCGGTCTCCATAGTGGAAGGAGCGCCACGATCCTCGAGAATTGGTCTTTGAAGGATTTGAAGCATGACCTTATTATTAGCGAGAGCTTCCGAGGTTCTTGAGGCTCGTATCCTGCTCACCGGCAAGGTCGGACATGGTACGCCGCTCCGGACCTTCCAGTCAGTCACGCTGCGGCAGAATCCCAATTAGCTAAAGCGAGGATCTGGCCAAGCGCGAGCTCATCGTGTCGGGCATCTTGGTTCACCCCACAGTGGACTATGGTAGTGGAGTGATGATATCCAGCCATCCGCGTCATCTTTTCCCATTCCATTGTACAAGGTGCTTCGCTAGTAGCCACTACGTAGTCCATATTGCATTGGGAAGTGCCGTGGATGCTCAAGAACGACTCGATTGGGGGAACAACCGGTCCTGGCGCTGACACTTGCGTCACGACGAGGTGAACACCGCAGTTGCCAGACGGTGCACGTCTAGACTTCCTCCTCCACAAATTCACCTGCCGAGGGTGAGAGGACGCTGGCCCGCAGGCAGTAGAAGTAATGTGTGTCGATCTGTTCCAAGGTATCGAAGACAGAAGCTGGTGTTTATGAGAGCTAGCCTCGCGGCAGGGTATTTTATGGTATTTGAAGGAGTCGGTGCTCATGGCAGAAAGTGTCGTATCTGCCCTAAGACTAGCCAGGGTTTACGCCATACGTCGTGGCTTTGTATGTAGCACCTTGTGTGATCTCTCCTGTACTCTCTTGCGTGGAAATTGTTGGACACTGGGCTTGGTTTGCTTTAGTCTTTACAACGTATATACGAGGTTAAATCTCATCCGCTTGAACGCCCATTTCGCTTGTTTGGGGCTGTGCAAGCCGGCACAAATGCGAAGAAAATGTTTGGGACAAGCGATGAGAGTGCCTGCAGGGGTCAGTCAATTACACTGTAGAGCTGGGTTCTTGGGAAGCTCTTGACTGCGTGCCATCAACAGGGCTCGAGGCAAAAAGATATTTTACTTCGGACACATAGATCCTTCGTGCGCTGATCTTCAATACACGTCTGCCGGCCTTGCAAGGGCAAAGCAGACTGGCAGACTATCGGCGGGTGGCAACAGGAGCCATGTGGCACACAGATGTCAGTGCGACCCTGGGACCTTTTATCCTCATGATGCCAGACCGTTTTTCCTGGCGCACAATGGCGCATTCCCAACAGAGCACACCAGGAGGCCAATTTAAGCCTCAATCTGGCCGGCGATGCACATGGTGAAGAGTGTTGGACTGATGTTCGCTGCTGCTGCTGTTGGAGGTCATATATGGAAAGTATCACATGTGCGTGCTCTGCCGGTTATGAACATGGATAATCAGGGGATGAGTCGGTAAAATTGTGCACGCCTGGCGGCGGATGTTTCAAGTTTCACAAGTTTCAACCGAACGACAGAAATAACAGAGAGAAGCAGTTAGCAGATTGATACTTTGCGCTTGGTTCAGCAGTGTGTATGATAACAGATTGCTAGCAGGTGCACCCAGTCTGGTCGCTGGCTGTGCACACACTGTGGTGTGCCCAAATTGCCCTGCAGTGACAATCTCCAATTTTTCGCGCAATCGCGACCCCTGATTTTGGTGCCTGATGATGTTGATGGGGGACCCGGTTTTCCCATCCCATCGTCCAATGGTATAAGATCATTGATATTGGCGGTTTGGATAATCCAATGATATGGCAGCAGCTACATTTGTCTCTGCGATAAATGCATGTCATTGGCCATCAACGCGGACTGACTCCATCTTGCTAAGCCCAGAAATACCGTGGTGCAGCTGATCGGTGCTCTCGGGTGGATCTGTGGATCCATCCGTGAAGGGGTAAAGCGGCCGGGACTGTGATGCAGGTACGCACCCGCAATTTCCGCTTCCTGCACGCCTGTTGGACGGCGAAGAAATCAAGGGTTCCAGGGAGGGACAAGCTCCTCAACCGCTGCAAAGTCAGAGGCCGCGTCTCTCGATTCCTGTCCTCAGGTCTCCAGTCTCTCTCCAGTCCCCGGCTGCTCCCCTGGCATTCCTCGCTCTTCCTCTCTTCCCCTTCGCCCTTCGCAACAACAAAGAGGTCCCACCAAACCTAGTCACTCGTTTTCCATCTCGTGTCTCTCGCTTCGTAACACCGCTGAATCACCTCACCCTCCTTACCAGTTTCTGCTTCTGTTTCCGCTCCTGCCTCTCCTTCCTTCACTCCCTGTATCTGGATTTCTTCACCTGATTGCTCGCCCTTCGATAGAGCAATTACCTTGAGCCCCGAGGCAAGATAGGCCGATCGATTTCGATGTCCACAAGGAAGTGAGCCTGTCCGCTGGCCGAAAACAGGAAAGGACGTAACAAACGTCACCGAAAGGGAGAACGCCCTTTGATCTTCGACAAAGAGGATTTGCTTTCACGTCTTGCACTGCCGCAGGTCCTCGCCTGCCGCAATCACGAAAACTTCAATCAAGGACTTCGATCGAAAAACTTTACACCGCCGACAGACGAAAGCACCATCATTTCTCATCAAATCGAAGGTCAACAGCAGTCTATCGAGACCATACCATTAGCCACCTACGACAACATACGCGATGCGGTCAATTTCAATATTCATGACGGCAGCTTTGCTGGCCGCCGTCCCAGCACTGGCATCTCAGACAACAGCCAAGGGTATCGAGGAGCCTGCAGCTACACCAACATTGAACGCGGCCGTTGTGCAAGGCTGCTTCTCATCACCGGGCGAGCTCGTGAGCATCGGTACTCTCGACTATAACAGCAAGGATAAATGCGCTGTAGAGAACTGCAAAGCCCAGGGCCATGCCGTTGCTGCTTCGATGGGCGGCAACGAATGCTATTGCGGAGACAAATATCCCCCCAAGGCCGCCTTGGTGAACGACACAAACTGCAATATTGGATGCACTGGTTACGACTGGGATGCTTGTGCGTATCTTACCGTCTCTTCTGGTGGTGAAGCGATGTGACTGACTGGATCTATGTGCAGGCGGTGGTAGCTTCTTCTGGACCGTCTACAACACTGGCTTGACACTGGCCGTGAAGGTGTCGGATGACAGCGTAATATCATCATCCAGTTCCAGCACGACATCAAAGCCGACGAGCGTTGCCACGGTAATCGGTACGAGTGCATCGTCTGCTCTAACACCGGGCATTGTACTAACAGTGGCATCCATTTAGAATCCGCGACAGTTATTGTATCCGCCACCAACACAGCGAACCAGGGGAAATCGAGCGGTGGTTCTACCAACACGGCCGGCATCGCCGCTGGCGTCGTCGTGGGCGTCGTCGCCGTTGCTGGCATCTTAGGTGGCGTCTTTTTCTTCATGCGCCGCAGACGCAATAAGGAGCTCGAGGAGAAACACCGCCGGAACGCCGCCATCAGCACCTTCTTCCCCGGCAAGCCACCCGGCAGCAGCGGTGGATATTCGGTATCGGACGCCCGCCTCGACCCAGTGATGGCACAACGAAGGGTCAGCAACGGCAGCATCGCCGATAACGAGGATTACTCCCGGAAGATCCTTCGAGTGAGTCTTGACATGTCCCTCATTGAACTAATGTTAGGTATGGGCATAGCTGACGCAAAATCAAGGTCACCAACGCATGAGCTAGCACCTCCCGTGACGACGACAAACGACTTTCGCCTGTACTTTACACATCCTTTGTTGGCATACTCGGCGTTGGGGATTCTTAGTCTTACCATAGGTGGACCGATCTTTAAGGGAGAAAGTTCAGGCGTTTCAGCACATTTGGAATTGGGACAGTCGGCACATGTAGTTGTCAGATGAACTGCAACACATGGATGATCTGCTGGGACCCCATATACCGTCCTCTCCTTAACAAGAACATTTTAGAATCTACTTCTGGTGTCAGCCACCACCCCGGGGCTATCCTCCTTACTGCACTTTCAGCTTAGGCAATCGCACGCGCACCCACGGCCACGGCCGTGTCATGATGCTCGCCAAGCAAGATGCGTGGATGTAGGGATGACAGGGTTCGAGTTTGAGGAACAGGAGCGGGAGGACTGTGTTCCACGCCGACCATATAAGTCGGTTGGCCCTGAAGTCATCCGTGCAAAGCTGTCCACTTAGAATACTACCAGTGCCAGGAATTTAGAGACTCCTGCATGAACTGGAATGGAATATGCTCGCTTTACAGGCTCTGAATGTGCGCCACATGTAGTATGATGCTTTGTTAGTCTATGTGCTGCCTCGGCGCTGGTGGCATCACGACCTTGATGAAACACATCCGAAAACGGTGTCGTGGTACTAGCTCGTGTAGCCAGGTGAAGATAGTCGTATCTTCAAATCTGATAGACATTGAGTGTCTTTTTTTTCCTCTATCGAAATCGTTGAGGTTCAATGCGAGCAACTCAAAAGGACGTGAACTGTCAAACCACCTACTCCGTGGCCTTCTACAGAAGAGAACAGTGGCGTCGGTGGGTTGAAGCGGGATATTTCCCAAAAAGGAAACTTCCCGGTTTACACGCTGAGCAGTCTTTCCTTTCTCAACCATATCAACCTTTCCCCTTTCCTTCTCAAGTAGTTCCAAAGCCTCACCCCTGAAGCTTATTGAAGGGCATTTACCATCATCGGCCATACATATGGGGATACCTGTAAAATTTGTCCATGGCGAGACACGCCGGGCATGCGCAAACTGTGCCACGGCCAAGACAAAGTGTGTTTCGAGCAGCACCAGCTCCGGCATCAACAGCAGTTGTGATCGGTAAGTGGGCTCTCATCTCTCGTACTTCAAGCTAAGGCATGCCTGATGCATGGTTACTGTCACCTACTAGCTAACACGCGTGCCTTCTTCGCTGCAGCTGCCTACTCCTGAAGAAAACATGCGTAGTGCGACCACAGAATAATCAGAAACGGAAAAGGAGAACAGCGCAGGCTGTCTTGGCCGACAAGGTCGATGAGATAGTCGCTTTACTCAAGGTGAGCCCGAACCAAGGGGTTCACAATCAAGAAGGTCCCCCGATTACCATCCCGGAAAGACCAGCGCAGACGGGTAAATCCTCTCCGTTGTCTTTCCCCTCCTTCATTGAGTGCCACGGCATTACCCTTGACGTCGACGAGGCCGATGAGCTTCTGCTGCAATTCCGGCAGCAACAAGCCGTCCTAGCACCATATGTCGAGATACCTGAGGCGATGACTGCCTCACAGCTTCGAGACGAGAAGCCGCTTCTCTTTCTAGCCATCATGACAGCCGCGGCTCACCATGATGCTCGGAGCCAGGAAGAGTTCTCCAAGGCATCCATCGCCTTGCTCGCCGACCACGTCCTCATCCGAGGACAGAAGAGTCTCGCGGTTCTCCAGGGGATGTTGGTACTGTTGGGCTGGTCCCACACCCAAAGCCTGTTCAACCCGCAGATCACGAACCTCTTGCACCTGTGCATGGCCATGTCCGTCGACTTAGGCTTGAACCAGTCTACAGCTCCATTGACAGAGTCGCAAAGAACCGCAACTCTTTTTGATGGTCCGAGGAGAGCTGTTCATGGGCCTGCTTTCAGCTCCCACATTCGAACGCTTGAGGAACGCCGGGCCTACGCCGGCTGCTTCTATCTGAGCACCGTCGTTACGACAAGCTTGATAATTCCCATCTCTACGGCGCTACCATGGTCTGCACAGTTGGACGAGGCCTGCGACGTGCTGAGCCGGTCGGGCATTTCCAATGACGCCCGGCTGGCCAGGCTTGTGAAGCTGCAGCACATTACCTCCCAGATTAGCGACATGAAGAAAAACACCATGTCATGCGGTCATGGCGCCGTCACACCCCTCTCAATCTATATCTCGCCTTTCGAGACCATATTGACAAATCTTTGGGATGACACACCCGAAGAAATCCGACAGGACAGTAAGTTTGCGCCCACGCTAGCCGGCCTCTCCCATATCTTAAGGGATACACACGAACTGACACCTATATACTCAGCCTGCTTACACATGGCCTATCACACCGCCCGCATGCACCTATATCAGATCTCGCTCCCCCCAACCATCACATCGGCTCCCTCGGCTCCCTCCTCCCCAGGGTCCCTACCAGCCGCTGTTTCCATAACCGAGACCCGCGTGCTATGCCTCCAGGCGGCCCTCGGCGGACTGGAAGTCCACTTCTCCGTCCCTCCGACCAAGCTATACCACATGTCCCTGCCCTTCTATGCCATGACGGGCCACATCCTGACCACCCTCGCGCGCCTGCGCGCCTGCGCCTCCCCGTCTCCGGAACATGCCGATCCGCTGCACTTCAACCTAGCGCAAATCATCGAGCGAGCGGCCAAGCGTCTAGAAGAGGCCTGCGGGGGAGGAGATAGTGGACCTCCCAACGGCCAGCGCAGAACAGCACCCGTCCACGATGGGAGCAACGCCAGCCGGGCCCGTAGGAAGGGCAAGAATGACCGGTTGGTATACTGGGCCGGCTGCTTGCGGCGCTGTGCCAGAGCACTTGGAATTATTGACGGATCAACCGTCCGACCCGACATTCCTGGGTTTCTGTCGGCGATGGGGGCCTACCGGAAGGAAGCGGTCAGCGGACGCAAAGCAGCGGATCAGACAAATCCCAGCATGGCCGGGCAACATGGCCAGCAGCAGCAGCAGGAGATAACAAGGGATCAGGACGTAGTCACTGCTGGTGGCTATATGACTCCGTCATCTGCACTGGATGTAGGGGCCGTGGTCGAGGGGGGTATTGAGGACGTGCCGGGTTTCCAGGAGAACGACACTTTTCCGATGGAGTTAACAGCGGCTTTTCTGGAGGATATCTCTGGTTTTGGCCTGTTTGGGCTCTCTGACGACTTTCTCATGCATGATATGTTTGCGGGTGACGGTGGTGGAGGAGATATTGGCTGAGTGCGCTAGACTCTCAGTGGCAAGGATCAATGATCACGGTGGTCGCCGTTCCCGAGACAACTCCACGACGGCCAGTTGATCACCGTTCACGAACGCTTTGCAACATTGACAGTTGGATTTAATATCCCGGTGACTTGTTATCGTGAGGGTTGTCTTGTAGATGGGATTGAAAATATATATGGGATGAGTCTTGCTCCAACAGGGCCGGCAGCTGCTGATACCATTTTCCTTTAGCTTTACCCCTACATTTAACTCTCTTATTGCTTTCATTACACATTCGTCTGAGTATCATCATTAATGTTACAGGCTGATTACAATCTGGTCTAAACCTACGTTGCCGGTCCGTACTCAAAGGCAAGGTCCCGGTACAAGCGTGACCGGACGGCCACTTCAGGAAAGCGTTCTCAGGCTGGGTTGTGGCTCTTTGACGACGACGAGAGCGAGACTGTCGTATCTAAGTCTACGAGATAAGCCAGCCGTAGCTTACAGGTGCGCGAGCCGGAGGTAGGAGATACTTTTACGAGCCAAGTGTCACTTTGGCGGTGCTACTGATCGATTCTAGCATGAATTACCAACTGTTGTAGCGAGCCTCCCAGCTTCACATCCTCGGGGTGAACCGGAAAGTCGTAGTTCTCATATTCTTTCCACATCTGCCTCGTCCGTGGAGATTCCGGGTCTCCCCACGGTTTCCTAAGACATATGTTAGGTACAATCAAGTATAGCACAGAAACTGGACTGGAAAGATACCTCAGACGACTAAAGACGCCGGCGCTGGTAGACTTAGCGCAGATGATGACGGCCGGCCGCGCGAGATCCGCAATGATTTGCTTTACTGGCGCTTTGGCAAAGGCCGAGAATACGATTGACTCGTCATCCATTTCTGCAAAACCGCAAGCTCCATGATCTCCCACAACTTCAAATCCCAGCTCTCGTAACATGTCCTTCGTGTCGTCCGAGTAACACGGATCCTGGGTAAGCAATCTCACTGCCCCCGTATCGCCATTTCTGATTAAAGAACGGGCGATGCTAGCCATAGTCAGGGCAATGGCATGATGTGTTAGAGCTCCTTCTATCAAGCTTGTTTCCGTCTCCTGCTCGTCGTCTGGCCTAGAGTTGTTCTCTATCCTCCACCAATCGGGCGGCTTCAAGTTCAACTCGCCCAGACCGAAACAAACGATTTTTGTTACCTGCTTTCTATTCACATCTTGGCTTAGAAGTTGACGAAGCTGTGACGTAAAGGCTTTGCAAGTCGCGCTTGCGTTCCATCTCTTTTGACTGTTTTCGAACAACAATCGAACACCTTCGATCGGCCCCTCGTAGTTGGGCACCGTCTGGTTTGTCCAATCTACGAGATAGGTGCATTGGTATGTTTCAGGTGGACCGTCGGGTGTGGTTCGAACCTGGTGCCAGTACTCTTGGAACTTGACATAAGGCTTCCTAGAGGTTGCTTGCCGTTAGTAAAAATATCCGCCACCCACAGCTAAGTTAGAAGACAGAGGTTGTTGGATTGTACCAGATTGGCTTCTGCACCCCAAATATGGGGTTCTTGATGTGGACGACGCTGCCGTCGGTGCGGCGAACTGTAAACTTCTCTGCTGTACGCGATTGCGCAAGCTGTTGTTCGATGTCGACCAGGTCTTCTCTTCTCCACAGCTTGACCCCCTGGTCGTATAGGTCTGCTGCGCGTTGACTACTACTTCTCCAATGCGTGCACCCGTATTCAAGCAATGTTGGTTCTAAGACCCGGCCTCCTTCCACTTGTTTCTCTGTCGATTCTGGCATCGTGGGCGCTGGCCTAGCGCTAGCACCTCTTCGGCGCTACCCTCCGGAACAATGGTCAATATCAGACTGATCTACTCATAGCGAGGATCAGGGACACAGCACAAACTCACCGGAAACGATAAAGGTGTGGATTTCCGTTAGGTCTCTTGTCGAAGTCAGCGATGCCCCTGTTAATGCTTCACAAGGTCAGGCGTGCGGAATAATAGAAGATCCTACTATGTATGTTACAGACGCGGACGGGGAAAGAGAGTGAATCAAACACGAGCTAGCTGCCAGGTCTGCGTACGTGTAAAAGACAGTGGTGATACGAAAGAGGCGGTGTCCCATAACAGTGGTTGCCCTACCGGCATCCGGTTTTGACTTTTGAGTTTTCGGCCCGGGTCGAAGCTGTTCGCTTATGGAGCCCCGAAATGCCCTGTATCTAATGGTCGGTTGAGCTATGTGCTCGTTCTGGCACTTAGGTACGAGGGAGCACATAGCTCAACCGACCATGGTAGGTCCAAAATTCAGGACAAACATTGAGCACATAAGGAGAGAATGAGGTCAACCGACCATTGTTGGGGGGCATACGGTTAGGTAAGGTAGGTACCTTATCTTTCACTCCAACCCCGCACTGACTCACCCGTTAAGCCTACCATTAGGCCCAACCTCAACCGACCATTGACTAAGGTAGAGGAGCACAAAGTTCAGCCGACCATTAACTCGAGCAGCACATTGATCAACCGACCATTAACTTGTAGAGCACATAGACAAAGTTCAAGCGACCATTAACTCGAGGAGTACATAGTTCAATCGACCGCGTCTAGGACTTCTCTGAAGTTCGAACAGGAGCATTCCAGACTATCATGCGCTCCCCTGAACCAAACATGACACCGTGAGGCTGTTGTATCCAGAAAGAAGCAAAGTTTGATGTGAGAAGATGAGCACTATTTTCGGGTTTTGCAATGACATCTGGGAGAATCTGCCCAGAATCAATGTATGATGCTTCATCGTTTCGGGCGATCTAACAGTTACACAACAGTATCCAGCTGCTGCCGGCGGGCCATAGATATACCTGAACCACCCCCAAGCCGCGTGTACATTTGGACCGCAGTGTACACCTTGTGAAGAAGCCCCAACCGATCACTCCATGCCGTATACCTCGGCCTCCTTGCACTCCATCCGGTGCTTCTTCCAGTCCTTCTTCTGACACTCGGCCGAGCAGTACTTGACCTCCAAGCATCTGAGACACTTCTTCAACGCGCCGCCGTTCTTCGCCTCCTTCCGTCCACAGTTCCGGCACGCCTCCGCCTCTTGCGACACATCCGCCGTCGTCGCCCGTTGCTCACGGATTTGCTTCGCGAGTTGCCTGTCGATCACGTCTTCGACAAACGGCACCGCAAATGTCGGGCTAATCGCGATCCGCGTCGCATACCGCGCCGCGACCTCCCAATCAGGTAAACCGACAAAGTTCTCGGGCAGCTTGCCCTGTCCACAGCTACAGAGGACCTGGCTGCCGGGTTCTAGGCTAACGGGAACCGTCCCTCGGACAGCATATTCGCAACCCCTGACGTGAGTCCAGGTCCGGCAACGCTCCGCCAGCGCCGGGAGTACTTTCTTCCACAGCACCAGCTCGGCGTCGTCCACGGTTATGGTACAGCACTCGAGCGTACGGAGAATGAGCAGAAAGGCGCCGAAGTCATCGTCCTTCAGCATCGCGGTGGTCATTGGAATGACCGCCGCGTCTAGCGCAACAGAGGCATTGGCCCCGTCGAGACGGAGGGCAGAGACGAAAAGCAGCATGTGAATGCCGCTCTTGGGATGCGCTATCGCGAAAAGACCAGTCTGACCGCCCTGCAGGCCCGACGAGAGCATGAACATCGTGAAGAGCGATTCTTTGAAGTTGAGACGTACCGACGGCGCAAGGCCCGTCTTGGTCGCCGACTCCACTTCTTCGCGCAGGCGGCGCTCGCGGTCTGAGAAAGTAAAGGATGCGAGGTTGGTGAGGAAACGGATGGGTTTCTTGTCCGTCGCGTCAATGATGGGGAGAGAATCCAGGTTCAGGTGAGGGATGTTGAGAGTTACGGGCACGATAGTCCCTGCTACTGTACCATGGCCGGCGATGGTGGGGAAGATGTAGTCCTCTAAACTACCAGTGACACCAGGCTCTGCAAGCAGGGCAACGACCTCGACATAGCTGGACTTCCGCGCGATGCGTGTTTTGCTATTCTCTTGCGTAATCGGCACTCGATAGGTGAGAGGATGCACCAAGATACGTTCTCCAAAGATGATGTCGATTGTGAATGGTGACGTCTGGTGCAATGTGATCGGGACCTTTTCCTGGAGAAGCCTCTTGCCTTCGTCAGATAGGATATTTGCGCGTCCTGTGATTGCAACGATCCTACCAGAGGCTTGGTCTACCTCTGGAGTGAGGGTGGTATCAGATGGTTGGACTATCGGGGGATCCGCCCGGCGTGACAATGAGCCAACGACCGGCAGGCCCTGCTGACCAGGAGCATGCTTTGTGATGTGGACATGCCTGCCGTCCTCCAGCTTGGTTTCGAAAATGGCCATGGGCGCACCAAGCCGGCTCTGGAAGTACATGGCATTCTGCACGGTGCTCTGCAGGCAGAGCGCTACTTGGCTTGTCTGCATGTCTATTTGGAGGGCAGCGGCTGAGGCGTTAAAAGAAGCGACCATAGGCGAGTCTCCGAGCAAACCGCTGGAATCTTCCTGGACGCTGACTGCATAGTCATCACTTTCCCGCGAGCCTGATGCGGTGAGAGTGCCGAACGTGACGTGGACGTCGGCGTACATGTTGTGCCAGCGACCGACCGAGCGTAAGTGGCCCTCCAGGGTCAGGCCAATACCCCTATCTGACGCTTCTTTGAAGACGGGCTTCCAACGAGAGGGCGGCACCACGAGTGTGACCGCAATGGCTTCCGGGATATCTCTCCACTTGCAGAACATGCCCTTTGAGCGGTCACGTCGAATTTCTCCTGTCAGCCACGGTTCCGAGTAGATGCCGGCCTTGGACATCTCTAGTGCTAACCCCTGCGCGTAGTTACTGCCAAACATCAACGTCTTGTCACTGTTGATCAACTGGATGAGTTGACGGGCGACTTCCTTGGCGTCGGTTTCGACTTTGCCGCAGACGGCCTTGACGACTGCTACGAAGCTACCCCGATGATACTGCGGATAAGCAGACGAGGTTGCCTTGGCGGAGTTACCGAGTCCGAGCTGCAGTGAGGACAGGTTTTCGTGCTTGAACATATTGAGGTATACTCTGAAGAGGATGCTCGCTAGTTTCCCTGGGTCCATCGACACCGGGGCCGGAGTGGTAGCGCACAGATGATGGTCCAACTTCCATGCAAGCCGAGACTGTATGGTTGGCTCACCGTCCGGCTTTTCGCTCTTCTCACTGAGAGCAACCAACAATTCGTCAACACTTGACACCGCCGTCGCGTTGGTCCAGTATTCGACAGGAGCAAGGCCAATCAAAAGTGACAGGGTCTTTGTGTGGCCGCAAAGAAGTGACTCGAACTTGTCCTTTTCGCCATCCGTGCCTCGTGCCATAATCTCGGTATAAAGGGTTGATGAAGGCTTTTCTTTCAGTAGGGGACTGGCAGAGACGAGCAGGTTTAGTGTGCCAAGGTGATCCGAAAGATTTGACGTGTCAATAACATCAAATTGCCGCGGTGCACCGCCAGCCGTGGCGTATGATGCTTCGTCAAGAACCAGAGGCCGCGTATCCAGTTGTCGGCGATACCAGTTGGCACTCGTCTTTCCGTCACTCAGACTATGTTGGATGGTCTGGCAGAAAGCAAAGCAGTCGGCCAAGACGAAACGGACTATGATTTTAGAAGAGAGCTCTGTGAATGACTTCGTCCACTCGGTAAACTGGAGCTTTGCTGCTTGCACGAGTTTCGAGTAAGACGGCCCGGCGTCAGCGGAGGGACTAGATCGCAACGGCGACAACTCAGTAAGATTCAGGCCTGCCGTAGCCAGATGAAAGCTGAGCAGGGGGTTAGACGGGAAAGCCAGTGTAACACTGTCGGACAGAGCCGTTGCAAAGACAGGATTGGGGTGCTGAGCAGCAGGGTTGCTAGTTCCAGTGACACCCTTGTCCCACACATCCTCGAATGCCTTTCCCAGGTCGGTGGCCAGTGACAAATACACTGGCGCGGCAGATCGAGCAGCTGTATAGACAGCTGAACCCCGGCCGTATGACTTCTCCTTGTGCTCTTTGGACTTCCTCATGGCAGATCTGAAGTTGTCCTGGTATTGACTGGTGTCCTTGGCGGAGACTGCGGTATCGTACTGCGTCCAGACGGCACGGACGGAGTCGAGCGTGGCCTGGTCGCAGAACCGGACGACCGCGCCGTAGGGAGAGGAGTGCCATGTCTGCAAAGAGGGCGAGACATGCAACAGCTTACGAACTTGAGCCTGCAACACTTTTATGTCTGGTTCGTTCAGGTATCTGTGATAGTACACATTCCATAGCACCTCTGTCGGGGTGTCTGCGTGCTCTCCGCACAGCAAGCTGAGAAGAAGAACATTGCGAGCTGGAGCCTCATCAGAACAAGACAAGAGAAAAGTTTGAGAGAAGTCGCGGGAATACCCACCAACAACATGTTCTTGGACATCACAGCAAGTAACATCTATTTTGCGGGAAGCTAGATGGCCGAACCGGTGACCGTCAATACTTCCAATCCATGACGGCTGTCCGAGGCCTTGGAGATAGAATGATACTTACGGAAGCCTTGCTCTGAGTATGCAGTGTAGAGGATGTGGCGCACATCACCGCATCCGAGCAGCAAGATGTCGGCATCAAGACCCTGTGGAAGGCATCTCGTCAAGCTCACGGCAGGCGTGTTGCCGATCGCATAGAGCGGTGTGATCGGGACAATGAGCGACGGCGTCAACATGTCCAAGTCATCAAGCAGATCAATCGTGTGCTGACCTGACTTGAGCCTTCAAATTGAACACTGCAGCTCATGGGTTTTTTTTTTGGTAGGAGCGATGGATAGGTTTGGGTAAGGTACGGTACAATACCCGATTCCTGACCACCACTCTCACCTTAACAAATAGTGGGGCGCCATGATCTGGATTCTGGGGAACTGCTATCTTAGTGACAACTTGCTAAGGTAAGCTGAGGTCAGGTACCTTACCTTAGCGCGTGCCTCTTTTGATACTGTTCCTGTCGATTGAGCTCTTTTGGCAATCACCAGGTACGAATTAGAAATAACATAATAATCGATTAGAAGATTTGAGGATGACAGGATTAGACGACGAGAGGACGAGTCGAGGAGACCAAATATAATACAGCTGAGGTGCGAGATCAAAAGTTGAGGTACCTGACCGGCGATAAACACATCTCTGTCGGAAATGTCACCAAAGCTAACAGGCGCAATCGTGCAGCAGGTTGTAGCCGCTCATGATGACTACCGAATCCACACAAACAATGAGAATGTCCATCGCAATGTCTATTCAAAATATAGAGATGTGGTTATCGGGCACGGATGCGGATGCGGATGCGGACGCTGATCTGCTCGGCCTCCTAAAGAGGTTTGCTCTACACTAGACCTCAGGGCTGGCAGCCTGCTAGAGTCTGGACGACAGCCCATTTCGTGGCGTCGGAGCTGAGCTGCGAGCCTGCCTCTTCTGTCTTGGCACGAAGCCACTTGCAGTCGCGAATCCAATCCGGCAACGAATGCGATGAACACCATTGCCTCGAGCAATCAATGGGCCACCCTATCACGCCTTGGCACATCAGCCTCCCAATCTTTGCAGTGCGGCTGCGTTGTCCTAGTTGGGTTCTTTAAAGATGGGCAACATCCCGACGAGGATGAGTCCCAAAGCCAATGTTAATGCCTTCAGCATTCGCGTACATCGTTAGTTGTCCGCGACGACGGTAACAGCATTGAACAATGCGCTTCTCCCGTATACCGGCCTTATGGCTGTCGCCGCTCGCCTGGGCCGTTATGGTCGCTGCGACCTGCTACTATCCCGACGGCTCGGTCGCCGGAACATATACCTGGGTGCCTTGCAAAAGCACCGGCACAGCATCTACATGTTGTATCCCCAGCGAGGGCGATGTCTGCATGGCAGACGGCCTCTGCAACTGGGTGGGCCACTACTACTTCCGCGGTGCTTGTACCGACAAGACCTGGCAGGATCCGAGTTGTGCCCAAGTTTGTCAAGGAGGTCAGTCGTCGCTCAAGTTGCAGCCCCTGGTATGCCAAGTACAGAGTCTCTGACAATTCCCACAGACACACCTACCAGCTGGATATCGCTGCAGAAATGCTCGTCTGGCGACTACTGCTGTGGCTCTGGCTGCTGCACGGATGGCACCTCCCAGTTTGCCCTCAACAACACAGCCACTGTCGCTTTCACGTCCTCGACCACGTCGTCGACATCAACTACGTCCAAGAAAACCACGACGACGAGCTCGAGCACCCGGACCACCAGCACGAGCAGCAGAACCACATCGACGTCCGGAACCGCCCTCGCGACCGGCGTGACAGTGACAGCCGCATCAGCAACGTCCACCTCGAGCTCGGCGAGCAGCGGAGGAGGTGGCGGCGGTAGCAGCAGCAATAAGGACCTGGGCGTCGCACTCGGAGTGGGCCTCGCGGGCAGCATCATCGGCGTGGCCTGCGCCACCGCCGTCTTCCTGCTGATCCGCAGGGACAAGAAGAAGAAGCAGGCAGCTGCCGAGGCCGGCTTGCTAGCGCCAAGTGCACCAGCCGGGCCACCGATGTCCCCGGCTACCGATGTGCCAACTCTAGCTTCGCCCGCGCCTACTTATCCGTCGCCGTACCCCTCGCCGTATCCGACACCGTCGCCGGGGTTCGTAGCGGAAAAAGACGGACGGCTTGGGTGAACTAATTTCTTGGGCACAAGAGAGATGAAGTGAAGGTTGTGCTAGAGGTTATGGGCACGGAATTTATGAGGATATGACGTCTGCTTACTCGTCCACGGAAGAAAGTAATGTCGTGGGGGCCAACATTTCCAACATGATCGGGAAATGATGAAACGTCCTGATTTGTGCTTTGGATTTCACTAACAGCGAACTGCTGGTGTCATAGAGGGGGGACAGACGAATCTGGTCAATTACAGTCACATGAAATATTCACAGGGCACATTGCAATGGTCTCTTCTCCATCGATGAATCCAGTCATGTTACGTATCTCTAGCAAGCCCGCAAGAGGAAAGAAACCCTCGTGTCAGCCGTCCAAGGAAACCGCGCCGCGTCTTTCTTCCCTCCCGTCGTGTCTTCTCGTCTCGTACATGGGGACGTCCCATTACTCTCTTCCAAAGAAAAACACCCCGAGTGACCCGACTTCCTATTAGTACACAGCTGACACGAACCTAGAATACACGGGGGCATCCCAACATAAGCGTCGTTAACAACAAGACCTCGATCTCGCCGAAGTAAATAAACGGTGCCTGAGTAAAAACATCCAGAGGCGCAAAAAGGTCGAAAAGAACCCAGAATCGAGAAGTAGAGCATGCTGGAGACTTCTCCTGACACATGCCTGCCCTGGTAATTAAAGGTTTGACTCCCGAAAGAAAGGCGAGTCTAAGAAGAGTGCACGTCATCCATCGCAAGAGTCCCAAAGAATTCGTTTCCCGTTTCACGAACTCCCAAAAAAAACATCGACGTCCTCCGCATTTGTGAACAGCGCAACCTCGTCGACATCCTCGAAGTACTTCCCGCCACCCATCATCATGTCCCGCTCGGCCTGGTGCAGCTGCACCAGCCCGTCCTCGTGGCTGCCAAAGGCGTGGAGGAGCATGTCGTCGTGCACGTCCACGAGCGACAGCGCGGACATGTTGCCCGCCCCGGCCCCGCAGCTGACGGCAGCGGCGTGGGCGGCGACGGTGGTGCCCAGGCCGATGGAGTGGTCCGACAGCCCGGAGGCGTTGGGGTCGAAGTCGTCGACGTCGTCGAGGTCGAAGTAGCGCGGCGGCTGGGTCGCTGCTGCGCCGGCACCGGAGTCGGTGTTGGCGGGCGGTGGGGAGGAGGAGGCAGACAGCTCGGGCGGAGTACCGGGTTGGTGGGTATAATTGCTCGTTACGCTCTTGGCTGGAGAAGCCGGTGCTGTGTCTGCACCGGCGGCGCGGGTGAGGCTTGCGGGCATGGTTGGCAGGCCGTGGAAGGAGTAGTTGCTCATCGTCGAGGGAGACGCGGCGGTGATCTGTTCCGGGCTGACGCTTGTGACGTCGAACGTGTTGTTATCTTCAAAGTTGGACGAGGTGGGCATGAAGGCCGAGGATATCGCTGCTGGGCTCATGGTCTTGGTGCTAGTTGCTCTCGACGTTGTTGATCCGATGTCGTGCATGGGCAGGTTCAAGGCCGGGGCGGTTGCTGAGCTAGCGCCCATGACCCCGACATCCATCATGTCCATGTCAGGGAAAGGAGCGTCGTCGAGGACTCCATCGAAGTCATGGTCGTTCGAGGGAGAGTTGGCAGCCGAGCTGTCGTAGTACTCTGACTGACTGCCGGCGGAGCTCGGCGTGGATGTGTGTCTACCGGCCTGGGACCCACTGGCGGACGCCTTGTTCTTACGACGGGTCCGCTCGCTCTTCTCGAGGCGGTCTTCCATGTCAGGCCTGTACTTGCGCGGCCGTCCACGCTTAACGACCTTCCGCACGACGCCGTCAAATGCGCCAATACACATGCCTCGCTGGCGATGGCGGGTCAGGGCGTCGTGGCGGGCGAAGCTGTTGCCGCACTCGCACGGGTACGGCTTGATACCGGTATGGATCTTGGCGTGACGCTTCAGGTCGTGCTGCCGCACAAAGCACTTCTTGCACGTTGGGCACTGGTACTGCCGGTCGTTCAGGTGCGTCTGGACGTGGCTCTTGATGTTCTCTTTGCGGCCGAACTTCTTGCCGCACGACTCGTATGTGCAGGTCCACTTGGCATCGGCGTCGGGACCGTCGATGTACATTTGGATCTCGTCGATGGTCACGCCCGTGTCTGTCTTTGTCTCTTCGATGTTGATGCTGGAGATGCTGGCAGCGCTCACGATAGATGCCAGAGACTCGGTCCGCCGGTGAGGGGAGCTGCGGCGGGATGACTGTGCCGATGATCTCTCCGGTCTTACCGTGTCCTGCGAGTCCACGTCGTGCGGTTGGAGATCTGGCTTCTGTTCGAAGACGCGGTTCATGGTGAAAGCGGCCATGTGGGGATGCATTGGTGGCGAGCTGCGGAGGTTGCTGGCAGGGAGGTCTTCAAAGTCGCCCTCGATTTTGACGAACTGGTCCATGGTGGTCATGTCGATGAAGTCGGCCGATGGTATGCATGAGTCTGCATACGGTCTGGACATGGTGCTCATGGGCTCCTGGCCGGATTGCTGTTGCGCCATGGCTTGGGCTTCCGCTTGTTGACGCATTTGTTCAAAGACACCAGTGCTTCGCTGCGATCTGTTGCCGCGGACTGGCTTGATGGTCTCTTCCAGCGACTCGTCGTAGTCATCTGAGAAGCGGCTTGGTCGTTGCTGGTCGTGCTTCATGATACGATCATGAGGTGTCTCCACCGGTGTAGGGGGGTAATAAACTGTTCTCCTTGTTAGCTGCCTGCTGCTTCCGCAAAAGCCCAGAATGGCGGACTCGATGACATGGGGACTCTTACTGTTGTCATTCTGTCCGGGGGGCGTATACGGTCTTCCGTTATGTATTGGTTCGGGGCCCATGTTCTCGAACTTTGCAACCCGGTCGAGGATCCCATTGCTGATGCGACGGGATGAGCGGCGCGAGTTCGTGGCCTCGCCCTCCGAGATCCAGCCCTGGGGGGATTCACTTGGGCTTGCCTCGGCAAACGTCAGGAAAGTGGGCGTTGACAGGGCGCTGTCGGGAGCATAGAGCTCAAAGTCCTGTCCCTGGGCGTTGTTGTAGCCTTGCTGGCTTTTCTGCATCATGTCGTCCATCTGGCTTAGGTACGGCCCGAAGGACATGCTCATGTCCTCCATTTGTCTAGTACTTGGCATGACGTTGACGAACCTCTGGCTCTGGGGTGTTCCGTGAGGGGAGATCAGAAAGTTGTTGTTCTCGTCTATGCCGAAGTGGTTGATGCTTCCGATGCTGCTGGTGCTACTGTTTCGGCTGTGGCAGGAGCTCCTACTCTGGTTGTTGCTGTGCCTGTTGATAGCACTGTTCCTCCTGCTGTTGCTGGCATAGTTGCTAGCGTTGGTGCTGTTGATGGGCTGGCTAGGCCCTAGTCGCGCTGTGCGTTGCTGCTGCGTTTCTCGCATGACATGCTGTGGTGTCGTTGATAATCCTTGGTTGTTAGTCGTTGGTGTACTTACCGGAGAGTAGTCCTGCCGATTTGTGCCCGTTGCCGACGATGATGGTGGCTGCAGCTGGAGTCGCCTTGTGTCGAGGCTCATGCCTCGTCGATGTGACACATGGGACCGTTGTTGTTGCTGTTGCTGCGCCTGGTCGTGATATCTGAAGTTGGGCAACGGTGCAATCTTCACCGCTTCGAAAGCCGTGGGCGTCGAGTTCTGTCGTCGATGCAGCCGTTGGCGCGAGTGAAGATTGCTGGGTGTTGGTGGTGGATTGGACAGCATTGTTGATGCAGATGTGAGTTCGGAAGGGGGGTCAGTCGTTCGTTGTCGTCGATGTGATTCTTGACGCACTCGCTGAATGAGTGCTGATCGAATTGGTTCCGAAACTGGCCAAGAAAACGATTGTCAGTCGCTGTTCTAATACACGGTACAGTCTTCTCTCAGGATGTCCAAGTCTCACCTCCGCAGCGCAAGCCAGGCGGCCGGGCGAGATGGGATAAGTCGGTTGTGCTCAGTCGATGTCGACTTTGCAGAAGGACTATAGTGTGAAGCTCTGTCTCTGACGCCTTGCTCAGGCGAGTGACAGTATGGATAGGAGAACTCTAGCTTGAAGACGAGTGTTCAATTGCAGTCTAGGTGTTTATGAGATGGAGCTTGTTGAGGTGAAGTTTGTGTATGCGGAATTGTGTTGAACTCCAGTATCAATTGGACAGATGTAGATCTGGGATCAAAAAGTAAGAGAGACTAGACAGGGAAGAGGGTGGTAGCAACAGCAGTGGGCGCCAAGATCGAGGGTCGAGTCCGATGTTGACATCTCGGGTTGGGCGTTGCCAGGCAACCAAGAGACTTACACGTGCGGTTGAGCGAGTTGTGACCATCGAATCAGAAAACCTGCTGTGGCACCACCCTGAGTCGCCAGGATCGCGTTAGCGCCCGCGATCCACTGCTGCACACCTGCTGCACCCCATCAAAACCAGATCCAGGGGACCTTAACGACAAATTGACAACGTCATATCACCACGGGCTACATTCCACGACCCATCAGCCCACCCTAGTGTACAATGTTTTCACAGATTATGCCGTATTCCGGATATCATACAGTAGCCGCCGTTGGCCATGAGCGCATTCGTCTTACACTATTCGGCAAAATGGCAAATTTAGGCGGTTCCTGCTACTAGACCTCCAGACTATTAAAGACAGATGATAGAAAACAAGGCGCGAAACACCACGACAACCGACAAAAACACTTAGTTGTTCCCATATTTTCACATATAATGACAGAACAACACGCTACGGTCACAGCTGCATCTGTGATCTACCACGACCATCATATAGCCTTTTCGATTCCATGCGGGCCAGCAAATCTTTGGTAATTCAACTCACATTCGCCTTCTGAAATCATCCACCTCCACGGGTCACATGAAGGCCTACCGGTCGCCCTCGTGTTGCTCACAACTGTAGCTGCGCCGCCGCCACGGCAGACAAGGTCGCAGGCACCGCTGCTGGCGGCGGAGGGTCTGCAAACAGCTGTACGCAAAAATCTTGCACTGCTTTGCGCTCCTCCGCCGACATCTCCCCTTGCCTGTGGATTTTCTCTCGTAGAACTTCTTCAATATGCGGCATGTCCGGCCGATCCGTCGGGTTGTGGTTCATGCAGGACATCACCAGCTCCCGCAAATCCCGATCTACATAGTCGTAGTGAGGGTCTAGCAGCCCCGTGCCGTAGCTCCACTGCGTCTCCAGGGTGCCGTCGGGAAGCTCTGTGTCGTACGGCACGGCAACCGGCGGGTACTCGATCGAGTGCAGCGTGATGAGCTGCCACATCACCTGCGCCACCTGATAGAGGTTCGTCCACCAGTGGTAGTTGCCTGCGGTCGCCTTTTGCACACCGTGCTCCGAGAATGGTGTCCTTCTCACATAGTCCCATTCCTCGGTGAACTGCTCTGGCGTGTATATGGTGAATTTGCCACGTCGTCGCGCCGCCCACATCCTGTGAGGGTCATTTCTGAAGCGGATGTCGACGTTCAAGCAGAGGCCGAGGTCCGCGATCTTGACGACCGGTAAGATACTGTGCTCGTCCCCGTCAAAGTCGCCAATGAGGATGTTCTGCGGATCCAGGTCGAAGTGAACCATGGTGCTGTCCACTTGATCCAACTCCCAGAGATGCTCACATGATTCTGTCTTTTGAGATACGTTGTGGTGCTCTGGGTCCTCTTCTGGATTGTGCCAAATGCCCGGGTACGCCATGGCGATGACCCCCTTGAACAAACAGTCGAATATCTGCCACAGGAGCTGGTCGGGGAAGGGCGTGTCGCTCATGCTGGCCTTGCACAAGCACCCGTACAAGTCTCCGCGTTGCATGAACTCGATGAAGAGCATGTCGTCCCTGGCATCTAGTTGTTTCCTCAGCATCCTCCTATTGAAGTTCCTGACATCCTCCATCACCCGTGCCCGGTCAACATCGGTCATTTCTGCGACACCTTCACCTACAGAACCGAGAGTCGAGGCCCGCGGCTTCTTGCTGCGGCCTTCGCGACTCGATGATGTCGTCCTCCGTGGATTTTCCTCGAGCACAACACGTTGAACAATGTGCCTCGCCCCGGCAGTCTCGATGTGATTGCGCTTCTCCTTGGCCATCGCCTCCTGCTCGGTACCATGAAGAGCAACCTTGCACACCACCTTCAGCGTCTCCCCATTCGGCTTTGTCCCGTCCACCTCGCACGCGATGCCGAGTCCTCCCCAGCCGAGTATCCTGCCCACGCGCAGGTCAGCGAACTGCAAGTTCTGGTCCAGTGCCATGGCATTGCGATTGGCCTGGTCCCGGTATCGATCGCGCCTTCTCCGCGCTTTCTTGACAATACGGTGCAGCGGTGGCCCCCAATTCATCTCCTGGTGGCCCACCCACTCCCCGGACCGGGGAAACCGCATATGTCGCAGAATTGCGGCCCGTTTCTGGCGGTCATATTTTTGGGCTTCATCATAACCGGCCCGCCAGAGATGGAAGAAGTCAGTGCTGGTCTTTTGGAGGTATAGCAGCCTGGCCTCGTTATGATATTCGGCCATGATGGCCGCGTCCACTGCTTCATATTCCATTTTGTGCCTGTGCTCTCTCGAGGGGTGAGAATATACGCCGCAATCCAGACAGTCTCCGTATACAAAAGCAGGACAGATATCGCAAAAAAAAGTGTTGCTACGGGATTGCATGGTATTTGAACATCCTGAATGACAAAGGCCATTGGATGCTAGCTTACTTTGGACCAACCACAAACCACCATCAAAGATTCCCATTTCTTTATATCACCTACATTAGTATTCAAGACGCATGCGGAGTATACACACCTCAAACAAAGGGCATATACAGACATTTACAGATCGTCCTCTGACCCCGCCCCGGATCCGTCCTCGAGGTCCTTGGGCGGTAGCGTGACCTCGTCCTTGTCCCCGTCTTTGACCTGGTCCCAGAACTTCTTGGCGGCCTCTTTGTCGTCCGCAAACAGATGGTCCACCACGAGCTTTTTCGGCGTCTCGCTCATCCACTGGAACAGCGAGAAGTCCCTGAACTCGTCTGCCCGGAAGACCTCGAGCATCTCCAGCGGCTCGTCGCCGATATTTTCGACAAAGTGGCCCATGTTTTTGGGCACGATGCCCACGTCGCCGGGAAGGTAGTTGAAGGTCCTGGCGTTGCCCTCGGCTGCAAAGACGGTTATGCGCGCGCGGCCGCGGATGAAGAAGGACCTGGAAGGTCGGTTAGTCGTTCTGCAAGGTTTATACACTGGTGAGAGGATAACTAGAGGAGCTTACCATTCGTCAGCGTTCGGGTGCCAGTGCATCTCGCGCAGCGCACCGGGCTCAATGATGACGTGGGCTGCAGCCACGGTCTTGGAGATGGGGAAGTTCTTGGAGTCTGTGATTCGAACCTCGCCGCCCGTCGTCTTCTTGGGCTCCTGGTCCAGCATCTTATGGGTGAATTGGTACTTTGACTTCTTCACGTGCTTTCCAGACGGTCGTTCTTCGTCGATCGAGCCAGGTTTAGTGCCTTGGAAGATGTACTTCTCCGACTTGGGAACGTGGGCAAAAACTTCCGGAGCGAGATGAAAGTTCTTTGAGATCACCGACTTGGGAGTGTGGGCTGAACAGTGTAAGCTAGGATTCTGTGCGGCGGCGTAGGACGAGTCTTACCTAGCCAGTCCGTCAGAATGAAAGTGGATTCCTCGGAGAAGTTGCCATCATCAAAGATCAAGAGAAACTCGGTGCCGTTTTTACCAAGGCCCTGCAGCGAGTGCGGCACGCCACTTGGGAAGTACCACAGGTCGCCCTTTTTGAGATCATCGATGAAGTTCCCTCCCTCGTAGTCAATAGCAGTAACGCGAACCTCGCCCTCGAGAACTGAAAAGTCGATCAGCATGGTGAACACTAGGGTATATGCGTTAGCAACTTACCGTAAGCCCACTCGGCTTCCTTGTGCCAGTGCAATTCGCGAATGACGCCTTCGTCAAGTCGCATGTTTACACCAGCAAGTTCGATACTGCTGGGCAGCTCCCTGATGGTAGTCTGTCTAGTCCATCCTCCTTCCTGGTGAAATATCAGCAACGCTGCCCACGCCAACAAATATGTCTGCCATATCAGTGATCTCAACTCATACCTCAATACGAATGTGCGAGTCGACAAAGCTCCACCGCATGTTCTTCAGGGCACCGTGGTCGGTGCTAGGCGGTCGGACCAGGTCTGGGCTCTGCTTGGCCCGTTCTTTGTTCCACGGGCCCAGGACCGACGCACCGAGGCCGTTACGCCAGGGCAGAGGGTCTACATCCTTGCCGATGGAGTCAACTGCCCCGTCGTACGGGTCTCTGTGACCCGGGGTATACGGAGGCGCACTCTTCCGGTACTTGGCCGGCAGCGGCTTGCCGTCTAGGAGCCGCTGACGAGGACTGTCCTGGACCGGAACAGAAAGTCCCAAGTTAGCCAGGAGAAAGCCCGTGAAAAGGAGCTTAAGCACAGCCATTGCGTCAATGACGAGGTGTGAAGATCGCAAGTACGAACTTCTGCTGAGTTGTTTTGGAAGCTGGGTTGACCTAGAGACGATGATGTGATCACTAAAGAAGGTGGTTGGCTGTCAGTAAGCCGAATGTTTACACAATATTCCCGAACAAGCTGCGTCCAACTCTGCTCAACACAAATTGAGAATGCAGGCTGCCGGTACACTGCCAAAACAGGTGAAGGTGAGATAGATATGACAAGAGGACAGCAGGACAAGACACTGTGCTTAATGTACCGGCCATCGAGACGGATATAACCTTCGTGACGCCATCCTCGAGCCACGGCTGACTAAGTCGCAGAAGGCATCATGACGTTCTTGACCCCTGCACTAACCGGTGCGGGGAAGCGCTGACGATTGTCAGGGGGGCTCACTAAGTTGCCAACACAGATGAATGGGTCATGTCAACTGGAAGAGCATGTAAATTGTGACTATCGAAGCAAGAGTTTGCATACTTGGTCGAATAAGAAGTGTCGTGGCCGCGACTGACAATGATATCTAGGGCGACAACTACCACCAAGAGCCCATAGCATCCGCAATGGCAACACTATACCAATGGGCTCCGGCTCGGCCAAAGCAGGCTTGCTGAAGAGTGAACACACATTCATGGACTGGCAATCTCACGCCCCAGTACAACATGGCGGCTCGACAGAGGCCAAGGGAGCATCCGCAATGGCAACACTATACCAATGGGCTCCGGCTCGGCCAAAGCAGGCTTGCTGAAGAGTGAACACACATTCATGGACTGGCAATCTCACGCCCCAGTACAACATGGCGGCTCGACAGAGGCCTTGACTCACCTTGGCCTCTGTAACTTCGAGGCCGGACTGCGTCAAGGATTGGCAGCAACATGGAGGCCATCTGACCCATACTACTTTTTACCACATTAGCTAGAGCGCCTGCGAAGCGCGCGCTCACGACGAGCGGAGAAGGCACTGCGGTAATGTGAGCCCAGCCCAGCCAGCATGAACACTGCAAGCTATACACTCTGCGACTCTGGTCGCTAATGTCCGGCCCACAATTGAACTGCTGGCTCAAAAGCCGCGAAGAGGGTTCGTGCTTCCGCTACGGTATACCCATCGGACCGCCATTACGACTTCGAGTTCACTGGTGAGACGAGAAAGCTTTATTCCCTGGTAATGGGTCTGGTAAGGGCCGAGCGTGTCAATGGAACGGACGTCGGAACTCCACCATGGAGTCGAGGGCACCACTGTCGCCAATTGAGGCGCAATGGCGATTACAATCTAAACTTCACAGACGCAAGTCAGTGGACTGAGGCCAAAACAAGGCATGACACAAGAAGCGGAAAGTGCAAGAAAGAAAACAATCAGAAGTGCACAAAGTGCTGGATTCGTCGTCATTTGCAGGGTCTTAAGCTGCTCAGTAACACGGACCAGGATGTTCATCAGGATAACATGCGATTCGGAAAAAGAAGAGATAAAAGAGAGGTGATGGCTTACCATGAGCATGCATACTTGATTGTGCCGTGACTAGTCAAGACTGAAGCAGCGCGTGCGAACCTGCGGTGGAAGTTTTCGCGGTGTTGATGGTGGTCTCGGGAAAGAGAGAAAAGGTTGAGAAATCTCGTCGAAGCTTTTTGTGTGGCCGAGGCTAAGCGCAAGAGGCGACCCACATCTGTCCCCACATGTTATTTCGGACAGAAGGTAAAATGGAAGTCACAGTAACTCGAATATCAATGTCCATCTTCATCTTCACCTCGAACTATATACGACGAATGAGAATATTAGAGACACAAGGGATTGGTATGTTATGACTGTAAATGGGACAGTCATGCTGTTTCCGGCCTTCTATTTCTTCACTCCAACGCAGTAGTAGTACCCGACCCAGAGAGAGGAGCAATCAGTCTGTACAAAAACCATTCATGGTCAGTCAGGCTTACCATCAGGGCACAGAGAGAAGAGACAACTCACCCCAACCGCTGGGTTCCACTTATAAAAGTCCTGCAGCGAGAAAGTCTTGTACTGGTCGACAACCTTCTGGCAGTAGTCACCGGACTTGGCCTGATAATACGCGTTACACGACGAGATGATGCCACCCTGTGTCGGAGTCGGCCCAGACGGCGGAGCAGTCGTTGTCGTCGGCTTCTTGGTCGTGGTCGGCGTACCTGGCACACCGACGCAGACGTAATAGCCCGTCCAGAGACTAGAGCAGTCGGAGCCCACTGCCGGGTTCCAGCTGTAGAAGTCGCTCAGCGAGAAAGTGCCATACTTGGACACGATGTTGGCGCAGGTGTCGCCGCTGCTGACCAGGTAGTAGTTGGTGCACTTGGACGTGATGCCTGATTGCGTGGGCGTCGGCCCCGTGGGTGCGGTAGTCGTGGCCTTGGTGGTGGTAGTTAGTGTGGTCGGCGTGCCGGGGACGCCGACACAGACATAGTAACCCACCCACAACGAGGTGCAGTCACTGCCAACAGCCGGATTCCACTTGTAGCTATGGGTAGGAGTCAGTTCAGGTGCGCCTTCCCAGAGAGTTCCGAGGACTGCGGGCATGCAATGGACATACAAGTCAGCCAGGGTGAAGGTATTGTACTTGGAAACAATTGCTCCGCAAGTGTCACCAGAGGACACCAGGTAAAAGGACTTGCAGTTAGAAACCAGACCGTCCTGCGTTGGGGAGGGAGCTGCTGGGATTGTGCTTGTGCTTGTGCTTGTTGTCGCCGTCTTGCTGGTGCTCTTGCTCGTGCTGGTAGTCGTTGGTGAGGTTGGCTTGGCAGTGGTGGTGCTTGAGGTGGTGCTTGTGGTGCTGGTAGAAGCCTTCGTCGTGGTCGGCGCTGCGCCATAGTCCCATTCGACGCAGTACGATGCACCCGGCGTCAAAGTCGGGCACTTGACAGTCGGGTTGTACTGCTGGAATTGATCGACCGTGATACCCCATAGAGCAGCGAGTGTGGTGCAGGTATCCCCGGGGTCGGCCTGCCAGGTGAAGGTGCATACAGCCTGAACTGAGGCCGTTCCGGCAGCGGCGGCCAAAATGGCCCTTGAGAAGAATGAAGAAACCATTGTCTCGGCCTTCGAGGGTGCTCAGCAATTACTCGTCAAGCAGGAAGTCCAGAGAATCGCCTGATCTGCGGTGATCAGTACTGGCAGTGCCATGTCTTCTGCAGGATGAGCGCGGGCTATTTATGGTGTGGTGGTCCTCATAAGACGTATATATCCATGCCACCCCTTTTCTGTCCGCTGGAGTTGCATTCCGTACTGCTCTACTGCCAGACGATATATAGGGTGACACTCCGGACATGGCGGAGCTGCAAGGGGTTTTGCTCGCTGTTGCTGGTACGAATGGTCATCTGCAGCGCAATAGTACCGTCGAATTGACGTAGTAGCGAAGGATTGCGGCTTTGCCACGACCCTTTATGGTTATTCCAGCGCCGCAGGTGTACATCGGCACCGTGTAAGTCATCTGAACCGGGGACGCTGATTGGGTCGCTTTATTGGTTGACGGCTGATTCCTAGATTGTAACCATCCTGCACGACCTATGCCTCTGGTTTCGCAGTCAGTGATTATTTAGCAGCGTCGTACATCAAGAGGAATGGGTGCGGCCACGGTTGCCTTCCTAGAGGAACAGTGATGTGACGCTGCTGTCGATATAAGGATGAAGCCCCCGGTCGCCGAATTTGCGCGGTTGCCAACCTGGTGCCAGATGTGGGCGAAGGATCGCCGAACCGAAGACTTTTTCCAAGTGCCACGTTCACATTGAACACAGCTGTTATTGCCTGCAAGTAACTTGCTCAAACAAGCTAGAACAGAGAGGGAGACAAGTGGAGAGCCCGTCGAGTTGTCCTCGTTCAGCCCGATGGATTGTCGACACGAGTGCACAGTAACATGGACATGCAACAACATCCAACGCGCAAAAACGTTCTGAATCAGGTTGCCGCTGCTCATGGTGATCATGACACCATTCCAGGACTCGACGAACGAAGGCACGAACCGAACAGCTGGGTATCTTGTGCTATAACATTATTTTATTAGGTATGATGATCGCCGGTGGGAGTGCTTGCTCCGGATCCGTGTCAACGGTCAATCAACGAAACCAGTCTATTCAAATTCCATACCGGATGGAGACACGTCGCAGCGTCGCAGGAAAGAAATTTGCGAAGCGTTCAACACGTCCTAAACACCAAGAGCTCATTGGTGAACAGCTGCCAGCGAGGAGCTCAAACCACAAGACCCTTCACCTGCTTGAAATCCTTCACCTTGATGTCCCTCCAGAAAAAGACTGCGACGAAAGAGATGACCTGGATGGCAGTCGCCGCAATCAACATGGTCTTCTGCGCATCACCATATGCCTGGTTGATAGCGTTCCTGGTGGGTGATCCCATGGGGTAGGACATTTGCTCCGTAATGCTGCCGTAGATCGTCGTGAGATTACCCTGAGACTCGGCGGGAAGGTACTCGCCCAGCTTCTCGGGGAACACTCCTGTCCAGATGGCAGCGGCAACAGTGCTGCCGATAGCACCGCCAATGCTGGCAAACATGGCCTCGAGAGCCAGCACCACTGCGATGTACTGATGCGTGGTCGCAGCCATGACAGCCATTTGCTCGCAAATAACGAGCGTACCACCGGAGAAGGCGATGAAGATCTGGCACATGATAATGTAGCCGATGTTGACGTCGGGCTGGCGGAAGGCGATCATGAGGCCGACACCGAGGGTTGTGAGGGGTACACCGAAGCCTAGAGCTAGCCACTTGAAGCGCCCCGTCCAGCGAATGAGCACACCCACGATGAGACTGAAGAAGCAGGAGCCGATGCTGTAGATGTTGCCAATGTAGCTCGCTTGGGTGATGGTCAGTCCGTTGACAACTTGGAGGAAAGAGAAGAAGTACGAGTCCCAGATGTAGAACGAGACGAAGAGGGAGGCCGACAAGACACAGGCGCCAAGGACAGTGCGGTCCGCCAGCAACTCGAAGGGAATGAACGTCTTTGGTGCGACGAACTTCTCATACAACGCAAAGGCGATGAGAAGCACGATGCCAAAGACGAGCATACAGATCACCAAGGCGGAACTCCATCCTTTGGCTTGGTAAGAGTACAAGCTGAACGGCAGGAGGAACAGTGCCAGACCACCAGCAATGAGGAGGATGCCAACAACGTCAAACTCGATAACGTAGTACTTTAAAGAGGTCCAGAAAGTGCCTTTAGACTCTCGCTTGACGATCAAACCGTTCTTCTTGGCCTTCCTGTAGTTGAGCCAAAAGACCAAGAACAAAGGCAAGGTCACGAAGGGGGTAATGATGGCGAAGGTGCCAAACCCCCACCGGAAGCCACCTGCAGAGGCCAGGAAGGCAGTCGCAAGCGGACCACCGATCCACACCGTGGCGATGTAAGGAGAGTTGATGAAGGCAAAGGCGAATGCTCGGTTCTTGAGAGCAGACGTGTCGGCGATGAAGATGCCGCAGCAGTAGGAGACGCCGTTATAGCTGGAACATACCCTGTTAGAATATCATGTCCTAGCACCCGCAATGGTGGCGACTTCTTTGGTAACACTTACCCAACCCAGTAGAAGACCTGTGCTGCAGCATACGTCTGGACGTTTTGACAAGCAGCCATCATGATCAAGCCAATGACCATGAACCAGATCATAACGAAGAAACCTTGCGGGCGTCCAAAGATATCGAGAACCTTGGCCAGGGGCAGCTTGATGAGACCACCAATAAGACTCGACATGATACCGGTGGTGGCTGTCAGCGAGTGGCGCGAGAAACTACTGGTAACATATGGCGTCAGGGACCCGCTCATGCCCTGCTGCATGGCATCGACAAACATAATGAGCCAAATCCTGCCTGTCGTTAGTTATATATCATTGAGAGATAGAGCACATCTGCGCATTTACATACAGGAGGTATGCCGTGATGAGCCATGGCTTCGTCCATGTCTTGGTGGTGGCTTCCATCTTTTGCACACCTGGCTGAGCATCGTAAGAGATATCGTCAGAATCGCTCGCGTCATGGTTGTCCTGAACCGATCCGGTCTCTTTGGTGTGCTTCTCGCTCTCGGTCACCGTGTTCTCAGCCACAGAGACTTCGAATGGCCGGCGCCGAAGCGCCGACGACAAGTCGGTCATGTATCCCATCGGGGCCGATCGCATGTAGTAGTGGCAGTCGTTGTAGAGTAGAATAGAGGAGAGCCAGGGGTCAATGTCGACCCAATCACTCGGTCCTGTGAAATCGAGAAAGACTTGTCTCTTATAAAAAACAGAAAGATCGGAAAGGATGCGGTGCACGGAGAATGGCAGGCGCGACTTGGAGTTTATCTACTGTTCCATGCAGGCTGGAACTGACGTCCAGCGAGTGGATCTGCACCGACGAGAGTTCCGCAACCTGACATCCATCCCATTCCTGCCCGCCACGGCGATGCAAACGTCTCGAACCATAAGCGCAGTACATACTCCCTTTCCAGGCGGCAGGTGCGACCTCGACGCCATGCAAGTTTTGGCAACTTTCCAGGTTGGGATTCCTTCAAGGACCTCGAACAACAAGATGGCCAATAGACGGGGGCACCGCACGGGTTCTAGCGGGGCGTCATGCTAGCTAAAGTTGGTGCTAGAACGCAATCGGGGGAAGGAGCGGCTTGGCGTGCGTGGGGACGGTGGGAAATTTTTTATCTGATCATCTTATCAGATTGATACATCTCCATCGTCCAATTAGCAAGGCGGATGTCACAAAGCTTGGACCTCTGGGTCCTCCTCCTCGGTGCAAATCCCCCGTCAGCGGCGTCTCTAGTCCTTTTCTGAGCTCACAATGACTCGTCATCTCAGACCACTTGCATGCTCTCTGCAACTGTCGCGAAGGTATGTTACATCGGCCATGCGTGACCTCGGTGGGTGCGTCGGTATTTCCGACGGGTTTAATAACTCGGAGAGCGACTGGCGGTTTTCTTCTTCTTTTGAGTCCATTTTGACAGACTCGAGGAAAGTTTACAAGAGCTGGCAGCCGTGAAATACTCGCACCAAGGCCCTAGACTAACGACGCGGCAGGTATGGTCTGAGCAGCGGATACTAGGTCTAGCAACTTGAAAATTCTAGATGCCCAATATCAGCTCTTCTTTCTGTCTTAGCAGCACCCTCAAAGCTCATCGAAACGTGCATTGATGTCGACTTCAAGGCACATGGCCTGCCACGGCTGGTGGACGCTGACTCAAGGTATGCATATAGCTTGTTGACGAAAGCTTTCGAAGGTTTCGATCTCTTGCAACGGCGGCTGTCCCTGTTGTGCGTGATTCATGCTATAATTATATCTAACATCAATATTCTACTATTTGCTGTTTGCACGCGGGCCTAGACTCAAGCTAGACTCAAGTAGGTCTTTGACGAACAATTTTGCATAATTTGCAGAGCCAGTCGCTCGGCATCAGTTGACCATTTCGACCTGTTGGCCGTCCACAACTGAGCACTAGCAGTTAAGCCTCAAATTTGCACTCCAGGGTTGTTGCCTCCGGCTTTACGTAAGAGGTAAAGACGGATCGCAAGAAGCCATGCTCGAAACCCAGCCCAGATGCTCCAACTCGATATCACGATGGTCACCTTCTCGATGCTTAACACATCACCTGTAGTACATTGTATACAATAGATTTAGCAGTGGCAATAGTCCTGTGGAGACAAGGTATGGACCCGAATCTTCGGCAACTGCTCGCCTGATCCCCCTAGACTCTACCTTATCCAGTACCTTGCGAGCTGGGTTTCCCTGTCTGGACCATTGGCAGATTTCTCGGGGCGTCCGACGGGGCCTCTCAGGCTCCGAAGCGTCAACAGGATTGGACCACAGCTTCGATACGTTTGACTGAGGTAGGACTTAGGTAGGCACATGCGCATCTTCTCATGCGATCACGACATTTGCGCCTCCTTAGCGGCAGAAATATAACCACTTGCTGCGCTTACTAGAATATTTGCCTGTACGGGATTATGTCCAAGTATATCACGTTGACGCACAAGCAGGTTAACGTAGTGTTACAGCCTTCCTTACCTATGCACACCTTTACCTGTGGCCCTTCGCATGTTCGCAACGACTACAGGCGTAGACTGCGCCACAAGTCGATACGATGTGCTATGAGAAAGCTATCTTTGATGCCATGGATGCCCAGGACTTTTATTTCCTTCTGTCAGGGCACCAAAGCAGAACATGGCGTTAACGAAGGTAGACTGGGGCAGTCTGATCTGTTAAGGGCAACCCTCCCAATGCCCCCGAGCTTTATTGAAGACCTCTCAGAAAGGAATTTTGGTATCGTCAAAGTTGAAGAAACAACCCGAATACTCAATCGTCAGACCATCCAGAACCTTCATGCATCCGACAGTAGATTTCTCGATGGATACCTTCTCCATGTCGACGCCGTGATACGCGACGAAGTCGATGAGTATACTTCCCATGTCAGTGGTGCCAACCCAGCCTATTCCCTTCCTATGTCCCTCGATCAGAATACATGACATTATATGCCACAACGCCAAAGGTAAAAGTGAAGCATACCTGGACGAACAGGAGCTAGAGTAATCCCGAGAGGCTTCAGGACGGGGTTCCATTTCCGAGCCAGCCTGGACAGCGTTCAGCCGTTTGATGACTTCGAGCATAAGGGGCAACGCGACTTAATAGTCTCTCCAACAATTCTTGACTTACATATTCAGTGCCGCCCTGGAGATACTGTATTCGTTTTCAACGTTTGGCATCTTCAGAGCCGCGTCTATTAAAGTCTATGATCCTGCAACCCAGATGAGTTGGCCGCGTTTCTGGCAGTAGCGATCACTCTATTGTCCTTGTTCTTCAGCTAAGTTTTTTGGTGTTAGCTAGTAGAATCATTGCGTGTCTCAGTAAGACGTCAGCTAGACATGCGAAGAGGCAGGTAGACGTAATTAACTACCAGCTCAGTTGCGTATGCCAGCCCAAACCACGGCCAGCTCCTGTGACCAAGTACCATAACATAGTTCTCAGAATTATATATTCTTAAGATGATGATGGCTTATTACTGAGTCATAGTCTGAATGAAAGCTCAGACCGGATGCTGCAGTGTTCACAATCCTCATCTTGGGACATTCTGACGTTTTCACATAAGTTGATTGTGGTTGAGTCGCTTGTTGGTCTCTTATGTGCTTGCCCTAATTCACCATAAACCTCCAACAATGACTTTCAAAGTCATGGAGAATTCACTTTGAGACTGATAGGTAAGGCAATTATGAATTATTCAGCTTTGCAGAGCTGCCCCATGATCCCGCAGGCTCCGCAAAACGCCGCAAGTGCCTGCAGCGGCTTACTGCAGTCAGAATGCTAAGTTGCGCCCGCTCCAGCTCTAACCCCGACGAATAGGGGCACCTAGTGGTCTAGATGTAACTGCTCTTTGCGACACATCAGCTCAGCAGAGCCCAAATGGCCACCGTCTTACAAATCCTCCACCTCCAAGGGATGCGACAATTTATCACAGGCAATACTTCTTTCTACTCCAGTTACCTAGCTCCCGGACGCGACAGCTCAGTTAGACTCATTTCGTCCTAGGGATTTATCGACATTTTAGAGTCTAAAATGTCCATTCGCCGAGAATCATGCGATCCTTGCTTTGCAGGACGACGAAAATGCGATCTGACCTATCCTGTTTGCGGGAGATGCCAACGAAGCAACAAAAGGTGCCACTACGTATATCCTCCGCGGCTGCCGATAGGCGACACGGCCAATGTAGCCAGCGCCACCGGCCTCCAGCCTTCCACAGAAGCGGACTTCTCTTGTTCGGTTACTCATGTTGAGCAGGCCGGGCAAGAGCCAAGTGGGCTCGAGGCGCGTTCTCATCTCGACCATGGGCAGCTAATGGTGCGCCTGGGCGAATTGCGCCGTCATATGATTCCGGAAACGCTCTGCATGTTAGGTCAATTGCCGCTCCTATCCGGCCCAGCAGACCTTGGATGGGTCTTTGACCAGATCCGAGACTGCCCACTCTCGTTCGCTAACAGAGCGGAAACAATATTTATCCACAAAGAGCTGTTCAGCAGCGCAATGCCCCTGCCACTACGCACAGCCTTCGGCATCTGCGCCGGGGTCACCTACATGAACGATCGAAGCAGGCCGGTACTTTTCAAGGTGATCTCCGCTGAGATATCGGACTTGCTTGTCCCGACCCCGACGAGCACCCTGCTCGAAGATCTGGCTAGACTACAGGCAGCTGTACTTTACCAAATCATCAGGTTCTACCATGGAGACCTCGAGCAGAGAATCATCGCTGAGCAGCAGGAATATCTGGTCAGATCGTTCGGGCTCAAGCTTCTTCACCGCGCGGACATCGAGTTGCCGCAGCGACAGACGCAGCCAAGCTGGGAAGACTGGATCCTTGCCGAGAGCATCCGCCGATCCGTCATAGTCTCCTTCAAGCTGTACACACTGTACTGGACCTTCCGAGACGGCGCCTGTAGAGAAACCACGGCGATAAGCATGCTACCAGTGTCTACCAACCCGAGCTCATGGACCTCACGCGAGGTCTATTTACAGTATTCGGATCGGGACCAAACTACGACATATGCGAATTTCTCAGCGCTATGGATGGCGGCACCGAGAGAGGTACCTCAAGGTTTTGAAAGACTGCTGCTCACGAGCTGCAGGGGAGTGGAAAATTTCAGCTCTTTACTTGGGATCCCTAGTGTCGAGGGATAGTCTGATCAAGTCTACGAAAACCTTCCTGAGCCGCGGGGAAGGACGGGAGATTGTATCGAGAGATGTGATGGCTGAGCGATGACTCGAAGCCAACTTATAGATCTAAACCTCAGACGTACATATTGTTGCGAGGAAGCTATCTCGTTCTTGTTTTGCACTGCCAATGCGGTCAGAGGAAGAACCGAAGAGTGTGGCATGCACCGCCTCGCTCATGCTTCGGAGTTTCTCTCTCGAATATCCGTGTCTCCCCAAGCGGTGGTGAAGACTCCATTGCTTACACCATTGCTTACAAAAAGCATGCAGGTATGTTTCCCTGAAGGAACGATTACAAAACCTTTCCTTGGCCATTTCCTGCTGGCAATCTCCGGTAAGTATAGCTAAAAGAACGTCTAAACCGCCATTTCCTGTTGACCCGGTCGCTCAATGCGGTAATTACCACTGCCGTATCTGCGGGCATAAGTGGACACCCCCCCGGGATGCGGGCAGATGTGGAGCAATCTGCGGCCCGCAGGCGGCGGGCATAAGCGGAGACTACCACGACTCTGCATGCGGTATGATGTGGAGAAACGCTTTCGTGTTCAATGTCCTTGATAGCAAAGTCAAAGGAAAGGGAGCTGCGAGAATTAATAAATGTGATTCTAATCAAGGCCTCCCGGATGGCATCTATGCAGCCGCTCAGAGCTATAAGAATGAAGTGGTCTCCGCGGAAGAGGTGGAGTCTGGCTCTCGAAAAGCTTCAGCCAACGGAGAGTTATCGATTCGTCTCCTTCTTACGTTTCCAGCTTTATTCGGCCAAAATCTACCACATGTGCAGTCATGGGTGTCGATTTTACAGTTTACAAGGGGTCTAAGACCGGAGATATCGTAGAGGCTAGGGGCCATCGCGAAGCAGGGCCAACTGAGGTCATCGTCAAGATATCGCACTGCGGAGTTTGTGGTACGGATGAGCACTTCCGCCATTACGAAAAGGGCCTCGGTCATGAAGGTGTTGGCGTCATCACCGAGGTCGGCTCCTTTGTCCACGACGTGTCCGATTTCCGCGTGGGCGACCGAGTGGGCATGGGTTGGTTTTACAAATTCTGTGGGCATTGCAAGGCTTGCTTGACAGGTAATGATACTAATCAGACAATCCTTCCGAGCGTGCTGGCTTGATTTGCTCACTGGGATCCTAACTATAGGTCACCAAACGCAATGCGGTAGCTATGCATCTTTTGAAAACTCCAATGCGGACCAAGGCTGCTTTGGCACTGCCGTCGCCTGGGATGTATCGGCCCTCTTCAAGCTTCCAGACGACCTCGCCTCCGAAAATGCCGGTCCTCTGATGTGCGGCGGCGCTACAGTCTGGAGTCCTCTGTACGACTCCGGTGTACGCCCCGGTGACCGTGTCGGCGTCATAGGCGTTGGCGGGCTCGGTCATTTGGCCATCCAGTTCGCCTCCAAGATGGGATTCGAGGTAGTTGTCTTCTCGAGCACGGAGTCCAAGAAACGAGACGCTCTTGACTTTGGGGCGTCCGAGTTCCATGTCACCAGCGGAATGGACAAGTTCGAGGGCGTTGCCAAGCTTGACGTCCTCTTGATTACCACCAATGCCGTCCCAGACTTATCTATGTGAGTATCGTCTGTTCGCAACCCACAGAATCGTGCAGCTCATCCTTCTCTTCCAGCTATCTCCCGATCTTGACGCCCGGGGCACAGCTGTTCCCATTGACCATTAGTCCCGAAGCTCTGCCGCTTTCGCCCATATCATTGATCTCGGGCAAGCTCACAGTCATTGGATCTAATGTGGCTTCGACCGCCAGCATCCGGGCCATGTTGATGTTCGCTGCAAAGCACTCCATCAAGCCTCAGATCGAGAAATTTCCCCTGTCCCAAGCTGGTGTCACCACGGCCATGCAGAGCCTGCGTGATGGTAAGATCAGGTATCGCGGAGTACTGGTTGCAGCATAGTGTGGAGGTCAACACGCATGTGCAGTCGTCACGTACAGCTTTTTCCTAATTTCATGAGCCAATTCACATAATTTTTTTCCGGGAGCATATATGCTTGTTGTTTACAGCATTACTTCGATCCTAAGCGTTAAGGGCTTGTTTGCGTAGGACAACAGTTGACTGGGCTACTGTTATGCACAAAGTCACCACTCCCTCAGCTGAGATGCACCATCCAAAGCTTCTTAGCAGGCGTGGCCTTGGCCGGCACGATCCTCCTGTCTATGAAAACACTTATATCATTACGCAGCTGCCAACATGTGCCAATTTATCCTGCTGTCAGTTGTCGAACACTGATTTACCACTTCCCTTATACACTACCTTAGTTTACCTCTTTTCCGGGTCGAAATGGTGAGTTGATCTTCGATGAGCTTGCATTGAAAGACAAAGCACATATTCAGGATAGGCGATGACTCATATATGCTCATCTGTGAACAAGGTTGCCCACTAATCCTTGATGCCGTCGAGCAGAGATAACGTGTCTAAGGTGTTGGAGCTCTCGGCTTTCCGCGAGATGATAACGACACTGAGAGAGCCACCCAAGTCTAATCGCATCATCGCTTCAATCGCAAATCCAGGGAATCACATGGGCATGGCCTAGGTCTAGGTGACTGCAAAGTTGGACAGTACGACGACGTGAGTCCTCCTCCATACATTATACAGTTCACCTACAATTGACTATCTAGACTCTCACACTGAGCTCGAAGTGTGGAGTATTCTGAGACACAGAAAAAAAAGGTCAAGGCCAATTATTCAAGAAGCTAGAGACTATCGAGCCCGTTGCTTCCAAGAATATTTCATCCGATGAGGAAGAATCTAACGAGGGTGTATTGTTCCAAGTTGTTTAATAAGGCTGTAAATTAAGGGCCATGCAGGCGGTACCTTTTCGAAATGCGCCATCTCACTCTAGCACTGGCAAACAATAGTAGTGTATTCTCGTCAATATCGTCGTTACAATTATCTCTTTCCTTTCTCTGAATATTCCGTGTAACACCGAATGTTTCCCCGGACTTGCTAGCGAATCGTAATTCACCCATCCAAAGTTCACCCGGATGCCCCGTCCCACTTCCTGGTAGCGTCCCCGGCGTCTCCACGGGCCTACTCCGCACTCCATCCTGTGACTGTAGCTGTTGGGCGCCCCCAGAAAGAATTTGTCCAATGACATTTCGCAAAAAGTGTAGGTAGCTTCCTTATAAAGAAGGATCGTAGTAGTGTTTTGTGTGCAAGCTCCGGGATACTTAGCGGGCTTGCGAGTATAATTCCCTCCCAGTTCGCACACCACAGTCACCAGTCGAGATTATAACCACAATCTTACACGGAAAGCGATAGTTGTCTATGCTTCTTATTCCCTTCGCGATATCCAAACAACCAGGCACGTCTCACGCAACATACGGAATGGCAATAGCCGATACCCAGTCCAGATCATGGTGGAAGGAAGCCATAGTCTATCAAATCTACCCAGCCAGCTTCCTGGACTCCAATTCCGACGGGCTAGGTGATCTTCCTGGCATCATATCCAAGCTGGACTACATCAAGTCCGTTGGTGCCAACGCTGTGTGGCTGTCACCCATCTTCAAGAGTCCCCAGAAGGATATGGGCTACGATGTAGCGGATTACCGCGAGATCCACCAGCCCTACGGTTCTTTGCAGGACGCCGAGGCTTTGATTCAAGGCTGTCACGAGAGGGGAATCAAAGTCCTTTTGGACTTGGTTGTGAACCACACCAGCGACCAGCATCCCTGGTTCCAGGAATCGCGCTCAAGCAGAACCTCTCCCAAGCGTGACTGGTACATCTGGCGGGACCCTAAGACCGATGCCAATGGAGCGCGCAAGCCGCCCAACAATTGGGCATCTATTTTCGGAGGTAGCGCGTGGACTTGGGACGAGGTAACGGGCCAGTATTACCTCTCCCTGTTCCTGCCCTCCCAGCCGGACCTGAATTGGCCGAATGAGAATATGCGGCGCGCCACGCACGCGGACATGGTGTTCTGGCTCGACCGGGGTGTCGACGGCTTCCGAATCGACTCCATGAACCTCATGTCCAAACACCCAGATCTGCCAGATGCACCCATCACCAGGCCAGACTCAGAGTTCCAACCAGGAGATCTGTACTTCGCAAGCGGGCCGCGCATGCACGAGTACATCAAGGAGATGCGCACCGAGGTGTTCGACAAGTACGACTGCATGACCGTGGGCGAGCTGGGCTTCACAAAGGACGAGACCAGCGTGTCGGAGTACGTCGCGCGGGATCGCCACGAGCTCAACATGGTCTTCACCGGCGACATCGTGGACATGGACTTCGGCCCGGACGGCAAGTACCAGCGCAACGACTTCCGGGTCTCGCGGCTGCGCGACATCACAACCAGGTGGCAGTCGGCCATGCCCAAGTTCGACGGGTGGAACGCCGTCTACCTGGACAACCACGACTCCGGCCGCTCCCTGTCGCGGTACGCCTCCGACCTGCCGCAGCACCGCGACACCGCGGCCAAGATGCTGGCGACGTACCTGGGCAGCCTCAGCGGGACGTTGTTCCTTCTCCAGGGGCAGGAGATCGGAATGGCAAACGCGTCGAGAGAGTGGGGCATCGAGGATTACATCGATGTTGAAGGGAGGAATTACTACGACAGTGTCCTGAAGCAGAGAGGTGAGGGGGCGGACATGCAGGACGTGCTGAGGGAGTTGAGGCTGAAGTCAAGAGACAATGGACGGCTGCCTATGCAATGGAGCAGCGAGACGAATGCGGGGTTCACGAAGGCAGGGAAGCCGTGGATGAGAGTTAACGATGATTTCAAGGAGTGGAACGTCGAGACACAGGAGGGGAAAGAGAACAGCGTCCTTGCATACTGGAGACAGGTGCTGGCGTTGAGGAAGAAGGAAAAGGATGTCTTCATATACGGGAGATATAACATACTAGAAGTGGCAAGGACAGGCGAAGACATCTTTGCATATACGATGACGAGTGTTGATGGGGCGAAGACGGCACTTGTTATCCTGAACTTCTCAGATCAGACGCAGAGGTTCGATGGCACCGGCTACGAGGGATGGACGAAGTTGCTGGGAGTCAATGCAGCGACGAAAGTAGAAAGCAGGGGTGTTGAGCTGATACCTTACGAGGGCGTCATCTTCTGTAATTGGTAGTCTTGCCCCCGGTAGAGATTATATAGAACACCAACCCCATTTATGTCCAAGTCTGCTGTTATTCCGCAACGTCTGAAAGTTGTGATAAGATACCAATGGCTTTTCTCGTGAATAGTATTCTAACTCCGACTGCTCTCGAGAATATGAGAAAAATTTTCCAGTCAGACTGCACCAGGAGATTCCTGATATCTAGGGAAAACCATTATTTCTTGTTACGACTGTCTATGCTAGGATGTACATGTCCTCCACATCAGGTGACACCAGTTCCTTGATAACCACATTTTCATCTTGCTTATACTTCGCGGCCCTGAGAGGGTGCGACTCCTGAAACGCGTTGTGGCTTCCTTTCCGAGCTGGCCAGGCCTCCTTTAAGTCTTCCCAGCACTGAAACTGCACATGTCTCTCATCAAAAGAACCAAGGTCATAGGATGTATGAACGGACGTCTCCAAAGAAGGATAGACACGAGACGTCAAAGCGAATCGGTCGTTGACGTATATCTCCACAAGCGAGACGTCGACGAAAAGTCTCACCCGTAGATCCTCGCCGGGCAGGAGTCGGAAGGGACCGGAGTCTGGGGTACTTGTCCCGAGGTTTAGTAACGAGGATCGGCTCCTGTCGATGGTGATGCGACTGTTTCCAATGTCGAAGATGAGCGTGGTGACTTCCGCAGAGTCTGGTGACTGCCGGACATTGAACGTGAACTTCTCCGTTCCCGCGAGGTTGGAGAACGTTGCCGAGAGTTCGTACGTGGTTGATTTGATGTCTTTTATGTCTTTCAACATCGAGGGGCGCTGTTCATATCTGAGGGCATTTACTTGAGGAGCCGGCCGAATTCCAAGTGTCCGCATCTCTCCGGAAATCTCATCAACAATCCACTCATGGCAGCTGTTCACCACTTCCATGTTGACGGGCTTGGAGATCTCGAACAGTTCTCTAGGATGTGCCAGGCACCCGGCCCAACCTTGAGCCTTTACGACATCTTTCCTCGCCGCCTCATCAGCCCAGCCGAGTTGAAGCAGGCGATCTTCACTGTCTCGGAAAATGTGCGGCGCATACAGGATGCCATGGTCAGCCAGGCCGTGGCCTGACACGAGAAATTGAGGCCTTCCATGTTGAAGTACCAGTCTGCCGGAGAGCCAGAGCGTGCAGTGAGCGTTGTGCCGCGCACTGTCCTCGGGTTCTTCTATTCCAAGCAAGATATAGTCGGTCTTGCCGAGAGAGAAAAAGCTGGCACATTCGAAATTCAGACCGTAGTGGAGTTCGCCGTCATCTGCAATCTTGGAGCAGGCCTTGGCGTCAAGGATGACATCCATATACTCCCAGCCGTCATGGAGATCATGAGATCTGTAAATGTGCAACTCTGGCCCACGGCCTCGCTCCCCAGAAGCGATCAGCATGTAGTTGGTCTCCTGGCCCAATCCAAGAAGCGTGGAGAGAGAGGACCACTGCGAGACGAAAGGATCGCGCCATCCAGTTGTAGCCGCTCCTTTCGGAGGTTGTCTTATGAGGGGATTTTGCTGGTGACGGCTCCAAGTCATGCCAAAATCAGTTGAGATGGCCACGGACTGCGACTCACACCCGCAAATGTAAGGCTTCGACCAGTGAATGGGAAGAGCCGAAACGCTGGTATAGAAGAGAGATAGCACCCTCTTCCCGCCGATCAGCCGGGAGACGATAGATCCCGAAAAGACGCCCTTAGAATCGTACGACTCTCCGTTTTGCAAGGCCGGCGCACAATCCTCCCATGTTACTAGATCTCTGCTCTTTGCCATGCCCCAAGCGCAGTTGCCCCCTTCTGAGGTGCCTGGATTCCACTGATAACAGATGATGTATTCCTTGGTCTCCGGGATGTAGACAGCACCGCACGGGTCGTTGGCCCATGAATGCGGTGCAATGAAGTGCGCAGTGGGGCGGAAGCGTTCGAAAGCCATAATGGTGGCCGGAGAAGCGGACATACAGCAAGATAGATAGACTGAGTCAATGATATACCAGAAGAAGTGTAACGTGTATGGTGAAGTGGTGAGAAAATGAATCAAGGGAAGCTTATATATCGGTCATCTACCCAAGAGAGTGTCTCTACAAAGCAAGCTTCACGGTTGTGGTCAGATTAGAAGCAGGCCCAAAAGACGAAGAAGATCAAGATGGCACGGAACAAGAGAACGGAGCAGAGGACGTAGGCGGACGAGCGTTAGTCTTCAGGATCATGAGAATGAGATTAAACAGATGCTGAGCTTCGGAGCCAGCTATTGTCCGCTGGACCCTATAGTCTCGGACTACGCGACGGGAACTAAGCGACACCTAAAGTGTGGAGAGATAAGAGTATGGAAATTCATCCGGCAGGCTAAGGCCTATGTCTGCCATGATCGATAGTTCAGTCAGCAACACCTTGGTTGAGGTTGAAGAAGAGCAGAATTCTCCCCAGCCAATGGAAATTCAGCCATTGATATGCGGAGCTCTGGGCTATGAAGAAAAGAACTCGGATGGTGTCGACATCCACAATTAGAGACAACGCCCTGAGTTAGTTCAGCCCGCATGGGGCAAAAAGTTGGAGAAGAGATCCTGGAGAAAATTCACCCCATTGGCCAGTCTAAGTCCGAAAGGGGCAATTTCTGTTTCTCCATGGGGAGGCACATGGCATCCATGATGCTATTCTCTTCTCTCCACAACCCCAATCCCTCCGTCTTCAAGACATCTTCGGCTAGGTGCATTCTCCCCAGTATCGCGGAGAGCCACGCGAAGCAGATGATCCAGGACTTTGGGAATGCGGGGTGAAGGGGGCCGGCCATACTGGGATATGCAAGGAGGAAAAAGGATATAATAGCAACACCACCCCAACACCATCGCCAGCCATCCCCCTCGAAGATCATACTCCAAGACAGAGCTTCACTCTCGAGCCACTTCTCTTCACTTGCTTCTTCTTACTCTTATCCAATCTGTTAGTCAACATGGAGTCAGAAAAGCCCATCACTGGCGTCCAGGAGCATGTTGTCGAAACGAAAGTGCTCGCCACAACGCACTCGGAACATGTTGTGGACGGTGATTCTTTAAAGGAGTCAGCCGTCTCCAAGGACCTCACGCCCGCAGAGCAGTATAAGCAGCTGTGGGCCAACCTCAAGAAAGACAAGCGTTTTGTCCTGTGGTCTTGCTATGTTATGATCCTGGTCTTTGGCTGGGGTTATGATGCCGGACTGTCTGGCGCTGCCATTGCCTTCCCCGATTTCAGGGAGGCTTATGGCAACTATTACGCCGTCGACGATAGCTACGTTATTCCGGCCCTGTGGCAGTCGCTGTGGAATGCAGCGAGCACCATTGGACAGGTCTTCGGCGCCTTCCTCACTGGCCAGTTCGCCGACTGGGCTGGCCGGCGAGCCCTCCTATGGACCGCAGTCGTGCTCTCCATAACGTCGTCTTTTGCCCTGGTTTTCGCCCCTAACCTTCCGGTGCTCTTCGTCTCGAAACTGCTCCTCGGCTTTTCCATCGGATTCTCGACAGTGACTCCTCCGCTATACGTCACCGAGAACTCACCCGCAGCCCTACGCAGCACACTTAGCTCGTTGACCAACGTCATCATCGTGCTCGGCTTCTTCATCTCCTCGCTCACTGGATTCGGCGCATCCAAGATCTCGGGCAAGTGGAGCTACAAGCTTGCGTTCGTCTTGACCTTCCTCGTCCCTGGCCTGTTCGCCATAGTCCTCCCCTTCCTTCCCGAATCACCCGTCTGGTACATCAAGAAGGGCAGGGAGGAGGATGCGCGGAAGGCAATCATCAAGCTATTTGGCAAGGACACCGATGTCGAGGGAAGGCTCGCATTCATTAGGTCTGAGCTGGAGGTTGAGGCCGGTGAAGCCAGCCTTGCGAGCCAGACGAACTGGAAGGCCATTTTCTCAAAGGAGCACCGGGCGCGCACACTTGTCGCCGTCCTGGGTCTTCAGGCACAAAACTTCTCCGGTGGTTACTTCGCCAGTAAGTGACAATTTTCTCACAGGACGTATGCCTTCTCTTTCTTGTCGCGCGACTAATTCGGAGCTCTGTGTTGCAGACACCTACCAAACATACTACTTTGAACTCATCGGTCAGACAAACGCCTTTGGACTGACGGCTATATCCTCGACTCTTCAGTTCGTCTCCAACTGCGTCGCCGTCTGTCTGTCGGACGTGTTGCCCCGCCGAAAGGGTCTGGTCGGAGGCGGCACATTGCTCTGCGTCTGGTCCGTCATCATCGGCGGCACGTCTCTGGCCAGCAAGTCCAACTACGCCGCAAACACGACGCTCCTCGCATTCATGATCACGTGGTCGATGCTTTACACAGCCACAGTAGGTTGCTACGGCTGGGCGGTTGCTCAGGAGACCGCCTCGCAAGTGACCCGGCCCAAGACGATTGCCTTCACGCTCATGTGCCAGCAATTGACGGCGCTGCTGCTGTCGTCAGTCTTCCCCTACTTCATCAACCCGGACGAGCTCAACTGGGGCGGCAAGGTCATGTTCCTGTTCGTAGCAGCCGAGGTGGTTATCCTGCTGGTGCTCTTCTTTGTCCAGCCCGAGACGAAGAACAGGACGTACCACGATATTGAGACGCTGTATGCGAGCAAGATCCCGGCGAGAAAGTTCAACCAGTATGTTGTTGTTGACGGTGTGGTGATGGAGAAGAAGAAGAAGGGAAACAGCGACATCTAGACCTAGAGGATGTAGTGTGGCTCGATCAGTCACCTGCTTTAGATGTTACTTTGATTAATTTGAATACTTACTAATCTGAGGCCCTTGAAACAACATTTAATCGCGTTTCATGATACCTACAGCTCAAGTTTTGAGAGATGCATCCTTTCGCATGTCACCCGGTAATGGCTTCTGACTGTGAGCATGTCCTTGACTCCCAGACCTCAAGGCGCGTACATATGTAGCTGTCAGCGTCAACATCTATAGGCAGTATTAGACATTAGTACCTTACAGACCTTACCTTATATTCGTAGGTCACATGTATGTGGAGTATGTACAGCAATTATATAGGTACCAACGTTGGGTACCTTCCATCTCTTGAAAACTTCAACCCAGAATACCATTTAGTGCTGCCACTAGGGAATAAGACACTATGGGTCAAAGCCACGGCTAACGTGAATGGCTCTAGTGTGCGGGGGTTCAGACCCAAGGTATGGCCGCTAATGGAGCTCTTGCGCATCACCTGAACTCTCCCCCCATCACACATACCCCCCTCTCTTGCATTCCATGCAATTGTTTTTTCTTCTTGCTGATTACGTCCTTCCTGCCTCACTGGAAACTGACAGTGCCTCATAGGACCTCATCTGATGCCATAATTGCGGCTGTGCGGCCATGGCCGACCATGTCATCCAGGATCCTTCCGTCGCCAGGGAGAAGTGGAGGCAAAGTGAGACAGGCATGCGATTGCTGCCGCTCCCGTAAGATCCGCTGTGACGGCACTCGGCCTTGCGCCAATTGCACAGGGGCTGCTTTGCCATGCACTTATCTCGCTGTGCATAAAAAGACGGGTCCCAAAGGGCCCCGGCGACTGTCTACTGCTCCGCGGTCTTCGCATGAGCCCCGGTCCGTCGACCCCGGCCTCCGTCGGGATGTGTCTCCTCCTGTCGCCCCTCCGGCTAATTCTCCGCAGCGCAGCATCCCCGTCGAGGACTTCGGGTTCCGGCCGTCGGTCACTGTACAGACCGAGTTCATCGCCATGTGCCTGGATGCCTTCTTCAAGCACAAGTATCCCATCACGCCGGTCCTGCATCGCCAACAAACGGAGGCCGCCTTACCACATCTTGCATCCTCGCCTGAGCTGTACGGTCTCTTGACCGCCTGCTGCGCTGTGATAGTCATCTCACCGGAGATCCTGTCGCCATCCCCGCACGTATCAGTATCTCCCCTGTCACCATCGTCATCGCGCTCAACCCCTGACTCCGGCTCCGAAAGGTCGGAGTCTGCCGCAGCGCCCGCTTTGCCCAGTGCCGAGTTTCTCATCTCTGAAACTATTCGCGCCAGACAATTTTGCAACTACACTGAATGCCCGTCTCTCACGACGGTGCAGACATCCTTCTTCTTGTTCTCCGCTTTCTTCTGTCTCGGAAACGACAACTCAGCGTGGTTTTACCTCCGCGAAGCCATCACGCTCCTCCAGCTACTCCGCCTCGACGAAGAAAGCACCTACTCATCATCCCCCCTTGCCGACGATGCTGTCCTCTCCGTCTATTCGCGCCGCATGTTCTGGGTTCTCTTCATCACCGAGCGAGCCTATGCTCTCCAGCGCCACAGGGCGCTGACCCTCCGGAAGAGCATCGAACTGCCCGCCGTGGATTCCGGGGCCGAGAGACACATCCTCCCAGGCTTCCTTGACCTCGTCTCGCTATTCCAGCACTTCGACAACGACTTCTTTGTCATCTGGAACCAGTCGTCCATGACAAACGCTACGTCGGCCGAGTTCCTCGTCAGGTTGCAGAACGTCCTCGCGTACTCCCTGCCCAGCACCGCCGGCTGCACCGAGAGCCAGCTGGCGGACCTGCTCGTGTCGAGGGAGTGGCTCAAGACCATGGTGTGGCAACTCTGTGTCTCAAGGACCCTACTGTCGAGCTCGAGCAACGAGGAGAGCATGTCCTTGCGGTACCCGGTCAAGATTGCCCGCGATGTCGTTCTCGTGTCGCGGCTCCTGCCGCTGAAGGCGTTCGAGGCCAATGGTGTCGGCATCCTGGAGAAGGTCTTCGATATCGGGTGTTCCCTCGCGGACGTGCTCTGCCTCGAACCAAGCTTCATCCAGCCTTCGACACTGGAAGTCGGTCCGAGGGACTACCTGGTTGAGCTTGTTCGCATTGTCGGCACCACCCTCGGGGGCAGCTACAAGCATTCGCAGATCTTGGCGAGTAAGGCCGTGGAGTGCCTTCAGACGAGCGTCGACCGGCCGCTGTCTATCTTGGAAGGCAGTGCGTGGGATGGCCCCCAAGTGTACGAGGTACAGGAAGAAGATGAGATGGACAGTTTTCAGGACATCGGCACGGACTCATACCTCTTCGGTGATGATGATATCGAGCAGCTCTCCGGACTCATGGATTAGGAGCATCCGGAGCAACTGACTAGGCTTCTTTCTCAGCCCAAGGCGTTAAGGGTCAGGCTTCTAGGTTTTGCGTTTAGCTTCTGTATAGTCTATTTGAGAAATTCGAGCAAACTGGGTAGCGTTGTACACGAGCATATGGTGACAGCTTAGTAAATGGCCGCGTATTTATAGACAAGATAGCCAATCTTGCAGAGCGGACAGACTATGGTGCTGCCTTCTCCACCATCGTGGAGACGACGCGCCAATACTACCCTTCTCCCTGTCAGCTCGAGAAGATTGAAGTAACTTGGAAGAACTTTATAGACCGAGACCGATCCGTATAAGCCACTGCACAAGCTCTCACGCCAGCGTAGGCAAGTAATACTGTCGCCTTAACGACTGCTAAGGCATCTTTCCTTAAAGCCCTCTAATGTCTCCTACATTCGCGCAAAACGGTAGCTATTACGTGCTGAGCTATAAATATACTCATTCTTTCTTATCTTTATCTTTCTTCTTTTCGTCTTTCCTCTTTTGTTATCTGAGTTTTTGAAGAGCCATATGATGCCGAGCTTCAGCCAGTTTCTGTCTTTGACTACTCGCTTGACTTTTAAGTGTCTTCTCTATCCTGTTGTTGAATTCCTTCCTATTACGTTTGGCTTGCCTCCGTCAACAAACTCTCGCTGGAGATTATGCACCCTTCGTTTCTCACTGATCAGACATAGAGAATACCGACCAGAGGGTAGCCGAGTCCTGGTCCGTATTGTAATATGTCATGTCAACGTTTGATCAACGATTGTTGTTCTCTTTAGAGATACTGTAAACGATTTACGGCATAGAACTACAGCTGTGCTTGATCTGCGGTGGAAAAATCCATCGGGCTCATACTGATAAGTAATGTAGCCGTCCCGCTATAGACCTGCTTTGTCTGAATCTACTCTATATGCTTCTTCTCAAGGATTGGCGTTCTTTGCTACTACAGATTTTGGACTTAAAATCCAATTTTTAACTCGCACCGGCATCCGATGTCTCCCTAGAAGGCGCCAAAATATGGAAAGCAATTTCCGTGTGATTGTCCTTGGATACTTATTGTATGTGAAGATGATCTGGGCATTTTGCAAGCCAGCAATGCACACAGGTCGCCATTTCGTGCCTACGAAGCAGCGGTCGCGGGCCGATCTGGCTTCACCGTCCGGCATGGATGGTCTTGATGCGCCTCACGAATGCAGGAGAATGCTCTCGAGAATCATAGCCCGGGAGCAAGGTATGCAATATTATACCGGCCGATGAGTCTGTATGTGACAGATTAGTAATCAGTCTTGGAAGAGAGGGAAGTGCGAATGCTTGACATCGTCTCGACTTGCCTCTGGCAGGAAGCTTAGCGCGGATGTCTCGGCTCGCCTTTCCGTCTCCACAACGGCCTCCCATCAGTGCCTGCGTCGATTCTCCTCCCGCGCGGGAAGTATAGATTGCTCTATATCCACGGCCCTAGTGCCGCTACCCCTTTCACACGAGGTTGTCGTGCGCGGTCCAGTCTCGTACATTCTGGAACCATGAGAAATGGCGTCAAAGGAACGTCCTCTTAACAGCCGCCTAGGAAGCTTAGAAATTGGGATAGACACCATTGCGCTGAGCATGGATACGTGCGGTGCGGCATCAAAGTTCTGCGGGCCGGACCAATCTCCTTTTCACACTGGATCAGAAACCATGGTTTATCTCATGTAGGAATGTTTGAGTGATGGAGGCGAGATAAGACTTGGACCGCTCGAGGTGTTCCCGTGCGGGACAGAGTTCGGGGTGATCTCGATATAAAAGCACGACATATCACCTTCGCTTTTCTCTTTCACTTGTGACTCCGACCTCAATCCAATATACTCTCCTTCCCCATCAACATTCATCAACATCCAAGACCCAAACTCCACGGTCACGTAACCGAAACGTCCCTGTCCAAGTCAAAGCCTGCTGGAATCATGTCGTCTCCCAAGTCAGTCGCCGTCATAACCATGAGCACCCGGACGCCTCGCGTCGGCCCCGAGGTCGCAGCCGTGGTCAAAGAGATCATCGAAAAAGACGCCGAAGCCAGCTCCAACATCACCCTCGAACCCATCGACCTCGCCACATTCAAGCTCCCCGTCTTCGACGAGCCCGTCATCCCGGCCATGGTGCCCGAGAAGGCATCCTTCTCGCACGAGCACAGCAAAGCCTGGAGCGAGGCCATCAAGAAGCACGATGCCTACGTTCTCGTCATACCCGAGTACAACTACGGCGTGGCGGGCGGGACCAAGAACGCCATCGACTACCTCAAGAACGAGTGGGACGGCAAGCCGGCGCTGGTCGTCAGCTACGGCATCCAGGGCGGCACGTTTGCCTCAGAGCAGGTCCACTCCACTTTGGGCAAGATGGGGCTCCGCGTGACGGCCACGCGCCCGAACCTGGTCTTCCACGGCCATCACGGCCCCGAGCTGTACTCGGCCATGTTACAGGGCCAGCTCGGCGAGGAGACGCGCAAGCAGTGGACGACGGAGGAGTCCGTCACTATACTGAAGGGCTTCGGGGAGCTGAGGGCGCTCTTGTTCGAGCCGGTTGTCGTTTTGGAGGAGAAGACTGCGGAGGCGTGATAAATCTTTGGTGCTTGACATCACCTGTTTATACAGTGCTAGCGTGGGCACCTGGAGAAATGACGAATGCAGATAGATGAAAACAACAAACCCTTTGAATGACAATGATCAGACTTAGCAGAATATTTAGGTAATTATTCACCTAGTAACACAACGTTATCTCTGCTGGATCAGGGAAAGAAAAGGTCGTGTTAGGTCTTGAAATCATGTTAAGGATAGCCCAGACACTAGTCTTACTGGGCCAAATTGAATTGGATTACTTGTAGTCTAACGGAAGCTCCTCGACATCAATCAATCTGGCTACCTTATCTATCACCACCCACGCATATGCTTTCTTGCCCACTGTAAGACAATTTTTATAGGCGTCTCGAACAGCAGCCCCACCATTACTCATCTTCCCACCAAGTTTCTAAGTTAATTTACGGCTCTTGAAAGAGCGAGCAAACAGGCCGCAATCAGTATCAAAAAAACTCTTGAATTGCTCAAGCACATCTCCAGATGCGAAAACAAGGCGATATGACCAAAAGAAACTTAGCAGAAAGGCAAAAGTAATGGGACCAGGGAGGCTCGAACTCCCGACCTCAGGATTACTCGGGCCGTTATTTTCGACTCGATCATATAGAATATGAGACCTGCGCGCTAGCCAACTGCGCCATGGTCCCATTTATGTTAAAAACGGGCCTTAGTTGCTTCTATGAAGGCTTGCGTTTGCTTCCCTGTTTGGCCAACTAGAGTTCGATATAGACAACTCCCCTTGAGATAAAGGTTAGTGTCGCACTTCAGAAAACACGGCCACACCACTCCAAGTGCAATACTAGTCGCAAATACGGCGCGAGGCAAGTGCAGCGCTGGCAGCATGACCTCGCGCAAGGCAAGTGCGGTACTGGGTGCAACACCCGTGCAAGCAGGTCTAACAGTGGGTATAGAACTACACCTACCTTGTGGAGACTTCACCCGCGCGCAGTATTGCCTCGCGCGCATGCACCATATTGCACATAGTAATACACCTGCGTTGCGCGCAGGTGCAGCTTGCCACAGCAGTAGTACACCAAGGAACACCTTGAAGTGGAATACTGCGTGTATCCGGTGCCACCTGGCGGGATTTCAACAGTGCTCTGACGACGAGGGGTACCTTTTGTCTGAATGACAACCTGGAAGCTATACCCCTCCGGAAACGGGGGCGGGACTGTCGTCAGCGACACAAGGCCGGGATAGAACTAGCACTTGTCCGTATGCCGAGATCCGACAATGATCGTTTGACCAGCAACAAGGCACTGTCAACAACTTCGAATCTTGCCTTTTATATGGTCGCAGATGTTCGAGACTACCCGCAGACCATTGCGATGAGGGTGCATGCTCAGAGCTGGAGAATTTATCCTACCTCACAAGGATTCAGCTGTTTTGGCGACTGGGCAAGACCATACGGCGCCGGACTGCAGGTGCTGGATTCACCGACTTCTTGACGTGCCACGGTCCCTGCTACCCTGCCTGAAATCGCGATATGATGTTTTCTCCGAGGTCCTTTCTCTTTTCAGTCTTGCTCTTGTTTGTCGATTTCGTCTGTGTCTTGGTCGAAGTCGATCAAGCTGCCGGCGCGTGAAAGCTCCCGCGCCGCGCAATCTCGCGCCAAAGCACGCCATCCGCCATCCGTCTTACAGCCCTGTTTCTGACACTCTTTCTGGCACGCGTTGCATCACACAGCGACTTGGTGCCATATCGCGCAATCGACACACGCACGCGGACTGTGAGACTTGCACACTCTGCAGTCTAAATGGCCTATCCCGTCGAGTCTAGCGGTTAAAAGAGTGCCGTTGCTGTTTCAGTTTGTCTACTGCCTGACAAGAGTGTGGGGTTACTATGTCTTAGGATCACATCGATGTAGTCATTTGGACGACAGATGTGACTAGGCGGTCAACCCGTTGGGAGGCTTATCTCACCCTTAAATGGCGTCAACTCCACGTGCTGCGGAGGAGGATTGGGACCTGGGGATGGCCAGTGGCAGCGAGCCAGCTATAAAGTACGGCAAAGTGTTTTGGTCGCACATTTCCCACTCCAACTCGAACTCTTCTCGAGCGGTTATTTGCTAACAATGGCTAGCTTGGTCGAGTTCAAGCCACACGCTCGGGATTTCGACGCTGCATCGGATGCCGGGTCCGACAAAGAGCCTGTCGATGTCACAACGGCCCTGATCGGCACCACGGGTCGGGCACTCGGGGCCCCCGAAGTGCGCCGCAGGTTCTGGTGGAGTCGAGTAAAGGCCTCGGACCCGGATGCCATTGCTACTCAGGTGACATTGCTTCCCGTTCATAAACCGATGGACACGAAGTTGACCGTCCGTAGCCCAGCGTATATGACGACCTCGAGTTGGCGGAGCAGTACCGGCCGCATGCAGACTGGTTCGATCCCCTCCCTCATCAACCAAGGCCTTCAACCTCCTGGGACTAGGCACCAGATGGGTATTACGGACGCTGATTCCACGGCAATGCAGGGAGAATATCCACCGGTTCGATCCGAATGCTCGGTGGACATGGGCTGAAGAACGAAAGGTCGTGAGAAAGATCGACTTCCGGATTATGATATGGGCATGCATAATGTTTTGCGCTTTGGAAATGGACCGAGCCAATATTCGGCAAGCTGTGACGGACAATCTCCTAGAGGAACTCGGCATGAGCACGAACGGTTGGTGTCCCGACGCGCGGCTATCTGATCATACCCCATGACGTTGCTAGCCACTGACCCTGTTCAGACTACAACCTCGGAAACTCCATCTTCGCCTTCTCATTTCTTTGCGCCGAGGTTCCATCGCAGCTCGTCAGCAAATGGGTTGGTCCTGATCGGTGGATACCGACGCAGATGGTCTTGTGGTCGATCGTGGCGTCGAGCCAGTATCAGATCGCGAGCCGAACTTCATTTCTCGTCTATCGGTCCTTGTTGGGGCTCCTACAAGGCGGTTTCATCCCGGATGTCGTCCTCTATCTCTCATACTTCTACAAGCATCACGAGCTCACCATCAGACTCGGTTTCTTCTGGGCCGCCATTGTCATTGCCGATGTTGTCGCAGCTATCTCGGCCTATGCGCTGATCCATATGAGAGGCATTCTGGGCTTGTCCGGGTGGAGATGGCTCTTTTTGGTTGAGGTTAGTCCTGGTGGAATGCACTTGCTGAATGGCCCGGACGACTAACATATTCAGGGCCTGGTAACCATGTTTCTGGGCATCACGTCATTCGGTATGATGCCGGCTGGCCCGACACAAACTTCTGGGTGGCTTAGAGGGAAAAAAGGATGGTTTACTCCTCGGTATGTCGCCTAAACACACAACCATCTCTGCAGGCCCCAGGCCTATAATCGTGTTCTAACATTGTTCAGGGAGGAGACAATCATAGTGAACAGAGTCATCCGTGACGATCCGTCGAAGGGAAACATGCACAACCGCGAGGCCATCAGCTTCAAACTACTCTGGCGTAGCTTGATGGACTACGACCTGTGGCCGATCTACATCATAGGGCTGACCAACCACATCCCCTTTGCGACTCCCAACATCTACCTCACACTATCGTTGAAGGACCTAGGGTTTTCGACATTTCAGACCAACCTGCTCGTCGTCCCATCGCAGCTGCTTCACGTCACGAACATGGTCATCCTAACCTACTTGGGCGAGCTGCTGGGACAGCTGGCTTTCGTTGCCGCTATCCCCCAGGTCTGGGCCCTGCCGTTTCTCATCTGGTTGCGGACGGTGGACACATCTGCCATATCGAAATGGACCGTCTGGGGTGTCATGACGGTGTTTTTGGGCAATCCTTATTCCCATCCCATTCAGGTCGGGTGGGCTTCACGCAACGCAAACACGGTCAGGAGTCGAACTGTCGGAGCAGCCATGTACAACATGTGCGTTCAGGCGTAAGTCATGACCACTATGACCCTGCCTGGATGCTATTCTATACTGACACTCAAAGCAGCGGTGGCATCATCGCAGCAAACATATACCGGGAGGATGACGCCCCTAAATATACCCGCGGTAATTCGGTGCTGATCGGCGTTGCCATCCTGAATATTGCGCTCTATGCCCTTACGAAGCTCTACTACGGGGCACGGAACAGGTATCGTGAGCGGACATGGAACCGCATGACCGAAGACGACAAGTTGGATTATCTGGCGAAGACGCATGATGCTGGCAACAAACGCTTAGACTTTAGATTTGCATCATAAGGCGCATCCACGAGAGAGCGAAAGGCATTCTAGACGCACATACGGTACTGAGTGAGTATCCTGTTTGGCCAGGTCAAGCCACAATAATGATTAATGAGATGATGCTATGCCGGAGACACTGTCATTTCGGAATTCAGGTCAATGATCCAAGTCAAGTGTCCATCTGCAGATACGATCGATCCATTGCGCTGACTTGCAGCTCGCTAAGATCCTTCTGGTCTCCGCCACCAACGGGACCCTTAAAACTGGACGGCTAGTGGACGCTTCAGTGGGTTTGATGAGCGATGATGGTTGGTCCGAGGCAAGCTCAAGCAGTGCCGGCAGGTCTCGAGGAGCTAAGAAGCTTGGAGGGGTTCACTACCCCGCACCTTTTCCAGCAAGCGCAGCCTGTGATTGCTCAATCTGAAAAAGACATGTCGAACAGCGTCCCGCCAGAAAAGCTTTCTGTTCCACGTCTCCCTATTTTCAACCCCCAAGCGCCGTCATGCCGCCCACTTGGCTTCCACAGTTGGAACAGGAAAGACGGACAAGATCTCCGAGGCTCCGTCCACGCCGCGGGACCGGGTAAAAGTTATCATGTACCACTATATAGCTCAGGGTACCTGCATCTTCGACGGTAAAGTGTGACGCCTCCGTCAAACCGTCGTACAACAGACCCACGCAGCACATACGTCACCCCTTTCACGCTCAGAAAAGACAGAATCATGCCCCTCCCAAAAGGTGTCTACCGCGCCGACCATGTCGGATCCTTCCTCCGTCCCAAGGAGGTCCTCGCCGCCCGCGCGAGGCTAGACACAAAGGAGATCTCGGCCGAGGAGCTGCGCAAGCTAGAGGACAAGCACATCGCCACTGTTGTGCAGCGCCAGATTGAGAATGGCATCTCGAGTGTGACCGACGGCGAGTTCCGCCGCGAGTTCTTCCACCTCGACTTCCTGCAGCACCTTGCCGGCGTCGAGCGTCAGGGTGGCATGTCGTCGACCAACGTCACGACACACGGCATGACTCCGCCCAGGGTCGTTGTCGTCGGCAAGCTGGGCCATCCCAAGGCGATCCAGGTCGACGATTACAAGTTCATCGAGGAGCAGATCGCCAAGTACAAGGGAGACAGGACCGTCACAGCGAAGGTCTGCATTCCGTCGCCTACCATGGTGCACTTCCGTGGTGGCCGTGATGCGATTTCCAGCGAGGCGTACCCAACCCTGGAGCCCTTCTTCGACGACGTCGTGCGCGTCTACCAGGAGGAGCTGGCCGACCTGTACGCTGCCGGCTGCCGCTTCGTGCAGCTCGACGACACAAACCTGGCCTACCTGTGCGACCAGGGCATGCGCGAGGAAGCCGCCAAGCGCCACGGCGACGACCCGGACAAGCTGACGCGCCAGTACGCCGACCTCATCAACCGCGCCATCTCGAAGCGGCCCAAGGACCTGGTCATCGGCATCCATCTCTGCCGAGGCAACTTCCGGTCCCAGTGGTTCGCCCAGGGCGGCTACGAGCCCGTCGCCGAGGTCTTGTTCAAGCAGCTCGACGTCGACGTCTACTTCCTCGAGTACGACGATGCCCGTTCCGGCGACTTCTCGCCGCTTCGCCACCTGCCCGAGAACAAGATCGTTGTGCTCGGTGTCATGAGCAGCAAGAAGCCCGAGCTCGACGATAAGGAGGACATTGTCCGGCGGTTGAACGAGGCGGCCAAGTACTGCCCCCGCGGGCTCGACCAGCTTTGCCTGTCCCACCAGTGTGGTTTCAGTTCGACGGTGGAGGGCAATGACTTGAGCGAGGAGGAGCAGTGGGCCAAAGTGCGTCTGAATGTGGAGATTGCGAAGCAGGTTTGGGGGGATGATTTGACTGTATAAAATGTTTTGGGTTGGGAGGGCAGGCAAGGCGTTCAACTTGGGTATATCATTGGCGGCTTCAACAGCTGCCAGGTTCGCTTTTTTAAGGGACCAGGGGTAAAGCATGATCTAGTATCTGTACTACAGCAGATAGTTGCATATGTTCTCAAGATAGATGAAAACATGACTTTGGATACCCCATTTACATGGCACGGCGTAAGAAATACATTTCCGTTTGATTCTGCGATGTGCAAGGGCAACGACCCAGCACACGCAGCAACTGCCACCCACAGCAGTCCAGGAGGTCAATTGTTCGTTACACGTAGATCAGATCTCTTGCGATCCGTCCATGGCTTTCGCAAACTCCATACTCTCAAAATCATCTCGCACCTTTGCAATGGGTGCCAGATATCCTTCGCTATCCTCGCCGCTGCTCTCCAAATCCCTCACATAACTCTGAGCAATTTTGAGCCACATTGCCCTCTCTACCTTGCTCGCGCCTGAACCCTCCCATACCCAGATCGATTTACCTTCATTGTCCAAAAGAAAGACGTCATTCGAGTCTAGATCGCGTCGGGAAATCCCGTCCCCTTCCTTCGCCAGGTCAAATCTAAGCTGCCCAGAAGCGTCGCTGAGACGGAACAGCCTTCGCGGACGCTTCGGAGCGGCCGTCGCTAACCCGATGACTGGCCGGGGACATAAATACTCGCTCCGGTGAGACCCGTCCTCGCCATCGCCACCCAACATCTTGATAATTAAGCGTGACCGCGGCTCAGTCTGTGACAGCACCTCCTCCTCAACGTGTTTAGCGAGTCTCAAATCGTGCACCACCTGCGCGGCCTTGGCCTTCTCCATCGGACGGCACTTGCTCCCCTGCCACACCCAGATCTTGTCCCCACCATCGAGAATGAAGACATCGCCGTCATCCAGACTCTGCCACGTCGGTTCCACCTCGCAGACGACCACAACCGACCTCTCAACAGGTTGAAACACGCGAAGCAGCGTCAGTCCTGAACCTCCCTGCGCAGCATCACTCTCCCGATCGACGTGCCGGAAGCCGGATCGCACCCCGCCCTTCCGGATCGTCAGTCTCGGAAACAAGACCCGGAACGCATCCGATATACAACTCTGCAGTTCGCGATGCTGTATCGCCGTCCCGTGCAAGAACTCGTCCAGTTCCACGGTCTTGTACGCCGCAACACCAGCCTCGTCCTGCGAGGTATGGCTCCCCAACCAGAAGAAGATGTCGTGGACCAGGCGCCTATTTCCGCCCACCTGTCCCGCGACGGAACCCGGCTTCCCCTCGGCAGGCGCCGAGCTCAGGACAATATAGCTGTCGCCGTCGTAGAAGAAGACGCCTCCTCCCTCGCGGGCCGTCCAGGGCACGACTTCGAAGTCCTCGATGCGCCAGATGAACACTCCCGCCTCGACGCCGACGTGCCCATCGTTCCATGCTGGCTCGCTGGCTGCTGAGGTGTATTTGACCTTGTGATCTATGGCTGTGCCGATCAGCTCGACGTTGCTGTCCTTTATGTCGTATTCTTTCAGGTGCACTAGTCCTGCGTGTGGTGCCATTTTGTCTCCTGGCTCTTTGAGGTATCAGTGGATGGATCTATGATATTTGGTGGCACTCTTTAAGGTAGTCCGTAAAGATGGGTTGATCAGCAGCTTCAGAATGAGATCGAGCTGAGAAGAGGTGAGCATGAAGGGGTTCGACTGCCCCGCATGTTTCAGAGTCCGACTCGGCGGCAACTCACCCCTTTTCTCAATTGAAGCAGATCATAAACTGCACATTCGCCATATCTGGAAATACTGGTCCATGTATGTGTCTGGAATTCGTATACATATGCCCTAAATGCTACAATGACCATTATTCGCTGTACACAGCACCACTAATCATGACCATTCACAGCAAGACCAAGCCGCGACAAGCCCTCGGCAATCTGATCTCTTACACCACCAAGACCATTAGCAGCATTTGCCTTCTGCTCTCCCTCCTTCAACAGTGCCTTCTGCCACGGCAGCGGCTCAGTCGCCGGCCTCACAGGCCCGACATCACCAGTGTTAGCATCGCGTCTCTTCTGCCACGCCTCGATGTCCCGGTGATCGACAAAGTTGCCGTGCAACCCCAGCTTCAGCTTCAGCGGCAGGTGTATCGTCGCCACCGGGCCAGCCGCCATATTCTGCGCGTCGAAGATGACCACATCATTCCTCAAGACGTCGAGATGGTTGAGCAGTGCGATCAGATACCCCTCTCCCTCAGCCCCGTCAGTCTTAGGAATAAACGTCGGCTCCTGGAAAGTCTTGGTCGGTCCGGCAAAGTAGACATCGCTCGTGCCCGTGCCCTTCTCATTCTCCGTATCCCAGGTAAAGTGGCCCAGACAATTAAACAACCCCCCCGCCGGCGGTCCGCACTTGGCAAAGTCGTACGGCCGTGAAGGATCGACCATGGCCTGCCAGAAGTGCTTGTACTTCTTTGTCGTGAAGCGGTCGTCGATGCGCGAGAACTCGCCGTTGATGGGCCACACCAGCGCGGGCTCGATGCGCGTGTGTGTCTTCGCCTTCGGGTCCAGGATCCACCGCATCGTAGGGCTGCTGAAGTTGTCGCGCTTGGGCGGCTGGCCCTCGGGCGGGAACCAGAAGAAGACGTTTCCGTCGGCTACGGTTAGGTCTACGACGACGTGGCCGTCTTCGTTTTCGTAGCAGCCTGCTACGTGGCCGTGGAAGGCTATGCGGAAGACCCATCGTTAGTCCACCGTTACCGGCTTCCCTTTCGGAGTATCTGAGCCGTATTGTATCAACCTACCATTATCCGCACGAAACCAGATGATGTCCTCCGGCTTCCCTCCCCGGCGCGGAACCAGACCGTACCACTGATCCTCGCTCGGATCCCAAGCGAACTTATTTCCCCCTTTCTTCATCCTCTCGAGCGACATCTTGATAGGCGTCAGGGGCAGAACGAGGTAGTTCTTCGACAGACCGCAGTCGTGAATCATGCCCGCAAACGGAGCCTTGTACCAGGCCTCCTCCGTCTTCACACCGTCGGCGTCTAGTGTCCAGACGGCAATATCAAGTGAGCAGTCCGACCCGTCGCCACCGGCTTCGTAAGCAAAGCACACCATCTCGCCCGTGTCTGGGTCGAACTTTGGGTGTGCAGTAAACGTCGGCGCCAGGATTTGGCCCTCGAAATCATACCTTAAAGATGGTCAACAATTCTCGTCTCATCCTCACGCTAGAGGTTATATGAAGTCATACCGTCCGATTGTTTCAAGAGTGACGGGGTCCATAGCATACGGCGGCCCATCCTCCTTGGTGGCGAGCAGCATCCCGCGGTAGAAGATGATATTCGTATTAGAAGCAGTCCTGATGACCCCCTTGACAGACTCATTGTCCGGCCACGGGTTGCGATACCTCCCAAACAAACTCTTCCTCGCAGCAGTCTCCAGCTTATACCGCTCGTTGTGCACGTAACGCTGCTTGAAGTCGGCATGGCCGTTCTGGATGCGGATGGCGGTCACACTGCCGTCGCCATTGAAGTGGATGTCGTCCTCGAACATGGGTGGGAACCTGTGGTCTGGCTGGACCCTGAAGAACGTTCCGTTGATGTCTTTTGGTATCGTTCCGGTGAACTCCAGGTCGAATACGTCTCCTTCGAAGCGGGAGGGTTTGTTCATTGACGCAAAGACTAGGGTGTCCGGGAACTTGACGCCATCGCCGGCTAGCCTACCCTCTTTGTACTGAGAGACCTCCGGGGCGATGTCAAAGATGTGAGCCATTGTGACTTCCTGCCCCGGCTTCGACGAGCTTTGAGGGCTGAGATAGCTTTGGCAAGGTCTAGAGTGAGGAATGGACTCTGAGCAGGTTATGGTGGTCGTCCCTAGGTGTCGGGGTCTCGCATTATGCTCGGACTGAGACCAGGCCGAGTCCCTCGTCTGCACCCGCAGGTAACATGGCTAAATAAAGCAGAACACCATCGGGCCATGATCATGAGAGGTTGTTCCGTCGTTTGTCGAAGACCCCCAATCTACCGAGCCGTCCCCTCATCTCCAAGTCTGGACTGCGCGGCATGGACCAGGCGCCTATGATGCGGGGTCTGGCTTGGTGTTGGAGCAGACGGCAGTTACGAGATTGGAGAAATCACGAACAAGCGCCCTGCCAAGGTGTCAGCACCCCTTTGATCGAGGCCGTCAGGTCCAGACTTGCACGCAGTACGACACAAATGTCAGGTAGGATTTCTAGCATGCGGTCGAATAGATGCTCAGTCAAACAGATGATTTTCACAGATTCGGAGTCTAGCTATGTGAGAACTAAGCAGATTTGCAAGTACAGGAATTGGCTTTGCAAAGGCAGCGACTTATATTGCCCTTCGCTCACCTCATAAGCACGTTCAGGCGATTGGACCCTGCACCAGGTCTGGTAGGACTTTATCGCCAACCTTTGGCTCACCATCGTGCGCACCGGGTCTCTTCTGCCCTTCCGGCACCGCCAGAGTCAGGGGAGGGTCGGCAGTGCTGGCATCCTGGCCCCACCGAGGCGCGCGCAGAGCATCATCAGCAATGCGCTTGCCGGTGACCGGGTGAGGGTAGTGGAACGGAATGACCCTCGTGTCCGGCCACAGCATCTTCTGCTCAATTATCTCGTCTGGTCCATATGGGTCCTCAGGGAACGTCTTGGTCGGCCAGGGGATGTAGTTCTTCTTGGTGTGCGACCAGCCCCTCTCGAACTCGGCGTGCCAGAAGGGGAAGTAACGGTACCGGAACAGCTTCCAGGCGCCGTTCTCCTTGATATACTCGTTCTCGTACAGGCCGCCTTCCCACCACTGGGCGTGACCGCGTGGGTGCTCTTCTTGGATGGACTGGTGAGTTCCAGCCTGCATCAGAGCCCTCATGCGGCACCAGGCGTGGGTGCCACTCTCGTCGACGTCCACAATGTCTTGCATCATGATGTGGTCAAGCAGGAATCCGTGAACGGGACCGTTGCGGCCCTTTACAAAGGCGTTCTGGAACCGGCCTTGATACAGCCTCTTCACTCCTTCCTTTCCGCGGTACCGGGACCCGAGGAACTCTACGTAGGTGTCTGGGTGATCTGAGAACATGTCGACGACCTGTCATGTATTAGCAGACGCCGAGACACTTGATGCTATGAGTATGATGTCTGCTCACTTCGTCGTAGAGGCACTTGTCAAGGTAGTAGCCATACTTGAAGTGTGTCTTGCGGACCTCTGCCTCATCTAGTTGTTTGTGCTTTGTCAGTACTTGCGCAAGATTTTGTACCTGCGTTACACAGATCAACCCACCAGAGACACGCGACAACTCCTTCTGCAGTGCAGAGAGCTGCTGCTTGATCTCAGCAATCTCGGACTCCATGTTTGATGTAATGTTGTTGCACACTGGTGCTTCGCGTATTAAAGAAGGGAGAGACTTGACGTGGAAGGCAAACGCTGATGCAGAATATGCCAACTTAGACAACTACTTAGACCAAGTCAACACGGGAAGGCAGTATGTCTTAAAGAACCGCTGAGGCCCCTCATAGCTACTCCAACTCTCGGCTCCGAGATGTCTCGATGAGGGGTACGCAATATCGCAGTGCCGTGCCCTTTGATAAATGCCAATGCTCCCCAATCTGCAGCATGACCCCTTCCAGAACCTGTCTAATGCTTAGTCGATCCTGAACCGAGCCGGCTGTTGTTGATTGACGGCAAGTGATTCCGCATCAAGCCCTGTGCTAAGTCCTTTGACGGGGAGACCCCTCATTCTGACGGGAAAACGAGATGGATTGCAGAAGTAGAGGACCAGCAAACCCGGGAACGGTTTCCACCCACAACCCGAGACGAAGGCTTCTTCGCACGGCATGGTCGTTGTCTTGCTGGACTAGGAAGACAGAGAGAGTGAGTGACGGATAAGAGACGAAGGAAAGGAACATGTCGTGAATGGTAGTATCGTTTTGCGATAGACGTCACTGGGCGTAGCGAGTCTCCCTTGAGTTTTTACTCTTGACTCTTCTCAAATGACGCTTCTGAACAAAAGAAATCCGTGTCTCTCGCTCCTGAGTGATTCGAGTAGCACTTTTAAAAGAGAGGAAGCCTGATTGATGATGTTACGGACCATAGTTACAGCTACCTCAAGACTAGTTAAGGTAAGGTAGGCAAGGTACCTCTACTCTCCACGCCGTCCACCGTACGGTAATGGGGCAGCAGGGCAAACGGGTGAGAGCTGCGATAAGCTTGATAAGACCACCAGGTGCCGGCAGGTGACAAGAAAGCTGTTAGCCTTGCCCCTCGACGCTAATCCAAGTCTGGATAGCACGCCAGAGCTCAGGCACGGCTGCGGAAGGCTTCAATAATTTTCTGAGAGGTACGGAGACAATCGTGGATACGGACTTCAACAAGACCCTTGGCCACTGTACAACATACCAACTCCACACTTCGTTCTTTGAATTCTCCAGAACAACGAAGCAACCTCCGAAAGAAGCCACGTAAAATCTACTCCTTCAATCCCAGCAAATATGTCTTTCGGCGGGCAGACCCCGACCATCATCGTGCTGAAAGAGGGTCAGGAACCCCTCCAAGTCTCCAAGCACCGCCGGACTGACCGCTAACCGTTGAACATCGTACTGCAGGCACCGACTCATCACAAGGAAAGGGCCAGATCATCTCCAATATCAACGCATGTCTCGCCGTGCAAGCCACAATAAAATCGACGCTCGGGCCGTATGGCGGTGATCTGTTGATGGTCGATGCCAACGGCAGGCAGACAATCACAAACGATGGCGCAACCGTCATGAAGCTCCTAGACATCGTGCACCCCGCAGCTCGGATCCTCGTCGATATTGCACGGTCACAAGACGCCGAGGTGGGCGATGGCACGACGTCCGTCGTCGTCCTGGCAGGCGAGATCTTGAAGGAGGTCAAGGAACACGTCGAGCAGGGTATCAGCTCTCAGATCATCATCAAGGGTCTTCGGAGGGCTTCCACTATGGCTGTAAACAAGATCCAAGAAATTGCCGTTAACACGTCCGAGGGAAACCGGAGAGAGACGCTCGAGAAGCTTGCCGCTACCGCCATGACCAGCAAGCTTATCAAGCGGAATACCGAATTCTTTACCAAGAGTAAGTCGCCCAGAACCACTCCTGAGTACTTATAGATATGCGTGAGTAGGGGATAATGTAAGCTAACAGAGTGTCTCAGTGGTCGTTGACGCTGTCTTATCCCTCGACCAAGAAGACCTCGACGAAAAGTTAATAGGCATCAAGAAGATCCCCGGCGGTTCCCTGACAGACTCGCTCTTCGTCAACGGCGTCGCCTTCAAGAAGACCTTCTCCTACGCCGGTTTCGAGCAGCAGCCCAAGAACTTCACAAAGCCCAAGGTAGTCTGCCTCAACGTCGAGCTCGAGCTCAAGGCCGAGAAGGACAACGCCGAGGTGCGCGTCGAGCAGGTATCCGAATACCAGGCCATCGTCGACGCCGAGTGGCAGATCATTTACAAGAAGCTCGAGGCCGTCTACGCAACGGGCGCCAAGGTCGTCCTCTCTAAGCTGCCCATCGGTGATCTGGCCACGCAGTATTTCGCCGACCGCGACGTCTTCTGCGCCGGCCGCGTGGCCGCCGAGGACATGGAGCGCGTCGTGCAGGCCACGGGCGCCACCATCCAGTCCACCTGCTCCGACATCCGGCCCGAGCACCTGGGCGTGTGCGGCTCCTTCGAGGAGCGCCAGATCGGCGGTGAGCGCTTCAACTTCTTCGAGGATTGCCCCGAGGCCAAGACGTGCACGCTCGTCCTCCGCGGCGGCGCAGAGCAGTTCATCGCCGAGGTGGAGCGCTCCCTCCACGACGCCATCATGATCGTCAAGCGGGCGATCCGCAACCGCACCATCGTCGGCGGCGGCGGCGCGTGCGAGATGGAGGTGTCGGCCTACCTGCACCGGTTCGCCGACAAGAACATCCAGCGCAAGCAGCAGGCCATCATCAAGAGCTTCGCCAAGGCCCTGGAGATCATCCCGCGCCAGCTGTGCGACAACGCCGGCTTCGACGCCACGGACATCCTCAACAAGCTGCGCGTCGAGCACCGCAAGGGCAACACCTGGGCCGGCGTCGACTTCGTCAACGAGGGCGTCGCCGACATGATGGAGCGCTTCGTGTGGGAGCCCGCCCTGGTCAAGATCAACGCGCTACAGGCCGCCACCGAGGCGAGCTGTCTGATCCTCAGCGTCGACGAGACCATCCGCAACGAGGAGAGCGCCGCGCCACAGGCCCCTGGCCAGAAACTACCGCCAGGAGCCGCGCAGCGGGCTCTCAGGGGACGGGGCCGCGGTATGCCGAGGAGGTAGACGGCTTGATGGGCGTTGGTGAATGTGGGATGAAATGGTATGCAAGAGAGAGAGAGAAAAGATGACCAGCTACTTGTTGATTGTATGATACCAAATACAAGTGAACCTCGGTAGATAAAGCAGCCTTGGCCGTAAAGTCCATGGTGTTAAGTATGTAATCGGTAACGATACCGTTACTGAATTGATTGACCCATTATCACGTCGTCTCTCCCCAAGAGCATATCTATGATTCTAAACCACAAAGAGCAAAGCTTTTCTATTGAGGTGTTCAAAAAACCCCACGCTCAAGGCACATCCAGTTCTCAGAGCCCGATCCCGCAAACAATCACATTTGTCATAAACATCATCATCCCGCCCCATGGTACCCGTCTTCATCATCCCTCGTACCCGGCGTTCCAACACCGCCAAGCTCCCGAGCCCCATCCGGATCCTCACGAGAAGAGAGCAAATGCCCTAAAACCATCTTCGCAGCACCTGATGTCCGCCGCGCCGCCACCGACGAGACCACCACGTCAGACATGCCATCCGCCATGGCAGCTTCGTCGTCATCTCCGGCGACATCGACGTCCATCCTCCGACCGTGGTTGTCATGTTCGTCCTCCTCCTCGTCGTCTTCCTGCTGCTGTATCAGCATCTCCAGATCGCGGTCGACGGCCGCCTGGTTGGCGGCCTCTTCTTCTTGGGAGCGGTGGTGGTGGTGGTCGTGATCTTGCTGCAGGCTGTCGTGGTCGTGGTGTGCGAGATGGAGGCGGTGCTGGTCGGCAGTGTGAGGGTCGTGTGATAGTTCTGTGTCGTTTAGGAGGGCTTCAAAGGTGTGTGCGTCTGTGTGGTCGTGCTGGGGGAAGGAGTAGGTGTGGAGTTCGTGATGCAGCGGGTGGGTGTGTATGTGCGCGGGGGATGTTTGGTTTATGATCTGCGGGTCGATTGGGTGGTAGACAGAGACGGCGTGGTGCTGGTGCGAGGGGTGGTGAGGGCTAGGGATGGCTGCCAGGGCGGATGTTGCCTTGTGCTGCTGGCGGAGGACGTCGTGGGGCTGGTCTTGGAGCATCGGGTTGTTGGATGAGCTCTCCGGGTGTCGCTCTGTGTCGATGGTGTCTACGCTCGCCTGGAGGGTGTGAGACGGCGCGATAACGCCAGTATCGGCGTCAGGGTAGTGGTGCGAGGTGATGGTGGCGGTGAATTCAGGTAGGGAGACAGAATCTGGCGAAGGCATGCTCCAGCCTCCAGCGCGAGGGTTTACCATACTTCCAGATCCGGAGGCGGACGGACTATGTGATTTCCTCTTGGTGGAGAACACAGAAGGGGCCAGGCTGCTGTTATTATTGTTGGACCGGCCGGCGCGCACTTGGTTCACAGAAGGATTTCCACCAGGTACGGGTGTGGACTGGGCAGGACTGGTTTTTCCTAACTCTTTGCATTCAGGGCAGTTCCTAATTACATCCGAGACCGTCTCCTTGATCCGACTCCAGTGGTAACGCTCCGCGATAGTAGCCGTCGTCTTGTTGATGCCCGCGTGCGCATTGTTGTGGTAGAGGCGCGCGATCTCGTACTGGCGCTTGGGGTGAGCGATGACCTCCTTGTCCTTGAGCATCAGGACGTTGTCAATCAGCTTATAGTGTGTCGCCGCGCTTCGAAGCCTGCTTTTTTCCGCGCGGTCAGCGCCGCTCGGGTATCGCCCGTACTTGAGGTAGAACTTGATCTTGTCGAAACGCTCTTCACTCACAGGATCATCGTTGCCGACGTCGCCGCCCAGATCACGCCCGTATATGATTGCGTCGATGAGTTGCCCAGGGTAGCTCTTCAGGTTACCGCATTCCTTGACACGGCCGATGCGCTTGAAGCCCAACGCATCCCAGATCTTGCACGACGCCACGTTGGTCTCGTAGACGAGGTTGAAGACGGAGTAGGTGTAGCCGAGTTTGGGTGCCCAGTCAAGATAGCTTTCCCCCATCAGCCGGCCGACACCGCGGTTTCTGGCTGCATCCGTGACGATGAAGCCGGCGTTGCACACGTGGCTGCTGCGGCCGGGGTAGTTGGGCTTGATGTAGAAAGTGCCGAGACACTCCTTAGACCAGTCCTTGCCCTCGATAACCTCGTCGGCACTTTCGATGTTGCCGAGCAGCATGATAGCGCCAAAGTTCTGGAACCAGTACGAGGCAAACTTCTCGAACGGGAGCCCATCCATCATGGGGTAAGTGTCGCCGCCCTCGATCTCCTTGTTGAACTGATCGTTGAGGTAGCGGAGCAGCGAATCAGGAACCTGGAACCGGGAGGCGAAAGGGACCACGGTGGCCACGGTCTGTCTGTCCCGAAGCGTCACGTGGCGCGGAGTGATGGAGGGCGGCAGAGACGGATGGGCTGGATCCGGGTACGGAGGCTGGCCCGACACACGGTAGATGGTGGGCGCATCCGGGTCGTCGAGCATAGCCGGCATCTTGACGGCGATGCGATAACCTATCTAGGATAGAAATATTGCAGACTTGGCAACACAGAGTGGCCGACCCTGTCATGTCCATCGCATTAGCCGAGTGTCCCATATTTATCTAAGTTTCCGTATCTCATCTCTCCGCTGTCACTCTCTGTAGCACACCATCATCACCCTGGGCCGAAGGAAATCGTGCAGTGCATCAAGCTCACACTTGGTGAGCAAGAGAAGCAGCGTGCACCGAAGTATATACAAAGCTGCGACATGCGCAACACGACTTGTACAAACAAGCTTCTCACTACAGCGCTCGGGACATGCACCGGATAAGCAAGCAGAGTAGAGGCATGCATGCATAGAGGAAAGCAAGAGAGGCGCAACCAGGTCGTCATCATCCTTGGTACCAATCACACGTACCTCTTAGACCACTGCCAATCACAGAATCCTGCAAGTGGGCAGCCGGTGGCGTGACAGGGTTGTTTCGCTCGTCACGGTCACGACAGCTGTGCTCAAATGTTCGTGTGGTGATGATTTGTGCCTCCGAGTCAAGTCGATTGCGAGGTTTCGGCTGCATCGGTTCAGGAAATGCGCGCTCTGCGGGAACTTTTCGGTCCGTTAAAGGGAACCACATTTCAATGCTAGCGCGATTACTTAAGCCGATGGATTACTACCTACGTACAGGGACATCTTGAAGGGCTGCCAGAGACATATCCATTCGGTGATGAGCATGGCATATCGTACAAGACATGATATTGTACAGCAGAATATCTATTTATACACTCCGTCCAGCTTTCATCTGTACTCACCACCCGCATCTCTACACCTCCTCTTCACCAGCACCCTTTCTTCTCCTTCCGCCCGACCTCCTCTCCCGTTCTAGATTCTTCAGCAACTGGAAGGCTTCTAGCTGAGCCTCGTTCATCATGCCGGGGATGTCATCGAGCGACCGTCCGTGTTGCGGACCCTCGTCAGTCCGGGCAGCATTGTCCTCGGCATTCTTGATCATGGCCTGGATCTCCAAGAACTTTTGGATCTCCACAGGGTTCCTCCACGTGACCTCTCCCAGCTCGGCATCTTTGAGCCGCCTCTCTTGCCCACGCTGTCCTGCCCGACCGAGGACACCGGCGATGACGGTTGCTGTCCGTAGACTGTAAACATCGTTAGCATGTGAACTCTTGTAGAGGGCTCAGAACAAAGCCGTCCTTACCTGTCGTCATTAGCCGGGATCGTATACGTAACCAACGCCGGGTCCGCATTGGTGTCGATGACTCCAATGGTAGGGATATTCTCCTGCGAGCACTCCCGCAGCATGGGATGGTTCTCCAACGGGTTCAGGCACACCACCAAATCCGGAACAACCGGCCGGCGGTCCAGCAGGTGCCGGTCAAAGCCCTCAACCGGCTGGTCCATCTCGTCCACGACCTGCAGCTCCATGGGACCCAAGATCTGGTCCCGGTTCGTAATCGTGCCCGGCGTCCACTTGCTGAACAGGTGATACCCACCCGCCAACTCAGCAGCCCGGACAACGATCGGCATCTGGCCCGGCCGCGTGCCGACAAACAGGATGATGCCGCCGTAGTACGCCACCTCCTCGACCACGCGAGCCGCGCGGCGGAGCTCGACTGCCGTCTGTTCCAGGCTGATGATGTGTATCCCCTCGCGCACGCCGTAGATGTACCTCGAGTTGGCCGGGTTCCAGAGCGCCGTCGAGTGGCCCATGTGGGCCTGGTTGGCCATCAGCATCTCGAGCGTGGCCTCCTCTGGTGGGTTTTTGAGCAGGTGATCCGGGTCGTGGCGGAACTCGACGCGGGAGCCGAGGGTCCTCGTGCGGTTCTGGATAGTGTTGAAGACTTTGAATTCGTAGGGCATGGTCGCCGTATCACGGTCCGGCTTCGGCGTTGCGGACCATTGTTGGGTCGGACGGGATACTTTGGAGATGAGGCTGTTTGCCGGTCGGCTCGGTGTCGTTGCTACTGCACCCTCGGCGACAGCATCTATGGTAGTAGTCGTCGTCTGGGTGGTTATGGCTCGTAGGCCAGACGGCGAAAGAGCCTTGTGGCCTGATTTTTGTCATGAATTAGCCATTGAGTACAAAGGTGTCAAGTACAGGGGACGCACCATGCCGTACGGCAACAGTCCTCAATATCATGTCTCTGGGATCTGGGCAGCACGGATGACACTGCAATCTTTTTGGCTGTCCAGCTTCTCCAAGCTGCCTTCGAAGCTATTTTTTGGAGTTCAACGGTTCACCACGCCAAAATGAGTGGTCCGTGCACTACCTTATGATAAACCGAGGTATTGCCGGCTTAGCGAGATCGTAACTGTACTCTTGGGGCGCAACTAACAAATGAACAATTGATAACTTGGAATGAAGAACAGACAAATAGCCAAAGCTACACTCATACGGATCACGAGGCTGGATGTTGCAAAGCAATCGAACAGGCTAGGAGAAACAAACAATGCAAATGTGGTATTAATCTAAGGGGCTTATGCTGTACATATCTACAATCAGGACACACCCGTCAATGGTCGTCCCTGCACCGTCGAAAACACTTCTGTCAGGGCTAGAGTTGATATCAGAATCATCTGCTGGAGGCCCTAGTAATAGCAAAGACACCGACGATGACCACTGCCAAGGTAACAATGGCACCCGGCAGCAGCAGCTCGTTGGGAACGCCGGCAATGACCTGCTCAGCAGGCTGGGGAGCCGTGCGGGTCTTCCTCGCCCTCCTTACTCTAGACTCATCCTCTTCCTCATCTTCGTCTTCGTCAGAGTCCACAACCCTACGACGTTCGCGAATGACCGAGGAGGCAGGAGGGGTAGCGACAACAACCGGCTCGGGCACAGGTGTAGGCGCAGGCGCCGTTGGTGGCTTCTCCGGGTCATGCACGAACAAGTCCACCTTATCCCGGCCACCCTGGCGTGCAATCAGAATCGCCTCCAGCAGGTCGTGGTCTGTTGTGATAGACACTGAGTCACCCTCGTCATCTAGATAACTCAGTGCGTATCCGCTGGGGCCGACCTTGCCGTCCTCTACAGACGGCGCACCGCCAATGCCATCGACTTCGGACCCCAGCTTCGAAGTGACATTGGCTACCAACTCCGCAATGCCACGCGCGGCGATGACCTGAAGACGATGGACACGTCCACTGGGCGCCTTGAACTTGAACGGGAACGGCACCTCGCTGGGTGGTAGCTCGGGAGTAGCCGCCACCACACTGTGTTCCGGGGAGTCGGCACCGGCGTGGCTGGCCGAGTCGCCTGGAGCAACACTGTCTGTAGGGAGTCTCTCACTCCTCGTGATGTCGGGCGACATCAGTGACCGCGTAGCATGCGTGTGATGGTGGGATCCATCGCCTGACAGCATCGACTCCGTCTCGTGGTCTAGCGAAAGCCAGAATTTGTTCCAGGCGGGACCTTCACTATCTCCGCTAGACATGGTGTTGATCTGCTCTAGGGTAGCATATGTAAGTTTGAGAACGTCGACCATGCCCACAATCTCGCCGGCGTCGTTCATAACCGGAAGGTTAAGGTAATGTCCATCTGAGGAGAAATCGTCAGCTTAATCCCTACGATAAGAGGGCAACGGCTGTAGCTTACCATGCATCTTGCGCAGAGCAGCCTGGATGGTCATGTCCATCGGGGCAAAATCCGGATGAGGAGTCATGACTCTGACGACGCTGCAGTTGGTAGGGTCCAGACCAGGTGCGATAACACGCAGGACAACGTCCTTGCTGGTGAAGATACCCGTGATGGCGCCTTGATCCTGGACCAAAACAGCGGTGGTGTGGTTCTCTTTCATGAGCTGTGCAGCCTCTCGCACAGATGTACGGACACTGACAGTCGTGGGGGGAATGCCGTTCAAGACGGACTCGAGGGTCGGACCGGACATCTTGGATCGCAGCGCCTCAACATATTGGATAATCTGCTGAGGTTGGCTGGTGCCGAGTTCCGACTGGACACCCTCCAATGCATCGTACAAGCGCCTGGACGACGAGTATGCGCGCTCGAGCTTCTCCATGGCATCGTAGAAGCACTTTGTGATGTCAAGGATACCGGAGATGTCCTGGTTCTCGTCCATCACTGGCAGATGGCGGAAACCCTTGCGGACCATCAGGTCGAGGGCGTCGGTGGCGCTTGTATCCGTCCGGGCGCACAGCGGATTCTTGGTCATAATCTCGGCGATTGTGACGTTGTTTGCCTTGAGGCCAGCGCCAACAACTCGGAAGGCCAGATCCTTGGCGGTGAAGATGCCCGCAATACGCTCATCGTCGTCGGTAACCAGGACACAGTCCTCTCGCTTCGCAGCCATGAGCTGAGCAGCCTCGGCTACGGTGGTGTTGGGCTTGATTTGTAGGGCCGGGCTGGGCTTGAGAGCCAGGACGGTTCCGGGCGGAGCCTTCCGCGAGTGGCGGGCGCGACTTGTGACATTCTTCTTCTTGGAGAGATCGTTCTCTATCTTGCGGCGGATGGCCTGACGATCTGTTAGTGATCATCAACTTCGATCGTCGCCATGTGCCGTGTCAAAGCAGAAAATGCTTGAAAAACCGAGAGTTCGACAACAAGGGTTTGGAGGTGTAAATAAAGGCAAGAAATTCACGCGATAAGACGCATAAACGCACCTCATCTCTCTTGGTTTGCTTTTGCCTGCTGGCACTCATCCCTGATGCCTCACTGGCTGCCGTAGTACTATGTGCGGTCTCCAGAACGGGCCTTGGGATGTTGGAGGGACCGGTAGCAGCCGGGCTGTTCGTGTTGAAGGGGATGGCTCCTCGTCCCTGTCCGCGACTCGGCGTGCCTCTCATTGTTCCCGGAGTGCCCGACATTTTCAGAAGAGCGACGTCGACAATACGATTGTTGTTCTCTCGAGCCTTTTGGCTACGGTACGCAAGAGAAATCAGCCTTCGCAAACGCGGAAGGATGCAGATGGCGAAGGACGTTCTTTTTGGCGGTGGAGGGAAATCACGGCAAGAACTCCCGAGGATCTTCCAAGTTCCCGCAAGTCAACTGACAGCTGTTGACTTGGAGATGCACGGGCCCACCACCAACGTCTTCTCGTCACTGTCTGGTCTAACCGAAAAGGGAAGTATCTCAACATTGCGTACTTGAGAAGGAAGGTTCCTAACCACGTTCACCAGATCAACCTGGAAGACTTCACGGTACGGCCAGCAACACCCAACAGCGTCTTGTTCGACGCCTCAAGTACGACGTGGAAGTGCATGTAGGCTCGGTATTAGGTCAACAAGACGCGTCTAAAAATAACATTGCGACACTCTGAAACAGTCACGAAAACTATCAAGTTTGCCAAGATGACTGAGGAAGTGAAAGCTACGAACAACGGCGTCAGTCAGACAGCGGCCAAGAGAACCCTCGAGGAGATGGCGGACAATTCGGCCCCGCAAACGTCTGAGCCAAAGAGGTCCAAATCTGTTCCAGACCTGTCAGGCGTCGAGATGCTAGATCCTGAGGGTGATGTTGTTCTCGCCTTGAAGATATCTGATCCCGAGCGACAAAACAAGTACCTCGCGTCCTCCAGGATCCTTAGCCTCGCGTCACCAGTCTTCAACAAGATGTTCAGCCCCGCCTTCAGTGAAGGCGAAAGAGTTCGAAATGGCGATGTTCCCTTAATCGATCTTCAAGAGGACGATCCCGAGGCCATGGAGTCAATCCTTCGCATTCTCCACTATAACCGCCAGGGCATCCCCTTTGAAATGGCTCCAGGGCCATTGTCAGCGATTGCCATTCACTGCGATAAGTACGACTGCAAAAACGCCTTGGAAGTTTGGATTCGACATTGGTGCGGTGCGGAATGCTTTCAAGACTTCTCCACGTCCACGCCTGAAAATATTGGGAGCACTATAGTGGCCGCCTACATGTTCCGCTCTAGCGCCCTATTTCTTTCCAAAGTTGCTAGCCAAGCGTCGAAGTTCCTGAGGCTCGACTTTCAAGCCGTCTGGGAACAGCAGACGGTGATAACTCTACTTCCAGGGACATTCACATGTGAGCCCGCTTCTAGCAAGTCCAGCTGCTTTCAAGGATACTAATGAACAACAGCTAGCTTGCTGAATCACATTGAGGACACCCTTGGCCGCTTACGAACCACGATTTATAGCGTTGACCAAACGCTGCAACTCAGGAGCAAAGGTTACAAGATACCCGGCCAGCGCGTGTGCCTACCCTGCGATGTAATCTTCACCCAGGGAGAAAAGAAATGCGCCTGTGGCAACTTCGTCGTTGAGAAATGCTGTACTGTGGAGTTTAGGGTCGCGGAATACTTTGCTCTTCTCAGGCGCCATGGTCTCTATCCTGCCGAAGAGCCCTTTAACACGCTTTCTGTAGCCGAGATCTACAGCGAGATCTATTATATGGTGAAGGGTTACGGTCACAAATGCGCTGGGGGTCACAACTGTCCTCTCAAGATGGCGTTGAAAAAGATGTCAGATGATGCGCTGGCTATCATGACGGCAGTTGATTTCGCGTGGACTTGGAGCTGAACTGGACGACGGAATTATATGGTATTTTCGTTTTCAGCGAGGTTGCCTGCGATCCTGAACTTGCTGATTGGGAAGGCCTTATGGTTTTGAGATATCCCAGAGCGCAGATGTGAGTTGATGGATCAACCACGAATGGACCTAGCACGGCTCTCCTCGGAACGGCCTAACCCCCCTTTGAAATGGCCCTGCCCAACGAGAAATATTGCAGCTAAAATGTGCTTGAACTACCAATGATACAAGGGCAAGCTTTGTGTATGTACCTTTCCGCTAAGCTGTCGGACAATACCAAGCGCGGGGCGGGGAGGCGGGACGTGGTGTCGACAGAAGCTGTCAAGGTACCTTGATCTAGCTGTTCAAAGCTTAACCTCCGAGATTTCTCCCTTTTTTTTTAAGTTACTACAGTATGTATGTTTTATGATGCATTCATCCAGAGAAAGAAGCCTGCGGCTTTTGAGCTCAGCAGCTATCTTCTTGGCTCTATTTGCTCGGCAACGCCAGTTCCTCCTATCCTGGCGCCACGTAATCAAACCCCTGTCCGATCCCTCACGCTGGACGCCACGAGCAAACGCGCAGCAAACGCGCAGCAATCTTTATCCTGGACGTGGTTTGTGATGCCGTTTCCCTTGTTTGGCTTGTAATTCCCAAACCATCGTATTCTAGTAACCTGTGCTCTCACTCTCCCTTGGTTGAGGAAAGCAACAACAACGGTCCCAAACGCGTCTCCGTCCGATAATTGAAGCGAAGTGTCGAACCACACTTGTGACAAAGGCTACCTAAGCATCGTTTGGTTCACTGGTCTACCACAACACCGCAACATGGCCAATGTACCTGGAAAGCGAAGCCGCCGTCAAGTTTCCATTGATGATGGTGATTCTATCGCCAGCCCATCTACATCCAAACGTGCCAAACATTCGCAGGGTGCATCCGATACTATAGAACTCGACCCGGAGGGGGATGCAATTCTCGCCATCAAGAAACCCGCTCCTGATCAAGAAGAGACCATAACGTTTCTCGTATCTTCGAAAGTCCTCAGTCTTGCGTCTCCTGTTTTCTGCAAGATGTTCAGCCCGCAGTTTCAGGAAGGAACTCGAGTTCGCAATGGGGAATGCCCACGCATCACCTTGGAAGATGACGATCCCACAGCAATGGATGTCATTCTCCGCATTCTGCACTTCCAGTCCGATCATGTAACCCTTCAGAAATCCCATGCCGAACTATTGTCGATCGCTATTCACAGTGACAAATACGACTGCAGGGGAGCTCTGAAGGCCTGGATTGGTACATGGTGGCATACCAACAAGTTCCATAAGATGTCCCACCTCACGTCTCAAGAGATCGGTTTTACATTACTGGCAGCCTATATGTTTCGCTACCCGCACCTGCCAAAGGTTGCCACGAACGCTGTGAGATATCTCAAGCCCGACTTCCTCTCAGCCTGGGACAAGGACGAGAGGCTCTCTCTACTACCACAATCCTTGACAGGTAAGTCCCCTCACTCCGATGCTGGTGCAATTGCCTAATAATTAGCAGAACTCCTGTACAATCATCTGGCCAAGGGACTAGACTATGTGCAAGGAGCACTACAAGCCGTGGAAAAGTCGTTACAGCGGTCTGGGAAGGGCTACTTGCTGCCAGGTTACCGCGAATGTCCACCTTGCGGCCTAACCTTCCGTGACCAGGACGGCAATTGCTCTTGTGGCAAACGTGTTCAATACAGATACTGTACGCCTCACTACAGGGTGGCCAAGTACGCTAAGGTACTGAGGGCCGCGCGCCTCTATCCCTTGGTAGAGTGTTTTCGCGATTCCTCTTTGGTTGAGATCGCGGATGCGATCGGTAATACGTACACAAACCACGGTCACACGTGTGAGGCCGGCACGCAATGTCCTCTTCTCATTGCGCTAGGAGGCTTGCGGGACGACGTGACGAGAGCAAAGCTAGGCGTCGAGCGAATTGAATGGAGCTACGATGGCGGTCAAGGTTTGACATGAGGGCGTCAAACCGTGCAGGGAAGCTTTTACGGAAAAATCTGAACTATGTGCTTGCGGAATTTGAGCAAGTCTTGTTAAAGAGGTGCTCATGTATAGCAGACAGGATGTTCCTCAATATAGGCATATCACTAAATGATAGTTTCCTCGCCAGCTCCGTAATGCCGATATGATTTTTTCATGCCGCCATATGCCCCTTGCTGTCTTAGAACCTCGAACTGATATTTGCATGGCGAAGCAACCTGGACGCATAACCAACTCCGGTGCGTTGCGCCCAAAGTTTGGTCTCGGGACTGGCGGCAAATCTTTACTTGCACGTTGCAATATATCTTCTTTGGAGTGGTTCTGTATGTAGGGGAGCGGAGACATTTACTTTAAAGCGATATTGCGACCATGCAGAGCTACGACGGTTTCGATTCCATCTCAGCAATCACAATATTTTCAGCAACGTCGAAAAAACCCGGAGCTAGACAGGATTCAACCTTGTTTGCAGGCGACGCTTATAGCATTCGGTGGAAAGTCATCAGTCGACACTGATAGTATTGCTGTATTTTAGTCCTTTTATTAGTGCCTTGTGGTATTGAGTGGCGCTGAGTAAAGTTCTTGCCTATATTCATCTTAGTGCGCGTCGTTCTACATATACTCCGGGATCCATTCGTCGTCGGCCAGCGCCCTAGCCGAGGAACGCTTCGAAGGCTCCCAGTGGAGCATCTTTTGCATCATGGCAAGGAATCTCTCTCGACTCTGCCCCTCCAAGCTGGTCTCCCTCTTCTCGAGCGATATGCTCTCCGGGAGTGGAATGTCTGCACTAAAGTTCCCTTTGTAACAAGGAGAGCATTGTCAGCAGGGAAAATACTGCTCATAGTCCAAAACGCTTACACTTGAAACTTACCTTCGTCAGTGAAGAACTTATGGCTTGAATTGCCCGATTTGAGGAGTGCCTGGGGAGGTGGTCCAAGCAATGAAATTATCTCCGCGAGGTGTGCTCGGCTGCGGTACGTCTGATGCTCCGGGTCGAATCCTGTGAACAGGGGGCCCCCTTCGAAGAGGTCCCAGATCTGGCGAGACGGCACACGCGTCAGCTCTTAGGGTGGCAGAGGCCTCTGTTCGATTCAGACCCTTACCATGCAAGCCGTATTCCAAATGTCGACTTGATACGACCAAGGAGCTTCTAGGATGACCTCGGGTGCTCTGTAAATATCAGGCTGTATATCCTCGAAATGCTCTACATCACCTGCCACAGCCGAGCCAAAATCGCAGAGGACCGGCGCGCCCCATTTCTTTGGTAGTCGAAGCTCGCGTGACAGAAAGATAACTCTTCCGTCGTCCATCAACTTTCGTGGAGACGGATCTACCAGCTCTTGTTCCTCGAAGTCGATGAACACCGTATCATCCTCGATGCCGAACATGATATTATCGGCTTTGATGTCTAATCCACAGTATATCAGGGCACCATTCTTTCTGGGTTAGGTGAGATTCTCAAGAGCACAGCTACGTCCAGGCAGGGTCCGCTCAAAGGCCGTATACGCACCTGTGTGAATAATCCGGCACTCTGCATGCAGAAAATCCAGAGCAAGGAAAAGGCGACGGAGGACGAAAGCGAGGACAGGCGCGGGTAATCTCCTCACAGGATTTCGGTGAAGGAAAGTGAGGACGCTCTCCCACAGTGGCGGATGCACCAGACACCGATGGGATCCGTCTGTTCCAGGAATATCAAAGGAGTCGAGAAGTTCTCTGATGGCATTGCGACCGGGATGATTTGTCACGGAGCCGGAAATACGCTTGTGCATCGTAAGCTCGCGCTCCAGCTGACCACCCATGTACCTCGAGTTCACGAAGAGTTTCAATGCTACGTGCCGACGACCACTATACCATCGGTCAGTAAGTGTCACATGCAGGGACGGAAGCATCTCACTGAAGATCGCGCGCCAACCAAACTGTCGAAGTAGCTCCAAACCCTAGCTTGCCAACAATTTGATAACGATTATTGAGGACCTCGCCGATGCGGACGGGGAAGTACCGTGATGCAATATAGTCGGGAAGGAGCTCCTCTTCTATCTTCTCATTCGACGGTATCCGCATGAAATTGGTATTGGAGAAGACAAGAGGCTTCCATACTCGGCCAGTCCAAGCCGGTCGCCGAACAATTGACGCCATATGGAGTTTGTTCCAAAGTCAGAAAGACTTAGATTTGATCCAAGCGAGAGCTGAATGCACGTTCCAAGCTCGCGAAGCCCCACTTTACCCTATCCCATGAACATGAAAGCCACACCTCAGGTTCTTGAATACTATGTGAAAACACAATAGGCACATCCAAGGTCGGCGACCTTTGGAAATATTTGACATCTCGCATACAGAATAGCGTGGAAGTTGCATGTAGGGTGGCAAGGCGACCTAGGGCTACGGTCTGGTGGCTTTTTTAGTATGTACAGGGAGGTGTATGAATGCCTGGTAAAGCCTTGAAAGAGATCGCTCTCTTCAGCCATTGCGCAAGGAATCAATATAGTTATTACACCTCTGGATTCAGAACACTAGATCTAGTCGAAGACCGATGAATTCAATCTTCAGGCACAAGGATAATTTCCTCCTCGTCGGTAAATAGGCCAAGTCTATTGTCAAAGAAACAATTGGTTGTGCTTTCTATAAGCTGACCTCTCTTATATACCCAGCGGTAACTATAACAAGTTCACTCGTCTACTAATTCTTCTCGCAAGAAATATTGAAGACACGAGAATTGCAGCGGTGAGTCTTTGTTGTAGTAGATCTGAGAATTGTATATCATGGCTGTAGGAGGACTATTGACGCGCCTTCACTGTTATCTAGGCCGAGCCGTATCACACAGTGTAAGAGAATGTTTAGCCTGTGCAAAGCACAAGCAATTGCTTTTGTGACAACGTGTAACCTCTTGCTGTGGACGACCACTAATCCCGCCTCGAGTTCCTTTTGTTCTTTTATCAGTAAATAGGTCACCCACACATGATGCTCGTTGATAGAACGCACGGGGGCTTACACACTTTAGTTGGGCGTGCAAGCGCAGAAACCATTACGGCAAGCCGCCAAGACTGATGCAGCAGGGCACGACTGGATCGGGGGGCAGACCATAACCCCGTTTTCAGTGCAAGAACACAAAGTCTCGCAAGTTCCGTCACTAATTGTCGAGCCTTCACATTGTGTTGCGAATGTGAACTGGCACGCAACGTGAGAGACCGGGGGAATGGCGGAGGCCATGCTGAATAGTGCCACGAGTGGCAAGAGCATCTTCATGGAATGCATTGTCAAAAGTTCGAAGGTGTGAAAAGTGATTTATAGGTTCAAATTTCAGTGTGAATGTCAAGGCTGAAGGCGTTGTTGTGTCTGAGATATAGCTAGAATCTATTGAAGAACAAGGACAGTGATGCTATACATGCCAAGGCAGGTTTTATAGTGCCCAGACTCCACGAAGGATGCGGGCCGAAGCCTTCGGGTCCTGCCTTTCTTCGATAGTCTGGAGTATCAAGATGAGATCAGGGGTTGACGTGAGATCAAAGGTTGACGTGAGACGAGCGGTCAGCAACCTGCAGTAGTAAGTCCAACGTTTTCCAATCAAGTTGTTGCCACCGGACTCGACCTTCGTCATATCACGCAGGTTATTACTGTTGATGTGCGGACTTGCTCCGTTGCCGTGTCACATCACAGTAAAGCTGTCACGGTGCTCACATCGTCCAATGACTCGATGTCCCAGCATGCCTCGCTTGCCAACTTAGCGCCACTGTCCCCCAAGATAGTACCGCACTGATCGACGAATTTTCTCTCGAGCATGGCATCGTCCATAGGAAACTCGAGGCTCCCGACCGCATGCTCCACATACTTGTCCAGAAACTGTCCATCCACTGTAATGCTGACCCTGGCCTGGTCGGGCGTCAGAGACGGGTCAATCTCGGCCTCGATCCGGTCCCGCACCGCGATCACCTGCTCGTTCTGTACAACTCCGTCCTCGTACTCGGCTGGCGTAGCTTTCCCGAAAAGCAGTCCACACGCACCGCTGTGGAAGACACTGAACTTGGCTTCCAGTCCGTCCTTGGGCGTCCGCTTACCGGTGAGCTCCAGTACAAGGGGATGCACCTTGATATTGACAGACTCGATACTGTGCATATCGAGGCCCTTGGCTATGATCTCATCGTGCAGCTGAGCGCAGGCATCAATCACCGGATGAATCACGATGCCGCATGGGAACGGCTTGAAGCTATTCCGCAGCACCTCCCACCTCCCCATCGTACCGCTCGGTAGACTTAGCGCCGTCTCAACGCCAGAACTGCTCCCAATGAACTTCTCTAGGTCCTGCAGAACGTCAGATTTGGTCGTACCCACAACATTGGCCCATCCGCGTTTTGCCTCTAGGGCTTTCTCGCTGCTGGTATATCCGCCCAGTGCTAGCACAGCGGCAAGAAGTCCACACTGCGCTGCTCGCCCTGGATGGAAGGACTTGGTATGGGAGCCGAACATCTCGCGCAGGCCGATTACCTGCGTGGCAGCAAGTCCAATTGCGTGAGCCGTCTCTGATGTTGACAGGCCCAGAATTTTGGAAACGGCCACGGCCGCACCGACCGAGCCAGTCGAGGATGTAATGTGCCTTTTTGCCATTTTAACGCACTGAATATATGATAATCTGTGGCAGAGAAGGAACGACTCACCAGCCTACGTCGTAGTGCTCTGGCCAGACAGCCAAGCCTATCTTACACTCCGCCTCGATGCCTGCTACAAGGGCAGCGATGAAGTCTTTGCCGGACACACCTTTTTTCCACTCTGCCACGGCGAGGAGCGCACTGGCGACCGGGCCTGTCGGGTGGATGATAGTGTCGAGGTGGGTATCATCGTAGTCATGGACATGTGAGGCAATGCCGTTGATCAAAGCAGCATGCTGTGCGTCTGTCTTTCTCAACCCATTATGTCCTAGTAGGCTTGAAGTGGGAGCACCAAAAAAAGGGCTTAGGGTTTGATACTGGTGCTCGGTCAGTAAGCTCAAGTTTACGAGCTGCAGGCACGTATAGCTTACAGCAATGTTGGTGGCATCGTGATTACTGCCACCAATGGCGCACCCGGCCCAGTTGTAGAAGCTCCGGACCGCAGCACGCGCGACGTCATGGGGCAGGTCGGCGTACTCTAGCCCTCTTGCCCATGCGGCTAGATACTGAGTCGCCATTTTCCACGCTCGACGATATATCAGGTTCGAGGAAGCTCGGCGAGGAAGCGAACGCACGACTTAAGCGGCTATAGAGTTAAGAAGACGCAGTCTGGTGACGCATGTTATAACTGGCCTCGGGTAAGCTTGCGAGTCCACCAAAAACTCAGAGCCTCTGTCCATCGGGAATAAATCGGTCACTGTGGGATGGTCTTCTGTGAGCTTTCCTGTTTTCTAGCTCACATGTTAGTGCTTACATCCACTCCGAGCACTTGCTGTCCAGCATGTTGAGGTCAAGGTCTCTACTTCGTTGCAAGCGATCTCCGTAAGCCGGAGTGGAAGAGTTGGGACGAAGTGTGCAACGATGTTGTACTCTTGTTGTTAAATCCGGGGTAAAGCCATCATCACCCTTGGCGTTCATTAGCTGCCGGCTTGGCCTGATAAGCGAGAGCCGGCGCTATAACGTTTTACGAGCCCCCACTGCCTGCCTCGACTCGCTGATCTGATGCCGCAACTACCGGGCTCGTTCTGACCCTGAACAGAAATCACAAGTCCTGCACTGTCAAAATTTGGTTTGAAGTCAAGCGCGTTTTTGTTATTTTTACAGATGCTTAGCCCTCTGAATCCAACGACCTTTGATTATACGGACTGGAAGCTGGCCGCTGGCAAAACCCAAGGTAAGGTCTAGACTTCGGCCGGCGGCATCGGAACCTCGCTGTTCCTTTCTCCCTCCACCTCCGTGATCGATCCATGCCCATTATCATGCGCCTCAGCCTTCTCAATGATCTGCCGAGCTGCTTGCAGGTTACCCTTAGGGAGCCTCGCTGCAACGGACACAGTATCAAATATGTTCTTGCTTTCCAGGAATATGGCGTCGACCTCTTCCAAATGCCTGCCATTGGTCTCGGGAAAGAAAAAGTAGACGGCTAGAGTGTATCAGAACTAACTTCTCTAACATTTGAGAACTTGGGTGACAGGGAAAGCATGACTTACCAGGAAACGTCAGAAACCAGTTGATGGCGGCGTAAACAATGAAATACCGGTATCCGATCGATGTCAAACCGACAGGAGTGACTTCAGCTACCACGAAGTTAAACAACCAGGCTGTCCCTGTCGACATGGCCGTGATAGGGGCCCGGTAAGCCAGAGGAGATATCTCGGCCGCGTACAGGAACGTAAGGCCGAGGAAACCGGTAGGGAAGAACAGCGAAAACAGAAAGATGAAGGCTGCAGCAGTCCCGACGGCGGCATTGTTGTTAGGCTGGGACGATGTGCCAGCAATGATAGCCATGCACATGCCCATTCCAAAGGCAGAGAATAACATCAGCTTTCTCCGGCCAAATCTGTCGACCGTCAAGACACCTATGGGTGAACAGATAGTCTGCCATGAGAACACACACGCGGAGATGATTCTGGCGGTGATTGTTGGGAGACCCAGGTCCTCGGCAAATATGGTTGTCTGATAGAAAGCCAGCGCATTAATTCCTCCCATCTGTTGAAACAGCTGGGCTGCACACGCCAGACAAGTGCGTTGTAACAGCCGCAGGGGTCCGTTGGCGAAGATGTCTCGGAATTTCGCTTGACCGGCGAGTTCGAGCGAAAGCTCGATCTCCGCCACGGACTGGATGATCTCATCCGCATCCTCAGAAGTGTCGTTGAGGTCAGCCAAAACCGTTCTCGCCTCTTGGACGCGACGCTGCTTGATCAGCCAGCGAGGAGACTCCGGCATGAAAGGCGTGTTTGCCAGTATGAACAAAGACCAGACGATGGAGAGCGCCAGAGGGAAGCGCCAGGCGACTGAGCCGTGATGGAAGGACATCCCCAAGTTGACCCACCCGCCAATAGCCAGGCCGGTTGATATGAACAGGCCCTCGAGCATGACGGCTGCGCCCCGGTGCGCCGCCCCGGAGCATTCAGCCTGCCAGTTTGGTGCAGTGGCCGTGAGATGGCCGAATCCGAATCCCGACACCAGCCGGCCGACGATGAGCTGGCCCAGGGAGAAGGAGGTAGACTGGAGGATAGCGCCGATAATGTTTGTAAATGCGGCGAACATGATGGTGCGCTTGCGGCCGAGCCTGTCGCCAAGCCAGATGCAATTGACACATCCGAAGAAGCAGCCGAGGGTGTAAAGCGCAACAACGGTACCTTGGACCCTCGAGTGGTGAGTTTTGGTTGCTCCAGTTGTCGTTGCAGTGTCGATCTGGGGAAATGTCTCTATCCATGAGGGCAGATTGAGCAGTCCACCTGCCACTGAGTTGTTGTATCCGAAGCTGATTCGTCAGCACCTTTGCAAATAGTCTTGATTGCCCTTAAAAAGGAACTCACAGAATGTATGAGGGCAGAATGACAGCCCAAATCTGGGCAGCTTGGAGCTTGTGCCCTCGGAAGCCGAAGTATGTCATGGTCACGGTGGTGATCGAAAACAACAGAGAACCAGCAGTGAACCACGTCACTTCCCAGCTAACGAGGAAATAGTTCGGTTTTGTACTGCTGATCTACGTTGCTTTACAGCTTCAATTTCTCCACGGGGATGCTGACGGCTTCATGCTGCTCCACGAAGTAGCTTCCAGCTTACTGTACTGCTGTTCCCGGGTTAGCATGACCAGAGCAGCTTGGATTGACGATCACGGCACTCGGTAGCCGTGGATTGTCCCTAAATGAAAGCCGGGATTATTTCCGTAGTTGCTACGGACTCAAGGACACGAGCTTCGGGATCTCCATTCTCCTCACCATTATGGCCGTTCGGTTCCGCGGCGAGACTAATATGGGTTTTTCGTTAATCTATCTCGAATGAACTCTTGGACCCGCAGTGTGGTGGCACTGGACTGCCTTGAATTGGTAGCAAAATTATGTCGTCTGTATTTCTACTACCGATAGTCCTGGTTTACGGTTCTTACATGAGCGCGGTCTCGGAATATGTCGGCGCTGACATGTTCATATACTGTACCAGTGTCAGTCACCTGGAGTCTAAGCTCGGGAACAGCGCTTTGAGTGACAGGGGACAACGTAATGCACCTCATCTTCCCCCTAATGGAGCTTCAAAGGTCATTAAGACATGTACGCATAAGCAACGGACGGCCTAGTCTCCGGCACTCGCTGCTGACTCCATGTTCCCCAACCAACTCCACAATGTTCTTCACCCCGGGCGGGACTCCCCAGTCTACATGCTCCAACCCCTATCCTTGAATGCTAACGTGAGAAAGCTTGTTTCCACATGCTAAGCCGAGCACAGTCTTCGATGCTTGTATGATCGTACAAGCGAAATAGGTCCACGTGCGCGTAAGCTGCGGGGTGCCGCCGCATTTGGCAGCAGGGCAGCAGCGCCGGATGTTGTCGTGAAGCTACCGGGGCGGGCTTCGTAAAGGAGCTTAGCGACACCTATTACAAAGCGTAAACCGGATGTAATAGCAAGGACCTTGTTCTCTTACGATTTGTGTATTAACACTAGAATAGGAGATTTCGGGTGTATCAGAGGAGAATCTAAGCCTACAAGCGCGGGCTTGGTTTGACGAGGTTATGGTGGTCTCCAAGAGACGTCGCCGAACAATGCGTCCCAATCGTGGGGCTCTAAGACAAAAACGCTGCTTGCACAACTCACTCTGACCGACAAGATACCCGAAAAGCCAGATTGTGGAAATCAAACTTATCATGTCATGCAGCATTGAAAGTCTTGCATTTCTGGTGCACGTCAGCCAGCTTGATCATGTTTTACTTGTCCTTCAACAACCTAGCTATCGCTGTCTAAACCACGGAAAATACTTCGGCTATTCTAGTGAACAACTACACGAATACGCCCTCCTCAGCGACTCCGTTGTGGCCAGTTATATAGAAGGTTCCAGCAACTACACACGGCGAGGTTGGCAGATCTTTCATTGTTGTTAGACTCTACAAGCTCTCCAAATTGGAGGAAACGGCGCCATTGATCGGCCTGCTAGGGGACGCTACACCTGCCGCCGCTGCCGGCAAGCTGCTCGCCAGGCTTTCTACGATTTCAGCGACAGGTGGATCTAGGATGTAGCATATTGTTTACATGTGAGCGGGGGGCTGATCAGGAATCCGCACGTCATGTTCAGCTGTGAGGTGGTTAGAAACGCGGCAGAGAAGTTCATTAAGCAGCTGAATGCTTGCGTTACTGGTGCTTTGGAGTCTATGATGATTTTGTAGTGATAATCTTCGAATATGCATGGTAAGACCTACTCCAGAGTGTGGCCTGCAGCAGAAGTCATCATATGATCTAAAGCCACGTATGGCTCGTGAGTCGTACAGAGTCTAGGTTAGTGTAAACGCTGTGCAAGCTCAAATATTACGCGCCTCAGACCTGATAGGAGATCAATGTGCGTATGGCACCTCAAGAGAGTTTCACGGGAGGTGAGTAGACCAGACTTAGTATATATATTCTGTCGAACTGGTTAGTATTGTTGAAAAGCCGAGCTGCCAGGAAGCCGGAGAGACTAGCACTTTGGACCTCTAGGTGAAACTCGATATTCATTCAGCAGTCAGTATAGGACTAGATGGACCTGACCAGACATACCGTAGGAAACTGGAACTAAAGTCTCGGCCCACATCTTGCAGCATGGCCAAGTCGGACACTACTTGATTACCTTACTTGCTTACTCGCAGCTTACGCTTCACCCAGGGGTAGCACAGTGGAGATGGGTCAGCATTTGGGTTTCTAGTTGGCTACCACAAGCTTATTTTGACCTCAAGACTGAACTGGGCTCCAAACTGCAATTAATGTCATGTTGCGAGTCTAATAATTATTAAATATGGGCTATTCGATCTCCTCCATGTACGTCAAGCTTAAACTCCCAAAGTACCTTGGTCAACCAGTCTTGGACTTACTTGAACTCCTGAAAAAACATCTCTATGTATGTCAAACTTGAAATTCCCTGACTGCCTTACTCAACCAGTCTGGACTCACTTGAACTCCTGAAAACGGGCCTTCTCATCGTTTCGCCCCTCAGACAGAAAATTCACAGTCCATTCCCACAAGTCATCCTGCTTACTCTCATCATAGCTGTCCTTGCTCGACTTGATCTCTTTCAACCCTTCGAAGTACTTCCCACTCACGCCCTCGACGTCAGCCCCAATAGCAAGTCGAGCGAGTGCAGCACCAGACTCCTCCGCAGAATGAACGTTATCGTTGTAGATCAACCTCAACAGAGGGATGAGGGGAGGCAGGACGTGCGAGAAGAGGAACCGCACAAACCAACTGGCCTCGCGTGCAAGGCCCGTGCCGGGCATGAGACCTGGGTCGAAGGCATTTATCGTGATCCCGCGCTCTGACCCCTGTTGAGACAGTCTCCGATGCACGGCATAGGTCCACAAGACATTGACGAGCTTGGCGGTTGAGTAGCGCTGCCGACCTGGATTGTTGGCGGTCAACGGGGTAGGGTGTGCCAGTTCCTCGGCGGAGTTGTACACGGCGTCGGGGAGGCCGGATTTCTGAGCTGGATCGTGTGTGCCGCTCGCAGTAACGACAATGCGGGCGTTCTTCGCCAAGTATGGGCATAGGAGGTGGAAGAGCAGTGCGTGGCCGACGTGGCTGATTGCAAACGTCTTCTCAATACCTTGCGGCGATTTTTGAACCGGACCTGGAAATTGAAGACCTGCGTTTAGGAGGAGGGCTTTGATAGGTGGAAACCCCTTGGACGGCCAGCTCTCTACGAAGTTGCGGACGCTGTTTGTATCGGACAAGTCGAGAGGCAAGAAAACGGTGTTGTCTTGGTTGAGCATCTTGTTGATATTCTGTGCTGCGTTGTCGCTGTCTGTTCTTGAGGCGAGGACGACAACATAGTCGGGGTGTGCCCGAGCGATGTCACGAGCGGCGTAGAAGCCAAGGTTGGCTGTCCCGCCTGTGACGAGAACGGTACCTGATCGCGTGTTGGCCATGACTGAGGTTGACTACTTCAAAATAGTCTTGCAAGTGGTGGAAAGGACTTTTCCGAGCTATAGCACTAGGGCAAGTTGCAAACTTGGGAATGTTGTAGACGGCAGTGAATTTGATGTTATGTTTGATTTGTTAATTAAGAGAGTAGCAAAACACGAGAAAGTCAAGCAATATTTATACACTTCATCCTGCCAAGATCCTATTTTTAAATGTGCTCGAAGTCGAGTGTCGAGGCCATCTCATGTGTATCATCTCGATGCATAGGTCGAAGCCGCACTCCGCGGGCAGCCGGGGCGCCGATATGCAGGTGCCGCCATACTAAGATTCCCCTTTCTCTTTCCGGTGGGATGAAAGTCCGAGCGATGCAATGGGAGCGGCTCGGTGGCCGAGGCGGGTCCCCAAGAATGCGCAACCAGTACCTAGCCGCCACACGAAATGCGACGAAGATGCAGTCAACAGCTGTACTGGATTGGTGGTATCGGTAATGGACACTGAAATCAATCTGGCTTGGCGTGTATTGAGGAGAGGAAGACTTCCACGAGACGAGAACGTCCGAGACAATGCGAGGAAAAGTGGCTGACCCCAGCCACGAGTTGAACTCCTACTGTGGTACTTCTCCTTATCTCCACCTCTTCTCCTTAACTCCATTCGGAGTGCGTCGACGACGCACGATTCCCCGCCATATTGAGAACGCTCGGTGTCGCCTTTCGATTGCATTGCATTGATGGCCGGAGCGACGACTGACTAAAGTCCTACTTCTCGCCCAGAACGCTCTACCCTGATTGATGCCTTTACTACGTACATTACCTTAGCTGGTGACATTGCAGCTCTCCCATGGTGTGGACTTTAGTGAGTGTCGTTTTGTCTCCACATTTAAAGTATCCATGGACCCGGACCTTGCAGACGGGAAGCGCCATCCTGTCAGAACCCTGCATTGACTTCCTGCTCAAGATGTGTGTAGATTCCTAGACCCTTGAATACCCTTAACCTGCGCATAGAGTATATAGGAAGTTTTAACCTGTTTCTGCGATTATGTGCCATCGAAGCAATCCTCGTTATGGCTTCTCAGTTCTCACAGATATCAGCAAGCTGGTGGAGAGAAGAGCGGATAACACGGAGATGCGTATAGCATTCCGTGACTGCCGTCGTTTGCCACGGCATCGAAGCTGACTCAGTTTGCTGGACCTCTTCATATTCATCCATGTTTGGTCTTCGCTTCCCGAATCTTTCTACCACTTCATTGGCATCAATATCACTATCTTTGCGTTCGAGTAGCCCGTCAGTTGTCACCTTTGCGATAGTGGTTGGCCGTCCGTGATCAGCCTGCCTCCCACCGTGATCCAAAGCGCAAACTCCGGGCCTTCCGTCACTTCTCATCATACTGCACAGTTACCTAGCCCGAAGATGCAGCCCGGATTATTCCTCGTCTCTGTCTTCCTGACCCTCACATCAGCCCAAACCTTCACCACAACATCCTCATCGGCCACTAGCTCTCCCACAAACCTCCCAAGCCTAGTTGCATCCCTCCCCCGCTGCGCACTCGGCTGCCTCGCGCAAGCAGCAACAGCCATCAACTGCGCGCCGACCGACTTCACCTGTCTCTGCGCCGACTCGGGGAACCTGGTCTCCAAAGTGGGACCTTGTATCATCAGCGGTAGCGGTTGTTCCCCCGATGACATCAGCAGTATGCCTCAGCCTGATTTGCCCCCCATCTCATTGAGATGAACAAGACTGACCGTCGGAACAGAGATCAAAAGCATCGCGCCCGAGATCTGTGGTGCCGTTGCGGCTGACAAGAATGCCACGGATGTAATGGCGGCGTCTAGCCTGGTATCCTCGGCACTGGCTACGGTGACGGGGACGCCGACTGCTAGTGGCAATGGTGCCGCGAAGACGGGAGCCGCGTTAGGGGTTATGGGGCTCGCTGGTGCGTTTGCTGTCCTTGGCCTCTGAGCTTCCCGGGCTGGAGGAATTTGGGCTCAGAATCGAACTCTCCCAGGTCGATGGCGTAGGTCTCGCTGGCGCATGGTTGGACCTAAGTTGTCATGGGCTTGACGTAACATTGCACGCATAAAGTGTCAATGGTGTATTCTTTATAGATTGGGTATTCTGGCAGCATCGGGCGACGGAGGGAAGCATTGGCTACAAACCTAGAGCATGACTTCACAAGACCAGCAGGTGGAGGTGGTCGACCTATGATGGACGGCGTTCGTTATTACCTCATACTGTTATGCTACTGCTTTGCTGAACCCTTTCAATATGCTTGATAGCCTAGAACACGTAATGCCCCTAAACTCCTATGCCAGTAGCCGAAATAAAGTATAAACACAACGCCAACAATGCACTCACAACGCTCACAACCCTTGCAACTTCAACACAACTATAGCCCCTCAAACACACCCTCAACAACATCCCCCAACATCCTCAATCCATAAAACTTCGCCACATTCCTATAAACCCTCAGCTTGCGCAGCACATCCTCCCGCTTGACACTCTCCCCCCACTCGCCAGAACAGGTACAATGCTCCATAAACTCGTTGACCCTGAGAGCACCACACTTCCGACACTTGATATCCTGCGTAGTCCACTGCACGACCAGCGCCTCGACGCCCGCCAGGATCCTCTCCTCGAGCTCGTTCCGGTCGTACTCGGTCTCGCAGAACGTGCACCTCCACCGCGTCACCCCGCCCTTGCCGTCGGGCAGCAGGTCCTCGTCGCGACACAGGTCCAAGTCCCGCGCCAGCGCGCACGAGTCGCAGCTCAGCTGCTCTATGCGTAGCGACTCGGACGGGTTCTGGAAGGCCGCGACCTTGCTAAACTCGCGGACGTCCAACATGGCTAGGAGCTCCTTGCGTAGCAGGCGAGCCTCGAGGGCAATGTTCTTGTCGAGGGAGAGGACCTGCATGAGGCACTTGACCAGTTCGAGGACCGGGTTGGCCGTGCCGCGGGCGGAGCTCGATTTCTTGGTCGCGACTGCCGTGCCGGGGACGCGATCGGTGTCATCGGATCTGGCCTGCTCGGGCGCGGAGGAGGATGACAGATGTGGTAGGTACGAGCCCGGCATCTGTGGGAATTCGTAGTCACCCGCCAGCTCGGGGTGCAGCAGCTCGCGCTTCTGCGTGTTAAGGAGAGCTGCAATCTCCTTCTTGAGAGGACGCTCGAAAGACTTGCCAAGGATCACCTGTGTTTCGGTGTTTTCACCTATGGTCGCTTGTGTGCCTCGCACGATTGGAAGCTGCGTTAACCGCGGAGTTGCGGTCGGGTCGCTACCAGTTGCGGGCCGCTTGATGCTGTGCATCAGCTGGATGAACTCGACTACCCAGTCAGTGAAGACGGGCTGCAGACGAGTGGGCAGGAATGTTGCCATCTGCCAGTGCATGATCAATTGCAGGTCCTGTTCATCCCTTTCCAGCACTTCTTGCGTAGCCTTGCCGCCGTAGTTGAACTCGTCGTACCACACCAGGTAGTCCCAGTATTCCTTGATTTCGAGATCGATAAAGTGAAACAGCGGCTTGCTCTTGATGCTCTTCAGAATATACTGCGCATACGCGTAGGCGTTGCCGACCTCGGATTTGGTCGTCTGTAGGAGCAGTCGGTTGGAGCTGGCAAAGATGACCTGACTACCGACTCGCCGGAAGTCCGCCATCAGCTGCAGGAGAGCCTTGCGACTCATCATCTGCACATAGTAGTGTAGAGCACGGTCATAGAGGCACGAGGCAGGCGATTCGACCCAGCGGACGAGATGCTGTACCATCACGTCGGCCATAGTGGATCCCTTGCAAGCTTCTGCCCACCAAGACTTGACCATCTCCCGCAACACAATGATGCCTGCGTTTGCAAAGGCATTCTCGGAGAAGAAAGTTTCGTTGGCCTCTGAGGCGTCACCAGCATCCGCGGCAGGGTTGAAGGAGATGCTGTCGGCGCCCTCTAATTCGTTGATGAGAGACGACGTGAGGATGGTGTTGATCGCAAGGTTCCGTACATCCAGATCGACGCAGACGGAGGCATATGTGCCCGGAATGTTCACAGACGGCATCTGAACGGTATCAAGAGGTCCGGCAACGTCGTCCTTCTCATACCCGGCATGGTCCGGTCTGGGAGTAGGCGACCACCAAAGGACCACATTGTTCGCCTGGAGCCGGCGGGCGTAGGCGACATCGATCAAGAATCGTGGGTCATCGCGCTCGAGATTACACAGAGGAACATCTCCGTATCGTGCCAGTGCCGTCATGTGCAAAATCCACGACCCGAGACCGAGGTAGTGATTCACTAGGCGCCGAGCCACAACCAGCTGCCAGCCTAGGGGAGGTAGCGAACTGTCGGCCTGGTCATACTTGAGCGGCAGAACGGGGAACTCGCCAAGGACGGGGATATCGTGGACAAGAAGATTTCGCTGTGACGACTGGATGACCATCATAGTCGGCCGCGACTCGTCTTTCTTCATCTTCCTGACGATATCTCCGACCTCGAGGTATGCCTTACGCCTGGTTGTGACTTGTTTGACCTTGAACGCCAGCTTCTCTTGGTAGGGGAAGCATTCTTGCCAGGCGTCACCATCCTCTTCTTCCTTCCGTTTCCCGAGGAGCTCCGAGTAAAGCTTTGTGATGTTTGGCAAATCCTGGCCGCTATCCTTGTTCTTGTGCAGGATGACAATGTGTGCCTCGTCACTCGTTGTCGAGAACAGGCCGAAGATCTGGCGCTCCCCTGAGGTGATGTGGGATATGTAGATGTATGCCATGTGTGAAGCCTCGAGGTACATCTTCTTCTTCGTCGGCCGCATGAGACTAGACAGATCGAACCCGTGATCCAAGCCCCTTCCAAGCACTCCTGGCTGGCTTTCGTCGATGGTGCAGAGGTTGCCCAACTGAAGCACGGCCCGCATGTTCAGAGGCAGCTGTTTCTCATACACACCTTCCACACTTGGATGGTTGAAGAGCATGGTGAACTTCTCCGACTCTTCGAAGTAGACATCCTCGGGCACCGTCAACTTGAACAGATGGACAGAGGAATGCCCGTTCGGCAGCGTATGGCTGACTTGTTCGACATGGCAACCATCAACCTCAATGTCCGGAAGATCTTTGCCCTTCAGATTGAGGAAGAGTTGGCGTGGCACATTGATCTTAAGAGTGTGGATCTTTGCGTCTATGAGCACATACGCGAGTACCAGACCTGGCGTGTCTGTCGTCTTCAGCTGCAAAAGTTGCCACGTATTTCTGTATGTGATCTCGGCCTGGTTTCGGAGTGTCGTCTGGATGTTGTGCTGGTTACCGCGCCGCTCTCCGAACAGATGTCTCCGTCGAATCCTTGCTTGTTTCTGGAGCTTCCACTTCTGCTTCTGGTACTCCAAAAACGCCGCGTAGTCTTCACTTGGCGACGGCATTTTCTTTGGCAGTGCAGCCATTGAATCCCGCGACTCAGGAGCCGCAGGTTCCGGAGATTTCCTCTTTGGACCGGCTGCCACTTTCTGCGAAGCTGTAGTGATTGAGCCGATAGTCCTCGGTTTGAGCAGCTTGTTACCAAAGTCTTCCATGTCACCAGTATTCAGATTGGTGATATCCGCAAGCGGGCCCCCTTTGATCGTAGGACCGAACAAGTCCGTCATCTTCTTCTGCTTCATCTTATCATCCTTGATGTTGATCCTCCGTTGAAGCCAATCCGGATGCGGCACCCGTGGGACAGGGTTGCGGATCTTCTGTAGCGCTGCCGGAATCGTAATGAGCTTTTGAATGACCGAGCCCAAACGCTCCAGATAGTAGTCCCAGTCCAGGAGAGCTCGCGGATCGGTGTCCGCCGGCTCTTCCTTGAGCCACTTCTTGAGGAATGCGCGCTTCGTCGGTTCGTCGGCTGAGAATATGGCTACGGGAACCGCACGCTCCGTGACGGGGGCGTTCTTCGGTCTAGCACATATAATGAACTTGCAGTTCAGGCCTTTGTCCTTCACCATCTGAGGGCCTAAGAAGTCGGCCAAACGTTTTGCCGTCGTGATTGACGTCGACTTTTGGGTGCCGTATTCTTCCAGGGTCTTACTCATACTCCTGTTCTCCGAAATGAGCTCCATGAGCTCCTCGTCAGCCAGAGTCGCACCTTTGCTGTGAAGAACGTCAAGCCACCTGTTTGCCACCTTAGCAACGGCAGCATAACACTCGGCAAGGGTCGAGCCTTCGAGGAAGAATTTGAAAATCTGTTGCTGGAAGATCTTGATGAGCTTGAGCTCTCCACGCCGCTTCACTTCGAATCCCTTCAACTCTGCCAGACTGCCGTCATCATTGAAGACAGCATAGCGTTTCTTCAAGTTCTTGTCTTCTTCCTTTGACGTAGGCAAAACCATGGCCTTGTAGGGACCGTCGACTTCGAAGAAGATAGAATTGTCACTGTGCGTTTCGTACTTGAAGGTCTTAGGATCAACCAATGTCTGGTATTGGTGGTTGGTGAATTTGGCGTGGACCAAGTGATTCAACATCACACACGGGTAGGAGATGACCATCTTTTTGCCGTTCTTCAGCTTGAATGCGAAGTTTTCCGGGAAGGTGGCTGGTAGCATGCACCAGATACCGTCCGTATCCAACTCGAGAGGTCGTCCTAACCGTTCCACCAACTCCTTCGCCAGCTGGATGATGGTAGCTCCCGTCAGACAGGTAACTCCAGCCATCTCCATGGAGTACCATCGGGAGCCCTTTCGCATGACGTATCCGTAAAAGGAGTTCAGAATGACCTTGTGTGCCAACTGCAAGGAGTCGAACAAGATAATCATCTTTTTTGCTGCGTCAATCTCGGAAGATGAAGCACCAGAAGACTTCAAAGTGTCGGTTTTGCCCTTCCAGACCTTCGCCTTCCCTTTGTAATCGTACCGACGATCACGGAAGTCTCGCACAGTGTCGATATAGAAAGGGTTTTCTCGCTGGCAGATGATAGCTTCACGGACGATAGTTGTCGATTCATGAATCTTATGGTACACCTTTTGTGAGTAAAGTTGTAATCGTTTCCTAATCAAGTTGGCTTGCTCGTCCGCAGGCAATTCCTGGAATGACCGCATGGGCTGGTTAGGATACTTTCCGGGGAATTTCTCGTTTTCCAATGCGTGCCTGATCATGTTGTACTCGTCGCGCTTTGCGGGCAGGTACTCGCCTCTCCAAGCCCATGGTAAGCGTCTATCACACGTTTTCCCGGGTCGGTTGAAGTCGCACGCCGCACAGTCGGACTCCTGAATCATGGAATCTGGCTGCAATCGGTTGGTGGTCATGATGTTGGGATACATCGACGCGACATCCAAATGATATATGAGCGGCCGTTCGCTCCTGTTCGGTGTTTCCCTCAAGCTCCTGAGCTTGGCGGCAATCTGATCCCTGATTTCTTCGTAATTCGTCACGTCATCCATTGACTTCTTCTCTTCAACCGTGATACTGAACTCCAGGGCAGCATCCAAGTCCCGGAGCAGCTCGTCTACCGCTCCCGGATCGACGGCGAAGTTCACCGGAATGTCAGCCCGGAAGACGCCAGCTTCGATACTTTCGACGTGACCTCCAACGTACGTTTCAGAGTCCAGGAGGTGTCCTTCCCAGAACGACTCTTTGGGTGTGACGTGCTTGTTGGGAAGGACGATTCCTTTTTGGTATGCTTGGACCATGAGCAGCATTTCGCATAGAGTACCCGTACCCTTTCGCAAAGTGTCGTCGCCTCCAAGTGGCAAAATTGTACACAGAGAGAAGATGAAGGGGTGGACGTATTTCATGTAGAGGTAATATGTCGCAACGGCATCGGAAACCGAGTACTCTGCTAGAGTCTGTGGCCTCTCCGCAGCATAGGGCGTCATTAGTTCGGGATCAAGTTCGTCAGGGTCGTAGCCGAGTTTTGCGACGGTGACAGCTTTCAGGCCACGACTACCTTGTGGAAGATACGAGTCTCGGTTGACCCAGTGGAAACAATCCATATGCACACTGTAATTGCACTTGTACTGGTCCTCGGCGTCCTTCTTCCATCCAATCTCATGGTACATGTCAATGCCGTTGACACTTGCCCGTGCCTCGACGAATGGCCAGTCGAAGAAGTCGCCGTTGTATGTGGCGATGACGGTAGGTCGGGCCTCCTTGATGTGGAGGAAGAATCGTTCGAGCACAGCTTTCTCATCAGGCTCGTTGAAGATCATGAACGGACCCTGATACTCGGGTTTCGGAGTATACTCAAAATCTGATATGTCCTCGGAGATGATTTCGCGGTTGGTGATCAGAAACCCCTGACCGTCGATCATGTACGATATCATCATGACCTGGTCTATTGCCGCATCTGGGAACTTCAGGGGTAACTTGGTGGTCTCAATATCGTACGCCATGACAACGGGGTCAGCCATTGCCAGGCGCTCTTCGTTGCATACAATGGTCGTGACACCGTGTTTCGCTTCAACAAAGTACCATTTGCCGACGCGTATGTCTGTATCAAATATTAGGGACCAAACCTTCGAAACTCATTAGCCACCGCAGGGAACTTACTCAGATCTATCATTACTCTAACGTGGTACGGGACATCATATTCCCTAATGTCGACAATAAAATCGCTGGCCTCAAGAAAAGAAGTATTAAGTCGTCTATCATCACTTCGTGAGTCTTCATCAAAGAGGTCGAAGCCGGCATTTGTACTACAATAATGTTGTCAGTGAAGAGGCTCGAAGCAGCAGGAGGGCAAATGGGAATAGCAGAGTTGTACTCACGCGGCAACCTCAGCATAAGTATCCATCGCATCCATTCCTTTCTTGTTCTTCTCGGCAATGGGCATGATGTCTCTCCTTGCGGCCAGCAGGTCCTGAACATTGTAGAATCGCAACTCCAAAAAGGTTCGACGATAGCCAAGCAAGTGATTTGGCATCTGCAGGTCCTCCTTCTCCACCTTCTTGACGCTCTTGACCACGCCGCCGCCAGGGATCCGCTTACACCACTCCTCAACCTCCATTTCGTGACCCTTTCGACAAGCTATTAAGATGTACGGTTCGTATTCGACCGTGGCCTTGAATGTGCTTCCGTCCTCCTCAATGAAGTAGCAGTCTAGAGCAGCCCGGCCTCCACCTCCAGGCACGCGCGGATCGTCAATGGACGTCGGCTGAACATTGACGAGCCAGCCCTCCTTTCGCCGGCCGGACTCGTAGCGGGCGAAGCCCATGGACTCGTCGATACGGTGCGCCAGCGCTGTCCGCTCCCACTTCTCGTCTATTGAGGTGGCCTCGCCCCGAGCGCTGGAGCTGGCGGCGAAGGTCCGTGATTTGGTGGCGCCATGGTAGGCGGATTTGGCACCGCCGCGGCGGAAGCCCTTTTGTGGTCGTCGGTTCAGGTGCGTGTTGGGCATTTTGCAGGACGGTGTTCAAGAACAGGCCAGAGTGGAAGGGAGAGAGGAGGCGATCCCTCCAGCAAGAAGTTGCTGGACCAGAAGACGTAAAGAGGCCGTTATAACGTGGGAGATCAATCGCTGAAGAGTGTACAGATCGTCATTGACTGTCCTCGAGATGCATGTGGTCGAGAACGAGCGTCGTTGTCGCCTAGGGAGCATATACAGTTGGTCTGTCAAGAATTGCTTTTGGTGCTTGCAAGGGTTACAAGTGGTTTTGGAGGAGACGCGCCAAACCGTGTCCCATTCTTAATGTTTAATGGTTTCCAAGACGCGACGCGTCGGCGCTAAAGGAGCGGGACGAGGTGGGACCGATGAAGAGACGTACTGTGAGCTAATGCACGCACAGACCATTAGACCTCAGACCTCAGACCTCGATCGGAAGCTCTCGTGAAATCATAGATTGAGATACGATGATCTGATATCTTATTGCCGCTTGAATATTGCTTTGTGTGCACTATTCTAGGTTTTAGCGTCCATACACCTGGCTGGGAGTTAGTGTGTTCGCACCACTAAGGTGATTCTTGTGACAAGAACGTCGAGCTTCGGGTTGAGTGACGGGCACCACCCGCAACTACAACCTCGAATCCTCGTAACGAGCGATACAACTCATCCTCCGACAAAATGGCACCCTCCGACACCTTACCGCCCTCCTCTGCATCGCCCGCACCCCCCACATCACAACTACGACCACCACCTCAACCATATCTCGACCATGGCGCAAATCAACCTACCCCGACCCAGGCAGAAGCCGACAACGCCCGCTCCCAGCTTGCCGCGCGCCAGCCAACGATAGCCGACGCCTGGGCGTCCGTGAAGGCCGGCGACTTCCTCTCGGTGCACCAAGCGCCCTGCTCGCGAACCGGCTTCCTGACCGGGATAGGGAGCGGCGCCGCCGTCGGCGCATTACGCTTTATACTTGGATCGGGCGTGCCAAAAGCAGCCAATTGGGCTGTCGGCGCTGGTGTGCTTGGTGCGGTAGTGCAGTACGAGTTCTGCCAGGCGTCGCGGCGGAGGGAGAGGGAGAAGATGAAGAGGGTTGTCGAGGTTTACGACAAGAAGCAGGCTGAGATGAGGGCTTTGGAGGAGGAGAGGATACGAGCGAGGAAGGCACAGCAGGAAGAGCAGGCGAGCAGAAAGGCGGAGAAGAGTTGGTGGAAGGTCTGGTAGGGCTTGCCCAAGAAGATGTCTTGCATATATGGGCGCTTGGGTTGTAGTTTTACTGCATTAGAGGGTCCTTGGATCACACCAGCTGTAGCATCATGTCACCAAAGGTGAAGGGCGTTAGTGCCCACCCATATTATGTCGTTTGATGCGTACGACAGCATATACTGTGCCTGACTAATGAAGTAAAAGACACCGCTATGCCCTGAAGACCTGATTTCCCAGACCGTGCCAGCACCCAAGAAACCATCCGTTTTCGCATGGGATAAGCAAGCCACGTCGAGTTGGGAAAGTCGCTCACTTCATGTAGAGAAACGACACCATTAGCCCAACCCAAAGGGCAACGCCGTACTAGATCCGTTACTAACCATTCCTCCACAGGCCATGATCCAAGATCGACGGCCAGAATTAGTTCCCCGATCCTGTTTTAGAGTCATTCAATCATTATAGTTCCAATCCAAAAACAATGTCAGTCTGCGTGTGCCAAGATATCGTACCAAAGATATCGAGGACTAGCGCCACTGAAAGTATCGCAGGCAGAACGCAGTTCCGTCTACATTTCCCTCAAACCCTTCCAGTTCAGGAACTTGTCGTAATTGTCGTAGGCGCGGGGACCGAGGATTCCAGAAACCTCACTTTTCGCCTCTGCTTTTCCTTCTCCTTCTCCTTCTCCTTGCCCTTGTCCCCTTTCTTCACGCTCTCCGGCTTATCCTCCGCAAGTGACCGCGGACTTGCTCTGCGCCGCTGACTCCTTCTCGCCCTGGCCTCGCGCTCTTCCCTCTTGCGATACTCAGCTAGCTGCTGCTTGCGTTTGACACCGCGAGCGTACGCCACCGCAGCCGTCGGCTTGAAGCCGATGCCGTTGATACCTGTGCCATCGTCATCGCTGTCGTCTGGGTCGTAGATTGTTATTTCGTCCTCGTGCCATGTCATGGAAGCTCGGAAAGCGACTGTTGTTGGATTCGTTTGTGTCGTTAACGTGGTATCTGGTGGTGATGGCGGCCATTGAAACCCTGGACTTGACTCCGTCGCTGATGGTATTGCTTTCGATGCGTCTGCTAGGTCTTCCGCTACGGGAGTCGACCTCTTTGGTGGTGGTGTGCCGGGCCGCTCGACGGCGAGAACTTGCTCACCGTCGGACTTCTCTTTGGGAAGGGCCGGCATGCCGCTTTCGACCTCGATCGGTGGTTGTGAGCCGACATCTCGTGGCAATTTTAACCGCTTTCTCGCCCCATGGTCAGCTCCATCCATACCTTCCTCCATGCGATCGACGGTTTTGCTTATAGGCTGTGGCGTTTCTGGTATCGTTGATGTCGCCTCTCTCGGAGCCAGTATTGAACTAGCCTTCGTGGTAGTTTCTGCAAGTGCCCGAGGTCGCCCAATCGCTAGGCTTCGAAAGCGATGGGCGACCTTCGTTCGAGGGCTGGTGCCTCCGTCCTCGGCTGGGGAGGACGGAGGGAGGGCAATGTCCTCTGGGGAGAATGTTGCGATGCTGTTCGACGGCAGCCTAGCGTCACCGCTGTCCAGCTGACTGCGCTTGCGCTTCGGCGTCGAAATAAGTGTAGGCTGTGAGGCTGACATGGCGAATATTTCTGTTCTTGTGTACTGTTTGGTTGCTGTCGTTTATCTTTCGGAATGTGGGAGTCAGCATCCACGCCTAGGTTGTGGTCATGCTTGAACCAGCCAGAGACTCCACGTAGGCTTGCACGAGACACTGGAAAGCCAAACTTGTCTGGTCGATGGTGGTGAGTTACTATGCAGGTTTTTGTGTTGGTAGAACTTGTGGCTGTAAGACGAGTACTGCTCGACTGTGACAAATGGATTGTTGCCTCGAGTCCATCGCGAGTCTACACGTGGATCTCAAGTCAAGGGTCCGAAAACCAGGACCTACCCCGCCGTTCGCCCCACTCGATGCAAGCCATCCCGTCTGCCAGGGCTGGCATAGCTGGCACCTGTTCAGCTGAACCCCGCCATCTGAATACCCCACTATGCTTAAGACCATTTATTTATCTCATGAAAGACTTGGGGAAAGGAACTGCAAGTCGGAAGCTATAATTGTTTGGCTGTGATACTTGCCTCTTCTCCAATGCGATGTAATGCTCGGAAACAATCTTAGTCGACCACCTAACTATGATAGCTCCATACTTAGGTCACCACTCAGATCCTCGGTGCACCTATCAATTCACCCGTCGGGATAAAGTGAAGCCAAAGTTGAGCTCCATCTCCAATATAACCCCGCCAGTTGCCCCGCCGTTATTCCCAAGAGCTCGAGTGGATTTGCGCCGATTGACGATGAAGATGGGGTCAAGTCCTGACCGAAACTAATGATATAGGCTGAATTCCGGTGTAATAAGAAGAATGATTCTCTAGATGCTTTTAATGTAGACTCCTGTGCTCCCCGAAATCGTGATACAGCTCTCAATCGTCTCAATCCTATCCTCGCCTGCTCCTTAGAATTGTACCTTTTACGCTGCATGTTGCATAATCAAGCCGCAGTCTTCTGACATCATCACATCTTTCGCGTAGAAGACCAACTCTTAGAGACCAAATCTCATATATCAGCTAACCAATAATGTCCGACGCACCAATAACCTTCCTGCCACTCGGCGCCATAATCCAGTCCCTCCGCGTCGGCGATGTGAACATCGTCCAAGGCTTCCCCTCTCAGTCGCTCTACGAGAGCCACAACGACCCCTTCTTCGGCGAGACCATCGGCCGCGTCGCCAACCGCATCAGCAATGCTAAGCTGAACAGCCTCAACGGCGGCAAGAGCTACAAGCTGGCCGCTAACAACGGACCTAACAACCTGCACGGCGGTGTTATCGGCTGGGGGAAGAAGATCTGGAACGGGCCTACGCCGGTGGGCGTCAGAACCGTTCCCGGGCTGGAAGGAGGCTTGGATGGTGGTGAGAGCGTGAAGTTCACTCTTGTCAGCCCCGACGGCGATGAGGGATTCCCCGGTACTGTTGAGGCGAGCGTAGTGTACACTGCTGGCAAGCAGGTGCAGGATGGAAAAGAGGTGATTGTGCTGGGAATCGAGTATGAGGCTGAGCTCACCGGAGGTGCGGATGAGACAGTCATTAATATGACGAACCACTCGTACGAGAAACCTCTTTCCCCGTGCATCGAGTTTGCGATGATATACTGACAAAGGATCGGCAGCTATTTCAACCTAACCGGCGGCCCTACCATTGAAGGAACCGAAGTAACGCTCGTCACCAACACGTACCTACCCGTCGATGACGGAGGCATCCCCACCGGCGGACCAACAGCCTTCAGCAAGGTCGAAGGTGGCAAGCCATTCACCCTCGGGGCCGAGGAGCCAGATATCGACGACTGCTTCGTCATCAATGAAGCCGCTGACAAGGTGCCAATCGACACTCGCCAACAGCCGCTACAGAAGCTGGTCTCGGCGTTCCACCCCGACTCCAAGATCCACCTCGAAGTACACAGCACCGAGCCTGCTTTCCAGTTCTACACCGGCAAGTACATCGATGTGCCCGCGGTGGCTGGGCTGCCTGCTCGTGGAAAGCGCAGTGGTTTTTGCGTTGAGCCAAGTCGCTATGTGAATGCTGCGAATGTCGAGGAGTGGAAGGGCCAGATGTTGCTCAAGAAAGGCGAGAAGTACGGTGCTAGGATCGTGTATCGGGCGTGGAAGGAGTGAACCGTAGGAAGGGAAACAGCGATGGGTCGGTGATGGAGCGGCGGCGGTATGTGTGGCAAGGGGCATTTAGAGCTCGTCTTCACCTCCGCTGAGAGCGTCAGCGCCTTCACCCTTCGCCGCAGCGGGGGCCTTAGCCTCCTGCTTCCTCCATAGACCAGCCAAGAACTCGCTCGTGCTGGCTTCATCAATGCCCTTATCTTCCCTCTTCTTCAAGAACCGTGGGAAGCGCAAGCTCAGCCCCCTGTCCTCGCTCACAAGCCCAATGGCCGCGGTATACGTCGGACTGAGAGTGATGTCTGCAAATGCCATCTCCCACACCTCCTGCGGTTCAAACCAGACGTCCGGATGACCCGCGTACTCAACATATCCGGGTTTCTTCGCCAGCACGTTCTTTGGCTCGCCGCTGATCTCGCCGTCATCGTAGAACTCCTTGTTGGCCTTGTAGAAAGGGTCGGTGAAGCCAGACATGCACTTGCACACGGCTTCGAGACTACCTGTATCCTCGTTCCGGACAGCGAGCAAAATAGGTGACCACCATTTCGCTTTGCGACCTTGCCCGTGCCAGCCCGCGATAGGGATGAGGTCAAGCGTCTCGAAGCTTGAGTTGTAATCTTTCTTGACCTTAAGCCACGAGTCGAGTCGCTTATCCGGCTCATAGGTTGCCAGAAGGGGCTTCCGGCGGCCTTTGGTCTTCTTCTCCGAGGCCTCTTTGTCTGTGGCACCTTTGCTTTTGCCCTTGGACTTGCCGGTGGCCGCTTTCGTACTCGCACTTGTCGTCTCAGCACCCTCGGCGGTTTCTACGACATCGCCAGCCGTGTACTCCAGATCAGGCAGGTTGTCCAATATCTTCACCATGATACCCTCGCACTTGATATCAATGGCGGATTTGAAGAATTCCAGCACGTTCTCGGAGTCTTGTGAAGTTGCGTCGATGCTCTTAACCCAGGTGAAGTGGTGCGGAATCTCTACGAAGAGCGACCGCAGTAGCTCACGCCGTTCTCTAAACGGTCGGTCGAGAAGCGACTGACCGTTCAGATACATCAGGTCAAAGGAAAAGAGACAGACGTCAATGGTGATGCTACCAATGTCGACGTCCTTGCGAGCACGGTTTGTCAATGTCTGAAAGTTCTTCAGCTCTCCGGTCCCGCGGTCGACAGCTACAACCTCGCCCTCCATGACAAAACTTTCGACGCTTTCGCCTCGTATTTTCGGAACCAGGGCGACAAGGTCGGGATATTTGTCAGTCATCAATTCCAGATGCCTTGAAAAGATGGAAACTTTTCCCTTGGCGTCGCAGTGAACCTGAGCGCGCTGACCATCGTACTTGTATTCGCAGGCAAAGTCTCGGCCTTGCAGTTTCGTAAGCATCTCAGACAAATCTCTTGTGATACTGCCCAGCATGGGCCTTAGTGGAATGTGTATTGTGAGGTTGCATCGAATCAGCAATTCCTCGGTAACCCCGATCTCGAGCAAGACTGGAACCAGGTCGTTGTAGTTCGGTCGGCGGGCAAAACATGCCTTCACTATCTCTTCTCCCCTGGCCCAGACCTCGGCAAGCTCCTCTTTGCGTAGCTTGGCCAGCTCCTGCGGGTTTCTTATGGCAAAGTCTGCATTGGCAGGCTTAGACAGTTGAAACGCTCTTGACAGGGCGATGAGCATGGTGGTTTTGACAGCGCCTATCCGCAGGTGCTGACAAAGTGTCCTCACAATGTACCTGCTCTCCTCACCACCTCTAGCATCTTGCAGCAAGCGGTCGACGATGCGCTGCTTGATCTCTCCACTTCCCTGACCTTGGGTTGTGGCTATCTTAACGAGAGACTGGTAGACGCTCTTGATCGTGAGCGGCTTCGGTTTACGGAGCGTGAAACTCTGCTTCTTCTTGGCCTCGAAGGCGACATCACCAGGATCACCGAGTTTGTCGTAGATTGTCTTCAGAGACCGGTTATCAAGACCGCAGACATTCTTCAGCGCCTTGGAAATGGCCGAACCGCCTAGTCCCAGTTCCATGGAGACGTAAGGCGGTGAAATGGCATTCGTTGCTAGCCATACCGCTGGTAGAAGGCTATCGGGGTCACCTTCTATGAGAAGACGAATGCAGTTGACAAGCGTGTCGACGATTTTGATACGGCTGGTGGTGCCGTTGACGAGCACGAAGCAACGGGTCAGAAGGGCGTATGACGCGTCGCCTCCGTCCGTTGACCAAGATTCCCGCAGTTGTGGAATGTACTTGGAGGGTTCAAAAACGAGAGGGCTCTCATCAAGTGGTATTGATGCAGCCGCGACATCTTCAGTTGCCGCTGCCGAGGAAAGCGACAGCGTCTTTTTGCCTCGGTTAGGCTCCAGGGCTGGTATCTTGACGTTGTTGTCCGAAGGTAATGCCTCTCCTTCCGACGCGTCTAGCTTCTCAGCTGCACTTGGCGAAGGTTGTCCAGGCGTCACTTCCTGCACGGTTGGGTGGTCTTGTTGCGCTCCATCATTCGCACTGCTTGTTTCCCTGTCCCATTCAGCCTGGAGCTTCCTTGCAAGCTCCTCATCAGTTAATTCCTGAATCGCAGCGCCATTCTGGCCATTCTCAGTGTTGACATCTCGTTTCTCGGCCACTGGTTGTGAACCAGACTGTCCACCGTTCCTCTGCTGCTTGGCAAAGAAATACTCTAGTCCTCTTGAGGGCAAGGATGACTCTTTGGACCCATTATTGAGTTTTCGTTTCTTTGCCGGACTTGCCATGATGGCCCATCATGTCTATAAGTAGAGGCACTACGAGGAAGAGGCGTAGTGAGAGTGTTCGACAGGTGTCTTGCTTCAATGACGCTGTGACTTATTGGTTCGAGGTGAAGTCGGCATCTGTGGCTTAACGAGTGTGGCTGGAGATCCGCCCCACCCATAATTAGTCCCGCCCCTCCTGTGGACGCAAGGCTAACGTTAGGTAAGGCAAAACTGGAATACCTTCGGTACCTTAGCGCCTCACACACAGAAATCTTTCGGCCCCACCATCACAAGTGTCGAAATCTCTCGACGACGACCTCCCCGCCATTGTTGTACTGTCCCCGGATCTGTCCACTCACGAATACCACCAAATAACACCACAACTAGCCCAACATGAACGGCGAGGACCCCCAAGAGCGACCTGAGTTCATTAAGAACATCATTAATGGCCTCGAGCGCTACAATCCGGAAGCGGCCGGCACACTCGAGAACTACTTGCAGGAGCAATGTGAACAGAAATTCTGCGACGCAAATGCCAACCGGGCACTGCTCAAGCTGTGAGTGTCTAGTTGCTCTGACGATCCTGCTCGCTCCTCCGCGCTCGTTCTGTGGCTGACTGGAGGCGCAATAGATACCAACTCAACCCCGACCGCATCAAGGACGAAGCCATAACCAACATACTCGTCAAATGCATGACCCTGTTCCCCAGCCCACAGTTCGACCTCGCACTTCACCTCCTCTCCCCCTCCATCGCCAACCCCTCAGCCGCCAACGCCGGCTCCGCGACGTCAGAGCTGGCTGAGGCCGTCGCCAAGCTACGCGCCCTCAACGCCCAGCTCGAGGGCGCCCAGTACGCCCGCTTCTGGGCCACCATGGACAGCGACGATCTGTACGCCGACCTGACGACCGACATCGCCGGCTTCGAGGAGATGATCCGCGTGCGCATCGCCCAGCTGGTGTCTCAGGCCTTCCGCGAGGTCAACCTCTCCGTCCTCGAGGCCTGGCTCGGCATTAACGATGAGGGCGAGGCGAGGAAGTACGTCACCGAGGTGTGTGGCTGGAAGGTGGACGCCGACGGTCTTGTGCAGATCCCCCGGAATCCCGAGAACGAGGCAAAGAAGGCGGAGATCCGGGAGGATGTGAATGTGGACATGTTTTCGCGTGTGATCAGGAGGGCCTGGGAGGCGGCAGCATAAAAGGTGTTCCACAGAAGGAGTAGTTGAAGAGTGGGTGGATGGCGGTATTTGCGTCTAGATGGTCTTTCTCATGATGGAAGCCTTAGATATTGGGGCCTTTCTGCATCTGGCGGCAAAAAAGCTACGGCGTTAACGGTTTCCACAGGTCAGGTAGGAATGGAATGATCTACGAGCGACAACATGGACCAAGACGTCCCTGGTCTCGCTGGATTCTGATAGATGATCATGATCCGTTCCATTTTAACTATTTATATGCCTTTTACCGCTTCATCGTAAGCTCCTCCCATTGCACACCCGCCCACTCCTCTAAATAGCCAGCCTCACCATTCTTTTGGCCCCTCTCAACACAGTCCCTCTCACAGACACCAACAATAACAGTGCCCCAATCCATGCCATCCAGCCCATCCTCCTCGCTCTCCAATTCCTCGATAGCATGCGGCATAAGCTGGACCTCAAAGATCCTCCCAGCACCGCAGTTCCCACACCGCGGCATCCCCCTCGCACTCTTTACTTTGCCCTCATGTCCCTCCCCAAACATCTTGGCAACCTCATCCCCCTTGGCATAAAGCAGCGGTTGCCCCGCATACTCGTACCGAATACACTGGTCCGGGTTCTGGCCAACGCGGTCCGCGAACTTCTGGAAGGTGGAATCCATAGTGGACTCAAACACCTCTTTATCTTCCTTCCCGCCGCCGGAGCTAGACCCTTCGCCGCCGTCGACGTCCATCACCGTGGCCTGTGGCACTTTGGGCAGCGAGGTGGGCTCGAGGACCTCGTATTCTGCGTCTGATATCCAGGAGACTGGGTACGCGGGCGGTAAAGCGGCCTCCTCCGGCCACGGCTCGGGCGGTGGAGGAGGACCGGCGGCGGGTTGTGTGTTGTTGAGGTTGAGAGTCTCGGCAAAGGTTTTTGGAAGTGCCGATATAGCGGCCTCAGTTGCTTTCGGTGTTGCGGGCTCGGAGGGTTTGCCGAAGGGATTCGTCGGCGCTGACGGCTGTTCTGTAGATGCAGACTCTGCCGACTGCGGCTTCGAGAACGGATTGATGCTAGAAGAAGAGGTAGAGAATGGGTTCGAGAATGGGTTCGTAGCAGCAGCCGCGCCAGCAACGGACTTGACACCGAAAAGGGACTCTCCAAGCCCAGTTGACATGGCAGGTGCCTGGGCCGGTGTCTGTTTCTCCTCCACCTTCTTCTCGTCGGCCTTTGGTGCAGAAGACTGCGCATCTGCTGTGACCCTGACACCCCTTATAGCACGAATGCTACCCTCCTTGCGTCTGCATGTCTTCCTTCGGCACGAAAAGACGTACAACCGTCGTTCGTGTGTGGGAAACTGTTTAGGAAGTTCGGCATTGAGTTGTAGGAGGAGGACCATAGGGTCTTTGCAAGACTTGCATCTCGCTAGAGATGCAGATGGAGGCTTGCTCTCGTCTAGCCATGCCTGAGAGATACGATCACGAGTTAGCTCCAAGCTCAGTTTAGAAATCCTTGTCTGGGGCAGCTATACATCCTAAGAGAAAAGGGAGGCGTACCGGTCGTCCACCAAGTCGACTTATTGTTTCCCCTTTTGAGTCTTTCGAGACATATCCGAGAAGAACATCGGTCTCTGTGTAGTCCTGTGGCTCGTAGCCATCGTCCGAGTCACTGTCGTATGGGGCCATCCTGTTGCTCTTGCCGTCTAACTGTCCGGTCCTGCTGTCTGTTGATGGCTTGCTTGGGGACGCATCCCACAATGTGGGGTCGAATTTTTCTGGACATCGACGGAAATTTTGGCGGGGAACTCGTTATCAAGGATAAGAGATCTACCAGCCTGTGGTACAATGAACATGAACACCCAGTCATTTGGTACCTGAAAAGGGGACACCACAACAAGGATATCTTAGTGACTTATAAGAAAGTAAGACGGAGACTTGAGCAGAAGCAAGTAGAAGTTAAATAACCACAAACGGACTCAAGACGGCCAGCCAAGTGCTCCAACCTCTATCAATTCAGTTCTGGGCGTCTAAGGCGAAGTATGGTATCTTACAGAAAGCAGACACGTGAACCTGAACCGGTGTTCCCAAACCTCTGCTTCTACTCCTCAGGGCCATCCATACCGGGTCCCGGGCCGCCCGACCTGCCCATCTGCCGAGCCTTGAGGAGCTCGTCACACAAGAGCAGGTTGGAGGCTATGCTCGCACTCGACGCGATGCAGTTCCTCAGAACTCTGAATGAATCGTACACGCCCTCCAGCTCTGGATCCATGGGGTTGCCGGTTGTCAAGTCAAGTCCAACAACGTTGCCCTCGGCATACTCGTCCTGCAGTTCAGCAACTAGGAGAATGTGTTAGCACAACAGATCCAGTACCTAATCGCAAGGCATCAGTAGATCAAAACGCGAAACTTACTGGCTTCCTGGATGTCATGTCCCGCATTAGCAGCCAGAGTCTTGGGAATGATGAGCAGAGCGTCGGCAAATGCATGGACACCCCACTTCGCCTTGCCCTTGACAGTCTTCGTAAAGGCATCACTCCTCAGATGAGCTGCACAGGCAATCTGAAATGCACCTCCACCGGGGACGACGCTCTTGTCCACAATCATATTGTAAACACTACGGAGACCATCGCGGACAGCGTCCGTGATCTGCGTAATGGTATGCGTGTTCGGGCCCTTGATGAGAAGCGTGACACTCTTGGGATCCTTAACGTCTTCAATGAAGGTATACTTCTCCTCGCCCAGCTGTTGCTCGTAGACCAAGCCAGCCCAACCAAGTACATCGGGAGACAAGTCTTCCACGCTGTTCTGAGCGGTGCCACCGCAAATAAGCTGCAGCCTCTCCATGTTCCTACGCTTGGCGCGGCGGAGGGCGAGAATGCCGTTCTTGGCCAGTACGTCGAGCGATAGAGGGTCGATACCCTTCTGGTTGATGATGACGAAGTTCTTCTTCGGGTCGTTGCCGCAAACCTCCTTCTTCAGTTCAACGATCTTTTTCAGCTTGGCATCAACAAATCGACGCTCGCTCTCGACTAGCTTCTCACGCTGCTCGGCGCTCGAGTAGAAAAAGCTCGAGTTGATCTCGGACTTCTCGTATTCCAGGCTAACGTTCAGCGTCAAAATAAAAGCGTTCTCGACTCTTGTAGGCATATCGGGATGCCGGGCACCATGGTCGAGGGCTAAGCCGCGGATGAGCTGGGTATCGGAGGCGGTACGATGCTGCATCTTCATGATCTCAACCATGTGAAGATCGGGTTTCGCGGGTGCCTGGTAGATAGCCAGGACGGCATCGACGATGTCGGGCGTGAGCTTTTGTGCAAGGCTGCCGCTAAGCTTCGTCGCTAGGGACGTCCTTGCTACGGAGAGCAGGAGTTCTCGGTCGACTTCCTTCGGCAATTTAAATTCGTCGAGAAACTGGGAGAAATCCGTGTTAGACCATGTTAGGCAATTCTATACGTGACGCCGTATTACCTTCAGAGCTTCGTTCTTTCCAATCTCGAAACCGTCTGTGATTACGCGAGGATGGAGACCCTCTGATATGTACCGATCTGCCTGCTTCAGCAGCTCACCGACCAAGAGTACTACTGATGTCGTTCCATCTCCGCAAATATCGTCTTGTGCCGTTGCTGCTCTTGCGATCATGACGGCCGTGGGGTTTTGTATTTGCATTTCTCGTAGGAGGACATTTCCATCCTTGGTAAGCTTGATCTGTCCGGAACCATCGACCAACCTAGAGAGAGGAGCTATTAGCGAAAGATAGTCTCGGACGACAGGTCAGAGGAATTCCAAAGTACATCTTAATGGTCCCTAGAGGACCCAAGTTCGACTTCAAGACCTCTTGCAGGCCCTCGCCGGCAGTGATGTTCACCCGCAAAGCCTCACCCCGCCTCTGTAAACACGGTCAGCCAAATGTCGGTCATGCATGCGTATCGGATAGGGCCAGCTGCGTACCCTCGACTCGGCTTTCGGGTTCAGTAGCTGTGCGGCGGACATGATGGTGGTTGTGTGAGTGCTGAGACGTCCTGAAGGATAAACGGAGCGGCTTCAAGTGGGTTGATGTAGAGAGGGGTGTTTGAAAATGAAGCTGCAGCTCTGGTCGCGATCCGCTTTCTTTCGCAACCTCCTTGAACTTTTTTCTGAGCCTTGCATGCAGGCTGCCGTTGCCTGTCGGCAGCTGCCAGCTTTGGTGGGGCTGAACCGTAGAGCTTCAGCCAATGACTGCAGGAGAGAAGAGTTACGATATACTTTGAAATGGCCGTAATGCTACGGCTAATCTAGGTCTCACCTTAGCAGACTTTCGGGTACCTGCAACTACTTGGAGCCTTTACGTGCTTTACGGTAGGTGTTGCTTTACCATATTGTCACCCCACTTTCCTTCCATGTTACGCGATACGGACTGATCACGACGAGCATGTCGTGACATGTTTCAACATCCTTGGACAGATATGTCTGGATTTCATACACCAAATTGCATATCCTACATCAAACTCATCCGTTGCTTAGAAACTTAATGCTCCTACTCCATTGAGATAGTCCCAGAGTTCGGAATATCACCGAATAGCGACTATGCGGCTGCAATCACTCACACGCTCAGTAAAATCAGCGATCTCCGTAATATGTGCAGCTCAGCTCCTGGCGGTATCATTAGCTACAGAGCCCAAGCAAGCGTCTAATGGAGTCAGAAATGTAGCAATTATTGGTGCGTAGGTGATTTCTTATTGCGCATTCGCGTCGCCGCCTTTTGCATAGTACGACTGTCGGTCAAATCTTCGAGTCCTTAGCACCAAAACTTATCACTGCATTAGGTGCTGGGGCAGCTGGTGCTTCCACTGCTTACTACCTAAGGAAATACGCCGAAGAATACGATCTTTCCATCAACATTACCGTGTTTGAGAGGACGGACAGGATCGGTGGCCGGACCTTAACCATCCAACCCTTCGATATTAGCGGCCCATCCGAGAGTGTGGAACTGGGCGCCTCCATCTTCATCAAGCTCAACGCTATCTTGTACAATGCCACCCTTGATTTCGGTCTTGACACGACGACTCGTGAAGACGATGGCATTGGCGGTATTTTAGCTTTCTGGGATGGCGACCACATCCGGTTTGACATCGACGACAGCCACTCCAAGTGGCGCACCTCCGCCAGGTTGGTTTGGCGGTACGGTTACTTTGCTTTGAAAAACTCGCAAGCCCTAGTGCAAAAGACCGTCGCCAAGTTTCTCAACCTTTACGAGCCACCCTACTTCCCATTCGAGTCCTTAACCCAGAGGACGTACGAGCTCGAGCTCCTAGAGGAGACGAGCTTGACAGGAGAGGAGTTTCTCCGCAAAAACAAGGTCTGTTAGCCAGTTCTAGGACAGTGCAATGTTCGTTTAGGCCGGTTATTGATAGACAGGTCAGATCCCCGACCTTCTCAGCCATGAGTTCATCCAGGCTTTGACTCGTGTCAACTATGCTTCTAATCTTGCACATATCCACGGGCTGGAGACGATGGTCTCCACGGCTCCTGAAGGAGCCATGTCCGTCGTGGGTGGTAACTGGCGAATCTTTGAGGAAATGGTCCAAGCTTCTCATGCCACGCTTCTGTCAAACACATCGGTCGCTCACATTGACCTGGAAAAGAGAGATCCGGCGTCTCCAACTCCAAAGTACATCCTGAAGACGAAGTCCTCCAGTGATTACAGTGCGCTCGAGGAAACACAGGACGTTGCATTTGACGACGTCGTGGTCGCCACACCCTACCAGTTCAGCAAAATCTCGACCACCGAAGGCCTATTGGAGAAGACTATAGAAGAAATCCCGTACATCAAGTTGCATGTTACCATTTTCTCGTCCCCGTTCCAGCTCAGCGCTACGTACTTCAAAGTCGCTCCTTCGAAGGTACCGACCACGGTTCTGACAACATTGGCCGATGGCGAGAGCCCTCTGGATGGTGTCCAGGGAGCCGGAAAGGCAGGCTTCTACAGCATCAGTACCCTAAGGAGGGTGCTTAATCCCAAGACCGGGACCACTGAATATCTGTACAAGATATTCTCACCCGAAAAGGTCACCCCGGAGTTCCTGAGGTGCGTCCTTCAACTGTTTCATGCAGCTGATATTGTGTGGCTCGCTAACAAGACATTCCAGTGCCCTACTTGGCGTCGAGGTTCCAGACAACTTCAATGGGAAGGCAGATAACGACGACACACATGCACAAGCGGTCGAACCAATTTCGTGGTACTACCCACACGTCTTCAACTCGTATCCTAAGGGCTTTCCACGCGTGACCTTCCAGGATCCTGTCATCGCAGATGGGTTGTACTACACTTCAGGCATGGAGAGCTTCATCTCAACTATGGAGACTAGCGCTCTGATGGGTAAGAATGTGGCGCGGCTCATCGTGGATAACATTCTAGGCGTAGACACAGAGAAAGCCGTCTTTATCGAGAAATTAGATGACGATCTCGAGCAAAGCTTGCTACAAGAGTTATGAGATATGATCTACCTTTCTATACACACAGGGACAGACCGAGGCAATCTAGAATAGCTACCAGGTTGTAGACTTAAATCTTATGTGACCGAACCCTGTTCTGTTTGCACTGCTCCGTCTGACCTAGATTTGTGTTCGTAGATCATAAGCGCAACATATACTTCGCCTGTCCCGCCATAGGCAGAGTCATCCAAAACAAAGTCTTTTTCGATGCGGAACCCAAGTCTCTTATACACACCGACCCCTTGCTGCTTAGCATAGATGAATACGTCCAAACATAACTTCTCCGCCTGTTCCAGGCCGCTCTGTACTAGTGCAGTGCCGATACCCTTACCTTGGTTATCTGGATGCACAGCCAGGTAGTCTAAGCCTGTATATTGTCAGAAACGACATCAACGTTCATGTGCTTTGGGTGACCAGCATACTTACGAATATACTCTTTTCTTACCAGAATTTCTTTTTTCGCCTCCTGGATGTGTTCTCCCAGATGGTCCGACTCCTCATTGGGATCCCAGTGAGCAGTAGCAGCAACCCTCCGAATCTCGGCTTCTTCCTCGGGACTGACAGCCGGAACTACAGCCTCAGGCCATGCTGGTGTGCCGTCACGGAGTGTCGCACGTGCTTCCGGCAATATCCAGCGCGCATACCCCACGAGACGACCGGTTTCTAAATCAACTGCTTTCTGGTGTCGCTTTATCTCTCGATCGTTTAGTAGGTTCCGTGGCATGCGCTTGGCGATTTGGGAGATGTGGTAGTCCAGGGTCCTATGCTTCCATGCTAGCACCCAGTGCGGATCTGCCCAGAAGGCGGGAATATTGTTGCGGGCAAGGGCGTCGCTGTCTGCCACCGTACATTGGCATATTGCGATATTGGGAGCCATCTGCACTGTTGGGGACAAGATCCCCGATATATCAAGACGAATATGAAGTTTCACGGCAAGAGTGGTCTTCAAATCGCTGCCTGAATGTCCATGTCTCGACGCATGAACCGATCCGACCATTCTCCGATATTTCCGGTTGGTCGTCTTATTACGCCTTCATCCCGGCTCGCGGGGGTACCGCGCATATTGACTGGCAAGGAGAGCACGTCTAGTGACATGTCATTCTTTATCCGGTACTGCGCCCACACGCCCCTGATGGCTCCCTATAATCCATTCAAGTCTTTGGCCAGTTCCATCGGTGACGAGCTTTCCTCCCACATGTGAATAGCCATGGGAAGTTTGGAGACCGCTGGACAGGTGGTAGTCGCTTGCACTCGGTCTTGCCACATAAAAGTTAGGGAAAATAGACAGCGGCTGTAGAGTCTCTTCATCGTATGCTTTTATGACTTTACTGGTGCAGCAATTACAACAACCACAACGATGCCGTTTCTGGGGACTTTCCTTGCAATAGTCCTGTCACCCTTAATGGCAGCAGAAACGGACTTACCGAATTTCTGGACATCGAAATGGTAGTATCGACAAGAGGAACTCGAATCAGCTGAGGATACTCACATGTGGCCAAACCCAGAACCATTATCGTTGCGACGTAAAGGAACATAATGGCCATGTTATTATCTCTGGGCTCTGCTCTGACAGACTGAAGGTTGTTTCTTAACTGGATGCGCAACATACATGTTCATAATAGAGAACGATATTTTGTCCTCCTTCGGATGGTGAACTCTCTTGCTGCATGCCTCCAAACGTCTAAGTGGTATTTGTCGAACAAAAATGAGTCTGAGATTGTCTGTTTATATTTTTTGCGCCATCAAGTTCCTGACCCGACCTCCGAACATGAACATTTACGCCAGGGATGAATTCGCCTATACCGTCTTACACGTCTAGTTCTGCATAAATCTATCTCGCGGTTGGTGCGAGCTCGATCCTGCCATGATGCACGTCGAGTTCTTTTGGTATTGTAGACGACAACATCTTGGCTTCTTGAGAATTCGATGACTGTCTCCTTCGCCGTAGCAGCCAAGCCACCGCAAGAGCGATAGTGGCACCCCCAGTGACACCTCCCGCAATTCCGGCAATGGCGCCTCTAGCTAGTCCTGCCTTGGTCTCATATTTTAGGATGTGGTCGTTTTGGGGGAAAAAAAGAAACAAGGTAGCTATGGGACTCGATGATGATGCTTGGGTAGGATTAGGGCGGAACAGACGCGGAGACGGACATGCCTGCAATAAGCCCTCTGGAGTAGCAGTCGGCGAGCCTCCAGGGAATTTTGACAGTAACAAATCGTAAAAGACCAATTGTTAAAGTATGGTATTACGCGGGAATGTCAGAGCAACGAGCAGAATAGGAAATTGTTGTTGATGGGAAATGAATATCAAATGCCTACATAGTTGTAAACTTGTATCCCGCTAGGTGCGTGAACCAATTGCCCCCATGAAGCACTGTCTTCGTTCAAGGTTACATGTGGCTGGTGAGCGGCGGATAACGGCGATGGATCTCTGCTAGCCGTAGCTTCGGCTTGTCACGAAGGTAGATAATATTATCACGTAAATCCATCACCCTGCTGCTCAAGACAGACCAGTTCGCCTTGCCCATATCGTACCCACAAAAAAGTCCGCTCGATACTATACGTTCGACTCTCAAGAAATATTCAATACGTTCCCAACATTTCATTACAAGTTGTGTGGTTCACTGTGAGTTTGTTAATCGTTTTAAAGACCGGTGGTGGGAAGGGATCTCCGTCCCGGATGCAGCTTTGACGCCGTCAGTACAGGTCGCGCTAGGAGCCCACTGTGAGAGGATAGGCGTGAAGCTTACAAGGCTAAGGACATGGGAGCTTCAAACCTCTATTACAGATGTTATGTATCCCTGGTCAGCCCTCGAAGATATCCGACTATGGAGCGTGAAAGGGAGAGATTGATGTGGTGAACAGAAGCTCAGATACAGGTACAGACCGGGCAGCTACAGTCTGTAGCTGTAGAAATTGATGCTCTGGGATTCTATTAGCCGTCGTGACTACATCGAATCTGAAGCTAATGATCTCGCAGATATTTCTTGAATACATTCAATGAGTTGCCCTATAGCCATTCCCCCCTAAATCTTTGATTGCGTAGGTAGATCCGAAGCATTGCAGTCATCAAGGTGGTCGTAGCGAGTAACCCCAATTGTGTTGCGTTGAATAACAGCGGCCCACTGATGGCCAAGTCCGAGTTGTGCCGGCGTTCTTCCTTGAGAATGCTTTGAATCTTGCCCAGGAGGACCATCTGAGCCTTGTGCTCTTGGTATTCGCTTGGTTACTGTTGCTTGACTCGAAGGTGATCGCTAAGTACTTATTCCTTCGAACATCTTCAAAAACGTCGACACACATGCCCGGCAAACGGAACGAATGTACCTTCTTGAGTGCTGCATCATCAAGTGGGAATGATAAATCAGGTGTATCTAGAACCCAAATCCAACTGTCCTCAAAGCGTGTGTCTATTTTGGACCTTCGACAGTAGGTCGCACGGCTTACCCCTATTATAAGCGCGGATATGATTCCAGATGTGCCAAGTCCGGCCCTTGACCTGGCTTTTGACTGAGCCCAAATTGAAGTTCGTTCACACGATGGCGTCGTCGTAAGTCAGAGCCTAAGTCAGGGCCAGTTCAGGCTGGAAGTTTGTCGAACAAGGACTTCATGCGATCTTCGGTATACTCTAAGTACACTGGGTCAACAACTAGGCATCATCTGCCATAGGATTGGGGCCCATTGAGACTACAAGTGTTGAGAATTGCTGCAAGAGCGGGTGCAAGGTGATAATTACGAGCTAACCTTATATTATATACAACCTATCCTCAGGTCCTTGAGTATAGTATATGCGTTAGAGAGTAGGGGCTTTGTCTAGACCTGGGCGTCTGATGGCACAGCCCCTCTTAGAATCGACTCCAAGTTCGTAAAATCCATCACACAGGTCAAATATCTGCATCTCTATCTAAGCAGATTGCTTGATAGTCCGTTACATGTGACCTCGGCAGAGCGAACAGTGGCAAGAACAGCTTTCACCGCTGCTAGAAGTCGCGTGGTCTCCTCCTCCGTGCCAACCGTGATACGAACACATCCAAGGCAGCCATGATCCATCCCCCGAAATCTTATTACCACGTCCTGCGTTGCCGCCATCACAGTGCAAAGTGCCCTGGCAGTCTCATTGCTGGCCTGGCTGTCGCAGTTCAACACTTCATACAGTAAGAAGTTTGTCTCGGTACCACCGCGTAGTCTCCCTATGCCGGTGATCTTGGGCAGTTCTTGCTGGATGCGATTCCTCTGGACCTCCATCTTTGCTCTATTATCACGCATGATTTCCAGGCCACTTGTAAGAGCGTAGCTGGCAATAGTGCTCGTAGGACCAGGTAAGTTGTAGTTCACACTGAGGGCATTCAGCAATCGTGATATGGGAGGAGAAGCAAATGCGATTCCGAATCTGATTCCGGCCAGCCCGAATGCCTTTGACAGTGTTTGGATGACGACAAGGTTGGGATACTCCACTACCCACTGGGCCAGTGATATAGTCTTGGACGAATAGTCGATGTAGGCTTCGTCAAGTACGACGATACCGTTCCAGGCAGGATGCCTGAGAATCTCTGTCACTGCCTCGGGTGCAACCGTGGTTCCAGTTGGATTGTTAGGCGAAATCAAGCAGACCATCTTGACATTTGGCTCGACTGAGAGTGCTGTATTAACAGCCGCAGTATCCAACTTGAAGTCCGGCGCTGAACCTAGTGGTACTTCAATGACGTTGACATCATTTACCTGGGCAGACAATGAGTAGATCGCGTATGCTGGAGGACACGTCAGGATCCTATCCTTGCCGGGTATCGCGAAGCATCTGATGAGGACATCGATGACCTCGTTGGCGCCAACACCTAGATACACGTGCTCTGGTGTAAGGGGCGTCCGGGTGCCAGTATTGTTGTTGCGAAAATTGCACAGATGCTGTTTGAGTTCTAGTTGCAGAGGATCGGGATACCTCGTCAAGCCAAGGACATCTCCCTTGTGGCAAGGACAAATCTTAGCCAGGGCGTGACGGGGAATTGCTGCTCCGAAGGCATTCTCGTTGGCATCCAAGAACACCTTGGATTCAGAAACTTTGTACTGGCTATAGAGATGAACGGATCAGCGTTTCTGTGGGAAGTTTCCACTCCGTGTCACGGAAAACGATGCCTCCTTTACCTCCGAGCGTCGACGTATGGCTTCACCTTTAGTATATTGGGTCTAGCGCAGGTTGCAAGGTTGAAGAGAGACATCAAAACTAAGCCGCAGGGGTAGACTCTATGCACAGGGTACGACAGACGGTCACAACTCTTTGCACCGAAGATCTGTAAGGAGGTCAGCGTGAAGCAAGATAGGCATCGTGCTTTGTGTGAGCTATAATGCCTAGCAAGGCATAAAATATACCCGAGAGTTAGTTGACAGAGTGACTTACCCTGCTTAAGGGGTCCACACTCAACAGATACCAAAACCTGCACTTTCCCGAACTCAGGGTCCCCCAGTATATCCACTTACACGTATAGGTGTGAAGGTACTTTCAGTACCTTATTTATCACACAGGGTTGGCAACAGCAGGCCCTAGCAGGCCCTAGCAGGCCCCACACAGACCGTTACAGCATGGTGGCCTGGTGGTCCCACCTTTCAGTAAGCTTCCGCACACAGTACCCGTACAGTACCGCGATCTACATGTCTACATGTCCATTGTGACGAGGCTTTGTGAATCGGCCAGAGGACTGATTGCGATGTCCATCATCCAGCGTCTCTGCTATCGGGCGGCGTATTCGATCTAGCCTTGTGCAGAAGCGTGTATGCAGGAGGTGCTTTTGCCAAACTCCAGTACCAAAAAATGTCGAAAACCCCATCCTTCAGCGTGTGTGCTGGCAACATCCTCGAGACTTGAGACCTGACTCCGTCCTCGTTCGGGATATTGAAGTCACCCCGCAAGCCATGCTGCGTATCTTGTCTCGAAGTCGCTGTCGCTGGAAAGGTGAAGGGGGCCCTGGTAGAGTGCCTCGCGTGGCGCTGTGTGAGGCTGTGCGAGTGATGTGCGGTGGTCAATGGCAGTCGTACTCATCGTCGCCTATACATGTTGCATCGACAAGGTGAGAAAGAACAATTGATAGCTCTCTGTTCCCGGCTGAGGAGCGGTCGAAGTCGAGTTGCACATTACCTTATGATTCCAGGTTGAGCCCTCAACAGCCCTCAACATCCCTCTACCCCGCCCCCTCCGTCTGCCGTTGACTGAAAGCGTGACGAGTGTTTGACGTTTTCGAATTACAACAAAAGCACACCACTGGACATCCTTCACCACTCGTGGAAACTGTCTTTCTTCATTCTGTCGACGCACCAGATCACTCTTGAATTTCTTTACATCAATCTTCTTCAAGAATACAACCCAACAACCATGTCTGACATGGCGATTAGTCTGAAGATTCCCAACGGCAAGGAGATCACCTTGTCGACAGGGCTGTTTATCAACAACGAATTCGTGAAGGGCAGCTCTGAGGAGAAGTTGACCAGTATCGACCCCGCGTGAGTAAACTCTAAAGTCTAGGTCACCACACCTCGCTTCACAGGCGCTAACCAGCCATTCGCAGCACCGAACAACCAATCTGTTCCGTCGAAGTCGCTGCCGGGCCAGACGTCGATGCGGCTGTCCAGGCCGCCCGTGCGGCGTTCAACGACCCCGCATGGAGAGACCTGACGCCTGAAGACCGCAGCAAGCTCTTGCATAAAGCCGCGGACCTCGTCGAGGAGCACTTGGACGAGCTCTTCGCCATCCAGTCGTTGGATGTTGGCAAGCCGTATGCTTCCTCGCGGGATGGTGAGGGTGCACACCTGGTCGGGACCCTTCGATACTTTGCAGGCTGGGCCGACAAGGTTTTGGGACAGACAATCCCGGTCAGCAAGGACAAGTTCGCCTACACGCTCAAACAGCCCGTCGGTGTCTGCGGCGCCATCTCACCATGGAACTACCCTCTCACAAACTCGGGCTGGAAGCTTGGACCCGCCCTCGCTACAGGCAATTGTATCATCCTCAAGCCGTCCGAGTACTCGCCCCTGGCTGCTTTGTACCTCGCCGAGCTGTTCAAGAAGGCCGGTTATCCTCCCGGAGTCGTCCAAGTATTGAACGGATACGGCAAGGAGACGGGCGAGCTACTGACTACCCATCTCGGCATTGACAAGATCGCCTTTACCGGTTCTACGGCCACGGGACGCCGAATCATCAAGGCAGCCTCCGTGAACATGAAGAAAACGACCATCGAGGCCGGTGGCAAGTCGGCGTTCATTGTCTTCGACGATGCGGACCTGGAACAGGCGGCCAAGTGGGCAGCCTTCGGAGGCTTTGGAAATTCGGGACAGATCTGCAGCGCCAATTCACGTATCCTGGTGCAGGAGGGCGCCGAGGAAAAGTTCCTCGAAATCTTCTCCCGCATTGCAAGGGACACCAAAGTCGGCCACCCGTTCGACGAAGCGACGCTGCAGGGCCCGCAAGCATCCAAGATGCAGTACGACAAAATCCTCGGCTACATCGAGGGCGCCAAGGCAGAGGGGGCCAAGGTAGTCGTCGGCGGCGGTCCTCTAAAAGGGGCCGCCGGCAAGGGCTACTTCATCGAGCCGACCATCTTCTCAGGCGTGACAAGTGACATGAAGATCTTTCAGGAAGAGGTCTTCGGACCTGTCCTCGCCGTCACCACGTTCAAGACGGAGGAGGAAGCCGTCACCCTGGCCAACAACTCGTCTTTTGGGCTGGCGGCCATGATCTTCACCGAGAACCTGAAGATTGCACATCGCACCGCCGCCAAGCTGCAGACCGGCATGGTCTGGATCAACGAGAGCAACAATACCGATTACAAGATCGCGTTTGGCGGCTTCAAGCAGAGCGGTCTGGGTAGAGAGCTTGGCGCAAGCGCCTTGGAGGCGTATCTGGAGGAAAAGGTGGTCCATGTCAATTTGGGATTGAAGCTCTAGGCCTTTTCGGCATGCGTACCATTGCCGTCCTTGCCGGCTTCTAGTCTATTCTAGTAGGAGTTCTTGCAGTTTCCTGAACACAAATCGCTCTGGTCAGTGGTGTGGCGTCGACGTGATTGATCACATCCAGCTCCTGTTCCATATCAGGAAGTATCCACAAGGACGATCCACCATTTCCTGCGTCCAATAGCCAACAATGCCAAATAAAGTGATCGTTCCATACCAGTGACTTCGGTGCCAGCCAAGATAGTCCTGCACCAGCGCCACACGCCCGTCCGTGTTGCTCAGCCTACCTTCCAAGGTGAAGCATCTGGCTCCCTCATCTCCAGTGCCATTCACAAAGCTTACCGGGTCTCCCGTCTCATGCCGAACTTGTAGTCGGATCCCCTCCAAGGGCTTGCTAAAAGCCAGGAGGTACGGGTCGTTCGAAACATAGCCGCACCACTCGGCGTCCTCCATGCCCAACAGCTCCACAGCCAGCACGGATCTCAACTGGAACCAGCGCCGCCAGCCGTCCTGCCCGCCATCGGCGAAGGGCAAAGGGAGATGCGGCGTGGTCTCGTGCGAAAGCAAGGGTATCGAGCGTAGACGCGGGCCGGCGAGGCCCTTGGCCCGGAGGGACCTTACGAAAAGCCCCACGAGGAAATAAGCACGGTGGCTGCCGAAGCTGAGCAGCGGCTCGTCTCCCATGCTGGGCACCAGCATGTTGCACAGCAGCGTCGTCCGGAGGGCGCCGAACAAGGTCGCCGCGTGCATACCGTTTTGCGCCGACGCCACCGATGGCGAGAAGGGGGCCTCGCCCGCGGCCTCGGAGGCGAAGTAGAAAGCGAGTTTCAGGACGGTGTCGGCGTCGTAGCCGTCTGGAAACGCGGGGGCGCCCCAACCGTCTCGAAACAGAGCTAGGCTGGCGAGTAACTGTGCTAGATTGCCGCGAGTAGCGCGTGTATCTGGGGCGGTTTTAGTTAGAGTCACATTAGCTTCGACGCTAGATCTCCGTTGGTGCCGGGGTTTGGCTTGGAGTTTAATTTGTCTAGCTTCGTTGCAGATATAAGCTTAAAATGCTTAAACTCACAGCCGATGGCCAGGATTTGTGGGACGAAGGACAGGACGCTCTGCAGCATCCTGTCTAGGACTTGTGGGTCTGAGGGTGGAATATCTAGACTTAGTAGCTGGAAGTCTGTTGGTAGACGCTCCGTCTTGTCGACCGCGACTGCGTAGCGAGCCCAGATGCTGAGATCCCGCCCGGCTCTGGTGGATAGTGCATCGATCTGCTTCTGAGCACGATGTTCTCCGTCGATGCTCTCGTCTCTGAGCTGTGATCAGGGCACGGCGTTTCGTCAGTTAGCTATGGTCCGCCGAGCTGATCTTGGACTAAACTGGGCAAATTGTATTGAGTCAAAGGTCCAACTTACCCTGGTGAAGATGGCGTCTCGAAAGACGAGGGCGTCGTTGCAGGCGGATCGGACCGAACGGCATGTGGCCGCCAATGCCATTAGAGACCGTCCTGGACATCGAACTGCGATTCTCCTTGTGAGTTCAATCGGCAAGCTGGTCAGCACTGTTCGTCCTCGAGGGTGGTTCATTTCATCAGCGTCTGCAGCTTCAAGTTTGTGCATATCGACATATTCGACAGGGTGAAAAGCTGTAACAACAGAAAAGACAAGATGGTGGATATAAAGGAGAAGTGCAATGCTAAGGTACCTTGCCGTAAGGTAGCAAGGAAGGTAAGGTTCAGTAGAGGTCCAAGGCGCACCGTCACAGTTCCAAGCAAGCTCCCAATAGGAGTGAGTGGGGCGTACGGTCCGATGTTCCACGAGAGCGAGCACGGCGCTTCGATGCAGCAAAGGTCTTTTACCTTACCAGGTAAGCTCAAGATACCTTACATTAACATGGCACTAAAGTACTGTTCAGCTAGGCCTTAGTCTGATCGCTAGAGAGCTAGATTTGGAACAGAGATCGCTTTCCATGTTTCCCTATACTTACGACTGAACGTGTTAGCGGTGAGATTTGGCCGTACTTATGCACGTGTGCTCCCTGCTACATGATAAAAGATCAAACTAAACATCGCCACGCAACACGCTGGTTACCTGTGTTTGAACATCCAGAGGGGCGCTAAAGAGCCTGATCTTCCGAAGATACCATTCTGCGCTCTCTCGCACCTGTCCGTCGGCCATTCTCAAGGGAGCCGTCTCGATAGGCCTCATAAAATACGCAAACGAGTACCTCGTCGCGTCCGCTGTGCTGGGATGCGGTATGACGCGGTGGAGAGCCGATCTGACCTTCCTATCCGTCATGAGAGCCAGAGAGTCTCCTACATTTACCAACAGACTATTCCGGCGCGGCTCTACCCACTCCCACGCGTCTCTTGCCGGGTGATAGATCTGCAGGCCGGCGGCAAGACTGTACAGAAACGTCAAGGTTCCGACGTCGGTGTGAGAGACATGTCCGCCATCCTGCCTTCCTTGATGGCCTGGATACTTCAAAAACGTCAAGCTTGATGTTGATGGCAGCCGCGGATTGTGGGCAGAAGCAAGATTCTGGTACTGGGGCTCTCCTAAAGCATGTGACAGCCGGTTCAGGACCAGCAAACCCACTTCATGATACGTGGCTGTGTGCAGAGCAATCTTTTCCTGCTCGCTCTTCACTATTGAGGGCCCAACAAGCTCATAGGAATAGTTGTCTATGAGCAGCTCGTTGTATGGAAGCTGGAATTCTCCGTTCAGTCAGAGCAATGACAACTAGGCATGGCCGTACCTGGTACACACCATGTACAGCTCGAATCCATCTGGTGTTCCGAAAGCGCCCGGTTCTGTCCCGGCGGCCTTGAAACTGTCGTCGCCATGGGTTCTCAGTGCACGACCAGAAATCAGCTCTGGAGCGGTAGATCTCACCCGCAGCAGAAACCCCTTCCGGTCGTTTTGAAGGGATAACGTCTCTTCTCTTCCTCCTCTATGTCAAAGAGACGTTTATTGAAGTCCGCGAGGTATGCGATAGCCTCGCCAAGGTGACTGTCTTGGTCAAACTCCAGCCAGAAAAGACCGTCATTGGCGCATATGCTCAGAAGCCGCTGGCTTGCCTTGTCTGTGTCGGCCTCGAGCTCGTTCAAATGAAGAGTCTGGAGATGCGCAACGTTGTAATGATTCTCCATTTTCTCTCATCTGAACCAGGAGATTTCGGATGTGCAAAACCAGAAGTGACTGGTTTTTGTTCTTTCCATGACATGATGACTGCCGCACTTTGATCCTATTCAGTGCTTCAACATACCTTCTCGGAAAAGCATCATGTCATGCGCATTGACTTTTCCGATGCCTACATAAGGTGTGCAACCAGATGAAATTCAGACTCATCTGTGCCGTTCTCTCCCAGTCTTCATGCCCAGAGCTTTGCGGTGCTACAGAGGCTGGGGTGAATGTCCCAAACCGATGAAGTGATCCTCCAATCAAAGAGGGTAGCTGCCAAACCGATGAAGCAGGCATGCCTGTCGCCTCGTCACTTATCACTCCGGCGTAGGGGTCTCAACCGCTGACGACAGTGCTGCAATCACTGTGTACCTCGGGCAACCACCTTCTGAAAGGCCGGACAGCAATTGGCCCTGCGATGCCTCGTCGCCCACATTGTTTTTGCGACATGCAGCCCAATGCGCTTTTCAAGGCTGCACATATGAACTGTCCATGTTGTGTAATGGCCGGTCACAGTGGTCGCCACCAGGAGCAAGGCGTAGTGGTTGTCGGTCCCCTAACTTGCGGTGTAGGTCTTAACTACAACTATTATCAAGAGTGGCTTCCTGTGCCGCTAAGCTGCTGCAATGTTTGATCCTAGATTCAGACTACCAGAGCCATTCGCAGTCAACAACGAGTACCAGGCGCTGGAGGAGATAGCCGTTCACACCACGCTTTTTGAGCCTCAGTCACACGTTATAAGCTATGAACTGAGGACCCCATGCCCGAATGAGCTGATCAGAACCGGCAGAAGATGCATTCAACCTTGCATAATCTTTTGATCCCAACTCACCATGGATTCCTCCGCCCACCCTCAGACGACACCAGAACCTGCGGATATGGGCGCACCAGCCGCGCCACCCCCATACACTCTGTTCACCAAGACGGAGAGACGAATCATGGTGGTGTTGATAGCCCTCGCAGGGTGGTTCTCGACTCTCAGTAGCTTCATCTACTACCCGGCCATATCAAGAATCGCAGACGACCTTGACACATCAGTCACACTAATCAACCTTACCGTGACGTCGTACATGATTGTATCTGGTGTCGCACCGGCAATCGTTGGAGATGCGTCGGATATGTTTGGTCGAAGGCCGCTATACCTGACAGCCTTGACACTGTATGTGCTGGCAAACGTCGGCATAGCTCTCCAAGACTCCTTTGCAGCCCTTTTGGTTCTCCGTATGCTACAGAGCGCCGCCATCTCCGGTAAAAACAAATGAAAGAAAGAGAAAGAAGAGAAAAAGCTCTGGTTCAACACGGTGTCTGCAGGCGCGGCTAAACTGAATTTGTGCTAACTGGTCGACTGTTAGGGACCTTTTCGGTAGCTTACGGTGTCATTGCTGACTTCGCAGCTCCTAGCGAGAGAGGTGCCTTTGTCGGGGCGGTCTCACTCGGGTAAGCTCTTGTTTTCAATTCACTTGGCATGCCACCTTGAAGCAGGCTGACGGAAGTGATACGCAGGATCACAACAGCGCCCAGCTTGGGACCAGTCATTGGTGGATCTCTGGCCGCTCAAGTCGGCTGGAGATGGATCTTCTGGTTCCTAGCCATCATGGCTGGCTGCTGCCTGCTCGCTATCGTCCTCTTGCTGCCCGAGACCAACCGGGCACTGGTTGGCAATGGAGGTCTTGAACCATCTAGGTTTTCGCGTCCCGTTATACCCGGCATCATGCGGCCCTGGGCAGACAATCGCGGTCCGTCTGCCCCTGTCGCCTCCCGCAAGAACCGAGTTCCCAACCCAATCGAGAGCCTGCGCGTCCTTTCTCGGAAAGACGTCGCTGTCACCATCATTCCAGGCAGCATCTTGTACATGATCTACAGCTGCATTCACACTTCACTAGCTACGACGTTTATCGACTCTTACGGCTTCTCCCAATTGCAAGCAGGCCTGATTTACCTGCCCTTCGGGGTAGGGGCCATCATTTCCACTGCTGTCTCCGGGAAATGGATCGACCGTGACTACCGCGTGGTAGCAAAGGCTCACGGACTCCCCATCAACAAAGTCTCTGGTGACGATCTTCTACACTTTCCCATTGAGGAGGCGCGGATGCGGAGTGTGTTTATCCCGACATTCTCCGCACTTTTATCCGTGCTGGCCTACGGATGGCTAGTCAACGAACATGTGGTAAGCGCAACCAAGCCTGACTACTGCCACAGGCTCCGTTGCTAGGCCGAGTGCTGAAAGAGAGACAGCATATTGCAGGACCCCTGACCTGTCTGTTTATAGCTGGATTCTCTATACAGACCTGCTTCAACGTGGGTTGCGTACCAAACGATACTAACCTGGAACTTGGACTGACCATCGGGCAGGTGAACAACACCCTCGTAATAGACATCAATCAGGAAGCCCCAGCCACTGCCCAAGCGTCGTTTAACATGGTCCGCTGCCTTCTGTCCGCAGTATTCATATCCGTGATACAGGAAATGATTGATGCCATTGGCTTCGGGCCTACCTTCACGATATTGAGCTCTCTCTGCCTGGTTTCTGCTGGATTTTACTTCGCTGAGCTCAGGTATGGAAGGAAGTGGAGGCTGGCTAGGCACAACATCACCACCGAGACCCCGAGCTTGTCACCTATTCCCCTTGGTATCCCTTCGGGTACTTCTCGACAAGCTTTCTCATGTCGTCAATCGCCCTGATGTAAGGCAAACGGTCAACATCGCTGACAATACTCGTGGCATGCCACCGAAGGGTAAGCAGGATACTTACATCTTGCGGAAGACTTTGTTGTCTGGATACAGGCAAGAGGCGCAGAAATGTCCACGGCTTGGGAGCCAGGCATGATTAGTATGTTATATCATCAGGACGGGCAATAGAGGAGCAAACATACATGGCGTAGACCAGGATGCGGTCCTCGTAGTCCTCTTCAGGGTCCGAAATTGGAAAGTGCTTGTGGTATTCTCTCATCCAGTGACGGCCCATTCTATACCGAGGCACGCCCATGTTGTCCAGGTCGTCTGCATCTCCACAATCAGAATCGCCTCTCAAGCTGGTATTATCATGACGAGATCCCTCTCACATTCATTGTGCCCCCAGAATACGGACGGGTCAAACATCAATGGCTCCCCCGTGTCCGCACTCGTCGCCATGTTGCCGTACCATATGTCACCGTGGACCAGAACCGGTTTGATGCTGCGCCCGTGTGTCTGCAACGGACGAAGCAGCCGAGGCACGACCTTCTCCAAGAACGGCGGGATGAGTTCGTTCAGCTGTCTGCTGGGTCCCTGAGACTTTCTCTCCTGGTCGATAAAGGCCTGCAGGTGGAGCAGGAACGAGTCCTCCCACTTCTCGCACCAGGTCACATCTTGGTACATGGTCCCCTCGTAAGTGACGACGTCGAAGCCGAACTCTGCAGGCGCGTCTGGCAATGCCATGCTGTCATGGTGAAGCTTGGCCAGCATCTGACAGAACCGGCGGATGTCAGGCAGTTCCTCTATCATGTCAACAAAGTCACAGAGATAGAAGTGCGAGTTGGGATCCGACTTGTAGGTACCCCAGCCTACAGGGCGTGGAATACCATCTCCAATGACCTTGTACAGGGCCGAAGCTCCGTGGAACTCGCCCCTGAGCATGCCCTGACCGACGTCTCCCGTCGCGACTTTCATGAAGAGGCTATAGCTGCTCTTGTCCGACAGTTCCAGATCGATACGAGCAGTGCGCGTCCAAAAGCTCGCACCATGGGGCCGTGCGGCAACGAGTTTGGAGCCTGGCGGAAAAACTGGCAGCGATTGTATGGAGTCAGTTGGCCGGCTAGCAAGTGTGGGCTAACTAACTGGTGGTCTAGCCTGGTGCAGTGCGACGGTCAACGGTTAAGGTGAGTACACTTACACCCGGCAACAGCTTCGTCAATGATGACCACCTGAAACATGTCCTGTTTCTTGGGTGGCGGCATGCCCGTAAAACCCGACATCTTGGCTGTGGCTGTGTTCGGTGAGCTGGAGATGGAAGAAAACTACCTTGGCTTAGTCTATCAGGCACTTAGTCTATGAGGCACTTCGAGTAGGATAGGGAGGCAGACAGAAGAACAAAAGGACTGCAATCATACATATACCTATGGGAACGACTGATTTCCCCGCGTTGTCCTTGGGTGTTGCCGTCCTTGATCCCTGTGTCGGAAGGAGGGGTCCAGTTGTGCCACCAAATGCAGGCCTCATTTTCCCTGATAGGACGAGATCGCCTGCCGCTACGCACCAGGAAGCTCTGGGATCAGGCTGGAGGAGCGCCCATGGATCTGCAGCACGAAGACCCCTCAGCTGCTGCTGCTGCTGCTGCTGCTCCTGCTGCATGCGGGCCGAGTAGGTTGACCGGGACACACGGTGGTGCAAGCACATAGCCTCGTGTCTCCCGTTCATAACGTGCAACGTGGACCTGCCTGCTCCCTTAGACCCTTCCGTCCCCTGTGATCTCTCTCAGTGCTCCGTTCGACCCGCATCCGAACTACCACGGAGTTTAACAGGCGACAGTCGCATAAATGGATCCAGGCGACCGTGTAAGTCGCCTCTTAACAGGCCTTGTCCCCATGTCCATGTGATATGATCTGACATTTGTGTAGAAGGGACCTGGCGACTCAAAATCAATTCTTAGAAAGTTCAGCTCCGCCTCAAAGTTTACGCGAACGTTTACAAATCTCTCACTCAAGTCCAGCAAAAGGTCCAAGACAAATACAACTACACTGTCCACTGCGACAACAGTGGTAGCAGAGTCGTCGTCAGCCACGAGCCCTTTAGCTAACAATGAATTCGGCTTGAACACTGTTTTCGAACCAGATGAACGGTCCAATGTCATCGCTGACCTGGTGTTCGTGCATGGCCTCGGGGGAGGATCCAGCAAAACGTGGTGCAAGCCAAGCGATTCCGACTTCTTCTGGCCTGGACAATGGCTGCCGAAAGATCCAGCCTTCGAAGGCGTCCGCATTCACAGCTTCGGATACAACGCCAACTGGGGTTCTGTACAGTCAAGCCCACTCGATGTGCATGCATTTGGCCAGTCTCTAGTCGAAGAACTCGTCAACCATCCACGTATCAAGGGTCAAGATACTTCCATCGTCCTCGTGGGCCACAGTATGGGCGGCCTGGTAATTAAAAAGGCATGCATCCTAGCCAAAACAACTCCTGATTTCGCCGGTCTCGCGGCACGGTTGCGCTCTTTCTACTTTTTGGGCACACCTCACAGAGGCTCGAACCTGGCATCGACGCTCGACAACATTCTCCGTGCCTTCGGGACGGGACGTCGCTACGTGACAGGGCTGGACACCAAGTCGGAACTGATCCGCGTCCTCAACGACGAGTTTCGCATGCATTACCAGGGTATCGAGCTCCACACGTTCTACGAGAGCCAACCCACGTCAGTCTTCGGCTTGATTGTCGACGTGGAGTCGGCCACTCTAGGTTTGGGACGCCCCGAGTCATTGACATGTCCAGATCTCTAACACTGCTGTGATCAGGATACGCGGAGGAACGTCCCCAGCTGTTGAACGCATCCCATAGGGAACTGGCAAAGTTTGAAAGTCAGGACGACTCGAATTACCGTTCGCTGAGGAACCGGCTTGCCAACACGATTGTACAGATTCGCGTAGCAAAGGATGCCGGTGAAGCTCCCCCTCCGCCACAGGAAATAGCCCTCGTGGATGAGGTGATTCCGTATGAGAGCACCCGGGAACGTCTCGATGCAGTCGCCCACTACTTGTCCGTCGATAACGCACACGATGAAATCCTGTTCACCCTGAACGATGTCATTCTCAAGGGATCGTGCTACTGGCTATCCGCAAAACCCACCTTCAGAGAATGGATGCGATCGGAATCCCCTCGTTACTTCTGGCTGAAGGGCCCCCCTGCTTGTGGGAAGTCGGTCCTTGCATCGCATGTTATCAACATCCTGCACGAGCATCCGACTTGCTACTACTTCTTCAAGACCGGAGAAAAGGTCTCTTCAAATCTTAGCAGCTTTCTTCGCACCATGGCGTTCCAGATGGCTCGTGCAAATCCCACAATAGCTGAGTCCATATGGCAGCTCTCCCGCCAGGGGCCTCCAATCGACACCCGTAATGCGAAGTCCATATGGCACAATATCTTTACTGGCTGCATTTTCCACAAGACTCTCACCCAACCGTAGGTTTTTCTTTCTCTTTCTGCCGAGCCGCGCGGTGCTGATGAGGATGTATCTAGGCACTACTGGGTAATCGACGCTCTCGACGAGGCGATCGAGGGGACCCCTCTTGACGAATATTTCATGCTTCTGTCAAAGATCGACGATAGCATCCCTCTAAAGGTGTTCATAACCAGCCGCCCTAGTATCAGTCTGGACAACCTGTTTGCTGGACTCCCGACCATCACTGAATCCGTCACCCCGGACGACTCGCTGGCTGACATTCGGCTCTACGTCGAAACTTCCTCGGCTACCTTGCCCGTTAATGATGCCCAGCAACGTAAAAGTCTCGTCGATAATCTCGTTGCCAAGTCGGGCGGTAGTTTCTTATGGACAGTCCTCGTCATGAAGCAGTTACGCGACCCGTCTGTCGTCACTGTTGAAGATGTACACGCTGTCCTCGGTAGGGTACCTGAAAAGATGAGCGAGCTCTACATCAGCAACCTCAAGAAGCTGGAATCCTCACGAACCAAGAACCTGGCCAAGCACATTATCACTTGGGCACTCTGCTCCGTGCGTCCATTGACAGTGGATCAAATGAAAGACGCTATAAAGCTCAGCCTAGACACTACGCTATCGAGAGACCTCCGGACTAGTCTGCAACACCTCTGCGGACAATTCCTAGACGTCGACAAGCAGTCACAGATACAGGTCATCCACGAAACTGCGAGAGCGTTCCTCACCATGGATACTCTTGATTCCGAATTACGAGTCGACCCTCCAGAAGGCCACAAAATGATTGCCATGGCGTGCCTGAAGCATCTTACCAGCGATGATCTGAAGTACTCAAAGAGACGTCGGAGTGCTGTCACAACCAACAAGCTTTCAATCGCTGATTATGCTTGTCTGCGATTCAGCGAACACATATTACGAGCGTCGTCCTCCGCGGACGAGCTGTTCAACTTGCTAACAGAATTCTTCAACACCAACGTCCTCTCGTGGATCGAATGCGTGGTTCAACTCAGGGACCTCGACTGCTTGATCAGGACAGCGAGACACGTGACCCGCTATCTGCAGAGGAGGGCCAAGCATGTACCCATGATCAGCGGAGATCTCGGTACCTGGGCAGTAGACTTGCCCAGAATCGTCACGCAGTTTGGCTTGAATCTCCTCAGCAATCCTACGGCTATTCACACGCTCATACCGCCTTTCTGTCCTCGCAATTCGGCCATTTTCCGTCACTTTGGCTATGCCGAGGACGGCATTAAGCTGATAGGGGCTTGGAAGGCAGGTTGGGACGACAGGATATTTTCAATATCTTATCATGACACATACGCAACCGCTGTTGCGGCTCTAGACCAGAGATTTGTCGTGGGTCTAGCAGACGGGCGACTTCAGCTATATCGTACTTCGACTTGTGAGGAGCTTGCCACACTCGTCCACGGAATGTCCATTTCCATGATCCAGTTCGGCGCTACCTCGAAGCTTCTAGCATCGGTCGGTCTGAGATCTCTTAAACTTTGGGATACTGTTGCGGGCAAGGAGCTCTTCAGCATCCGGACCGACTCTCAAATTCTCGCGCTAGCGTTCAACGAGACCGAATCTCTGATTTTGCTGGCTTCCTCGGACAAACACATCTCTGCTCGAAGGACGACCGACGGCTCACTCGAGTACAGGTTTGCGTGGACAGACACATTCATCGAGAAAGACGGGGGCCATCACCTGTCACCAAATGCGGCCAAGATATCGATTGAGCAACAGGTCATGGCCGTCGTCTATCGAAGCAAGCCAGTGCAGCTCTGGTGCCTAGAGAAACAACGCTCGATCGGTGCCTGCCTGCGTCATTCTAGCAACCTGAAGCACAGCAACGCGGGTCACCTTGTACACTCCGTCGTCCTGAATCCGAATCCGGCGTACCAAAGACTTGTAGTATCATACTGGGATGAGGGTCTCGTCGCTTTCGACACAACAACATGCAAACCGCTGGTGGAGATCACTGCTGGTTTGGACAAGATAGCCATAACACCAAATGGCAAAACTATCGCGGGCGGCGATGGAACAGGGAGCATCAAGATCTACGATTCAGAGACTTTGCAATTTCTGCATCGAGTCCCAGTCCAGGGTGATACCCTAACTTCCCTTGTCTTCACGACGGACAGTCTCCGCATCATCGATGTCAGAGGGACGCAATCCAACGTCTGGGAGGCCGCCATTCTCGTGAGCCAGGACTCGTACTCGACCGCCAGCGAGCCCAGCGACTCTGTCCACCAGTCGATCGAAGATATGGAAGCGCCCCTTGTCGACCAGTCTTCCGAAATCACCACCCTTCTCTGCTGCGAGGAGAACGGGATAGCGTTCTGCGGCCGCACCGACGGCCGCGTCGACACGTGCTCGCTGGACGACCCAGAGAAGACGATGCGGAACCTCTACAAGCACCGAGGAAGCTTCACGGGTATAACGTGCTTCGACTGGGCATCCAAGCCACGGATAGCGGTCAGTGCTGATTCCTCCGGCCACTTCCGCGTGATGCAGATCACGACTGGTACACGAAGGGAGTGGAGCGCCCAGCAGGTCCTCGTGGCGAAATCGGAACAAGGATGTGCCATCAGGCAGGTTCTGGTGAACTCGACCGGAACCCTGGTCCTTGTTTCCACCTCCGAGTCCGACTCGCTCTGGTCTGTGTCGAGCAAGGAACGCATTGCACAGATCCAAGCACCAAAGCGGACCACCTGGAAATGGATCGTCAGAGCCTCCAAGTTATCACAGCTGCTCCTCGTGGAGGACAACACTGTCAAGCTCTACAACTGGGCCGATCTTACCCAGCTCCACGCATGCGAAGAGACGTCCATATCACCCGTGCAAGGGGTTCCAGGCAGCTCGGTCAGCCACGTTGACACGGATGCCATTTCGATCGCGAGTGACGGAAACGAGCTCGTTTTCGCACAGAGGCTAATGCGTGGCGAGGGAGAACACCAGGTGGTACCCCCCGATGCCAGCGTCCCGACCACTCGAGTGCACCTCTTCGACCTATCGACGCTGGAACATGTCACTGCCCTCCAGCCCGTGGTGACCGGGAGTTCTACAGTCATCTCCACAGCAGACGTGGCGGATATTCCGGACGTGGATTACATCATCGGCACGGTCAAGAGGTTCAATGCGTGGTGTCTCCTATTTGTCTCGAGGAAAGACTGGGTCTGCTCGGTCGAGCTGAGGAGCGGCTTGGTCGACACTTTTCAGAAGCACTTTTTCATCCCGTCAGTTTGGAGGACTGGTAATTCTAGCTTTAATGCTAAGGTGAGACGGAATCAGGATATTGTTTTCTCTCATAATGATGGAATCATTGTCGTGAAGAACGGCTTGGATATTGGGGAGTATGTGTCGGTTCTTTAAGGGATGAAAACTGTAGGGATGGATTTTTTGATTATCGTTGTGATACCCATTGCTCGAGATAATGCATACTTGTCCTTTCCATGTCCATTCAATATATCGGCGCTTAGTGTGGGCGCATGTCACTTGCTAGCATCACTTGACCAATAAATAAGAAATACACGTGGTAAGGCATAAGATACATCCTTGGATTCAACAAACTTGGGCCCGATACATCATCAGTTCATCTCAGGAGGTTGACCGCACAGATGCTATATTCCTTGCGGCTATCCTAGCTTATATCGTTTGGAAACATTAGATCAAGGCCTAGAGTCTAGAAAGAGGATGTGTTGCACATGTGCCATGGAATGGTCGTAGTCATGGCGCGCCCAACATCTCCATCTCTGTCGACATACTAATTAGTGTATGTAACAGAGCTCACAGCGTCATTTGTCAAATCTCAGTCGCTCTAGCCAGTGAGTATGGTGAATTATCTTGGTGATTCACATAAACGACAACAGGATACTGTGTCAGAGTAACTCCAAGGACCATCAATAGTATCATTCAGGTACACTAGACGCCTAGACGCCTAGACGCCTAGACGCCTAGACGCCTAGACAAAAGACTAGACGGCTGATCCTAAAAATATATCTCGGGGGCTATCTAGATTCCTCGTTTTCGTTTCTTCTTGGCTTCTATTCCACTACGACGATATCTTCGTTAGATTAGGCTTGGTTCCACCATGCGCCAACCAGTAAGGTAGTGATCCGGCGTGAACTCAACATATTCTTTCCATGAAACCAGCGTTACTAATCCTTCAAGATATATGAGCTGTCCGATGACCAGAATTTCGATCCTCATCAATCCAGTGCTGTGTACGGCCTTACTCGTCATTTGTCACATCCAAATTGGTCACGGACCAAAGAGTCCAGGAGCATGCTTGTGACATGCTCTCTTTGTAACCCCCTAGCTACATCTTCTTATATTATATAAAACATGTCTTCCAGCTTGTACGTATCTACGGGGCTACACTAAGATGTCTCTGTTTTGCTCCGCTTCAGTAAATAACAGTTGATGCATACGTAACCAATCACCAGATAGGACCAGTCAAGCTTCACGTGACCTGGCGACAAAGAACAGATAAAAAAACCGTTTGATGCAATTGGTAAACAGAGCTGTATTCATGGAGCGCCATCAGCAACACTGCGACAAGTGAATATATCAGACGCTAGATATAGACCATGGTCCTCTTTGAATCGCAAGGTGCCTAGCTAGCCGGAGCTTTTCAAAAGTGCAAGACTTTGATTTATGACACTCATCTTTGCTTGAATGTTCGTGAATTCTATCCGGAACATAGTGGTCAGTGAGATATGAATTTGTATGCTTGATCAATCACCTCGGCTGCCAGAGGTGGAGACACGACTTGGCCAGCACTGCATCAAGAGGGGCGTAAGTGGCGTAAGTGGCGTACGATTGCACCGCCACAACAGGCAGATCTGGCAGGCACTTGCGCGGGGTGATCCACTTCTTTGTTATGACGTTTCCGCTGCTTCCCTGCCAGACACTCTTTCTTCCTCAAACACAGCATCTGTCGTCCAACAAGTTTTAGGCCCGCCGCCTGGCGCAAACCGCGTCACACTCTCAAGTCGCGAGCTGTCTGCCTATTTACTGTCCCTTTCGACTGCCCTTCCGACTACCTCCTTATCTTCATCAACTTTCCATACTGTAACAGGGAGCACCACCCTCCACGATGTTCGTGCTACGAAACGGTAAGGACATTCTGCCCCGCCCTTGATAAGGCTGCCCCTCCACCTATCTGCATCCCCAGCAACCAGCGAAAAGGGAAAGTGGTCAACATGCATTTTGCCCAAGACCGGCATAAGCCACTTGTCATCCTCTGTTTGCTATAGCTGTGCCAAAAGATTTCGCAAAACAACTTCTGTCGGGCTCATCTGCTAACATATTCTGCTTTGGTCAGTTGGCAAGCTGATCTTCGGCTCTAGCAACCAGGAATCCTTGATCGAACTCCCACAAGGCCAGCTCTACCTCGTCCGCCCGCTCTCCCCGAAGGGTTACTCCGAGCTCATCTTCAAGGACGCTACCGCTCGAATTCGCAAGACCGCTCAGGACTTTCAATACCAACTTGTCGTTCAACGTGTCTACGAGGAGGGCGAAGCGGAGCTGCTTGCGGAGGAAGACGGCGAGGACACCGAGGCTGACGCTGATATCCTTGCTGCTGAGCGGGACGAAAAGACTTTTCTGCTTGACGAAGCACTGCACTTCCGTGTAGAAAACCGCGAGGGCAGTGAGAGGGTACTCGCCTGGCGGGATCTGAGTGGTGACATCGGAGACGTTTACGAGTTCGTCTGCGATCCGTCGGTGCAACCAAGCCAGGTTCAGCAGTTCGAGCTCGTCGCCAAGCACTGCCAATACGAACGCAAGTACCGGAAGCCTCACACTACTGCCTCGGAGCAAGACCTTCGCCAGTTCGAGTTCGACGACGAGCAGCCCATCCCCCAAGCCAGTCCACTCCACAGCCCAACCCTAACCCGTTCCATCGAGTCGTCCGATTCGATGTTCCTGTCCAAGACAACGCCCAATAAAGGCGTAAAGCGGGACAAGCTCATCGAGCCGACCGCTGAAGTCACCCCAGCCCGAGCGAAAAATGTCCGGGACCACCAGCCACCAAAAGTTGCAGCACACCCCGAGGCTCGGGAGCTTTTAGCTGCGGAGAATTGCGAACTTCACTTCTTCGACTTTCCTTCTGGATCCTTCGTCTTGCAGGATGCTGCCGTGACGGCTACTGTGACAGAGGTCGGCAACTGGCAATATTGGCTGCAGGTCTCCAGCAGTGACCGAGATTGGCTTGGAATCCCTGTCGTGGCCGATATCAACCCGGTCTTCAATTTCGAATTCCTCTCCTTCATCTTCAATCAGTTCACCGAGGACGGCAACGCATATTCCTGGCTCCTCCGCTTCAAAGACCAGCCGACATTGGAGCGATTCCAGGAAGGCCTGCTGCGTGCATTGTGGGAGCAGCTCAACGAGACGAAGTGGGCTAAGGTCAAGGAAACCGAGCGCGACTATGTTGCCGATGCATTCGCAGACCTGGCCATGGAGGATGCCGAACAGGAGGAAGAGCATGAGGAAGAGGAAGAGGAGGGAGTTGAGGATGACCGAGCTCAGTCGGAGCACTACGACAGCGACGAGGACGAGGACGACCGAGATCTTCAACCCAAAGACGGGGAGGTCAACAAACAAATTGCTGTTGGATATAAGCACGATCGATCTTTCGTTGTTCGCGGCTCCAAGATCGGAGTCTTCAAGCACACCCCCAACAACCATCTCGAGTTCAGCACCAACATCTCCAAAGTCGAAACGCCCAAAGGGGAGCTGTTCTCGCCCAAGAAGGTTATGCTCCACAACGAGGATCGTAACTTGATCCTCCAGAAGGACAACGACCCGAACAAGCTGTTCCGCATGGATCTGGAATATGGAAAGGTTGTTGACGAGTGGAAGGTCCACGACGACATCCCGGTGGTTACTTTCGCCCCGGAGAACAAGTTTGCACAGATGACGCACGAGCCGACATTCCTTGGCATCAGCAAGAACGCCCTCTACCGGGTCGATCCACGACTAGCCGGATCGAAGCTTGTCGACACGCAGCTCAAGCAGTATGTCAGCAAGAACGACTTTAGCGCACTCGCAACCACGGAGAAGGGATACATGGCCGTCGCTTCCAACAAGGGTGACATTCGCTTGTTTGACCGACTGGGCATCAACGCCAAGACGCATATCCCAGCTCTCGGAGAACCTATCATCGGCCTTGATGTTTCCGCTGACGGTCGCTGGGTGTTGGCAACTTGCCGCACCTATCTCCTGCTCATCGACGCCCAGCAGAAGTCAGGCAAGAACGAGGGCAAGCTTGGCTTCGAGCGGTCTTTCGCCGCCGACTCGAAGCCGCAGCCCCGCCGACTGGCCCTGACACCGGAGCACGTCGCCCAGTTCTCGTACGAGACCGGCAAGGGAGTCTCATTCACCCCCGCCAAGTTCAACACCGGTGCAGGAACCGAGGAGACCAGCATCATCACAGCTACCGGCCCATACATCGTCGAATGGAGCCTGAAGAAGGTTCTCGCCGGAAAGAAGGCCCCGTACCTCATCAAGAGATATACGGACGACATCAAGGCCGACGACTTCAAGTTCGGGACGGACAAGAACGTCATCGTCGCCCTGCCTCACGAGGTCAACATGGTCGACCGTGCTCGGCTTAAGCGGCCTACGCGGGAGAGCATTGCCGGTGACTTTGGAGCTGCGGCGCGGAGGGGCTCGGGCCGGATCGGGACGCCGGCCAGCGGACGGTATAAGCTGGGTAGGGACGATGTGGTCAAGGAGTATTAGCCAACTTGATGCTTCGCTCGTTTCCAGTTGCGGTTGGGGTTGGGTGATCTTCTCTGCGTTACATTCCCCAGTTGCACACACACACAACACACACACACAAACGAGAGGGATGGTATTTGAGTCGGTCCTGCTAGTGATTTTATCGGGGTTCAAGAAGGATGGATCGCGTTGTTATTGCGGACAGTCATAATATCCAAGGAAGGGAACACGGAATATGTTTCGAGTTCGTTTGGAGTTTGATTTCTCTTTTGCACTAGGTAGATACCCGTACCTCCCGGGGAAGGAAATTTTGTGCTCTGTCTTTACTACAGTCACTTCTCGATGGTGTTGTTCATTGGCAATATCCGTGTGTAACGCGACATGTTGTATTTCAGAATGCCTCCTCCTCCTTATGAGGTCATGTATGTAGTAATATTATCCACTGCCACTGACCCCCTTTTTCGCGCTAGACTCCGAGTCACTATCATGTCCTTTTGCATGCGAGAAGAGCTTGTGATACGTATATGTAAGAGGGAGGCACACAAATAAAGCGCGGTAACAAGTAAGAATACCGCCCGAATGGCTCTCATGAAATCCTCAAAAGCACAGGCTACCCCCCTCCTTGCGAACGAGCCATCACCCTTCCGCAAAAATCTAAACTAGCCATTACTCCTTCTTCTCCTCCGCCTTACCCTCAACCTTTTCTAGCACGGCAGCCGCCGCGTCCTTGGCGGCATTAGCAGCGTCGGTGGCCGCATCCCCCAGAGCCCGGAGGGGCATCGTCTTCTTCTCGCCCTGCGTGGTCGTCTCCGCCTCGGCCGCGCCGCTGATGCGCGTCAGCTCGGCGACGAAGCTCTGGCCCCACCAGGCGCTGGTGTACTTGAAGACGTAGCGCTCGAGCTTCTTGAAGTTGGCCTCCCTCTGCTCGGCGCTCATGGTGACGGCGTCGTGGATGGCATTGGCCATGTCCTCCGTGTTCCACGGGTTGACGATGAGGCTACCGTTGAGGCTCTGGGCGGCACCGGTGAACTCGGACAGGATCATGACGCCGTGGCGCTCGCGCTGGGTGGCGATGTACTCGTACGAGACCAGGTTCATGCCGTCGCGGGTCGAGGAGACGAGGCAGACGTCGCTGACGGCGTAGAGGGCCGTCAGCTCGTCGAAGGAGACGGACTGGTGCAGGAAGTGGATGGGCATGAACTCGATCGTGCCGAACTTGCCGTTGATGCGGCCGACGAGCTCGTTGACGACGGCCCGGAGGTTCTGGTACTCCTCGACGTCCTGGCGCGACGGGACGGCCACCTGGACGAGCACGATCTTGCCGATCCACTCCGGGTGTTCGGTGAGGAAGACCTCCAGGGCGTGGAGTTTTTGCGGCACGCCCTTGATGTAGTCCAGGCGATCGACGCCGACGATGAGCTTGACGCCCTCGAACTTGCGCGTTAGCGCGGCGATGCGCGCTTGGACTGATGGCTTTTTCAGACCCTCGACGAATTTCTCTGGGTCGATACCGATGGGGAAGGCGCCGACTGTCACGAACTTGCCGTTGAAGTCGACACCGTTGGGTGTGGTTGGTGTTGAGCTAAAGGGTTGTTAGTGAGAGAACGCAGGTGCTGGAGGAGGAAAAGCGACGCACAGGATACGTGAACAACTGCTCAGGAAGTGGCGGGCGTAGTCGTAGGTGTGGAAACCGATAAGGTCGCAATGGAGGACACCGAGGAGGAGTGCTTCTCTGACGGGCAGAATTCTGTAGATCTCACTGCTAGGGAACGGCGTGTGGAGGAAGAAACCAATCTTGACGTTCTTCTTGCTGTTACCAATCTCCTCCCGGAGCATCTCGGGTAGCAGCATCAGGTGATAGTCGTGGACCCAGATCATATCTCCGTCTTCGACATCTCCGACGACTGCCTTGGCGAAGAGCCGGTTCACCTCGCGATATGCACTCCATGCGGACTCGTCGAAGGTGATCTCACCGGGGTGGTAGTGGAAAAGGGGCCATAGGATAGAGTCTGGTCGCAGCAGTCAGAAGGACGGTTCCGCCAACTTAGAACCCGAGGGAGAGTCAAAGCACTCACTAGAGAAGCCATTGTAATGGCGATCGGCCAATTCATCGTCAATGAAGACGGGATGTGCGTTGTACTCCTCCTTCAGGCGCTTCACCATGGGACCGGCCTCTGCGTCAGGTACCTCGAGGCCAGGCCATCCGTACCATTGGAAGGTTGTTGTTTTGGACAGACCGCTCAAGCCGGTGACGAGACCGCCCGAGGACATGGAGAAGGTGTAGTTACCATCGTCGGAGCGCTTGATGGTAATGGGTAACCTATTGGAAATAAGGAGCAACCGCCCCCCCTCGTTAACGACACCAGGCATCGTGTTTGGTGGCTGTGTAGGAGATGCGGATGGGTTTGATGCTAGTCGATTGAGAAGACAAACTTTAGCTCCACCCGCAGCAAGCTGTGACGTAGTTGATTCTGAGGAAACTCCAGTCGACGAGACGGCTGTGATTGATTTCTCGCTCGTCTTAAGGGAGAGTTGACCGCGCGACGAGAGCTGAAGACGGTCTGACCGATGCCGACACACGAAGCAGGAAGGTTGAGATAGCTACTGCAGGAAAGGCACGGGCGGTTGTGAAAAGAAAACTGCTGGCTGGAGGAGCGGCAGAGCTGTCGTTTGGCCTTGTTCACTGTCAGACCCGTCCTGGAATTTCAATGGTGGGGTAACCGACGTCAGTGACAGCTAATTGTTGGCGGGGTACCTGATCAACATGCTTCAGTAGCTTCGTTCCGCGAGTTTCAGATGTTCCAACTTTAGACCTTCACTCCCCAAATAGTGAATCTTTTCTTCGTTATATAGATCATGGAGACCTGTAACCGTACTGGTGTCTTTAACTCGGCAACACAAAGAGCATAAATCGCTCTCGCTCTGACTCTGTTGCTCCAGGACAAGCTGCCTGCCCCTGTCAACCACGGGAAACAATCGCGATAAATCCCGGTTGCCCGATACAAAGAAACTTCCATGCTCCGTCATTGCGACGTCCTGCTATTATGAATGTTCCCAGCCATCCAGTCTGCCTGGCGTCCAACGCATCCCGGGTGGAGCAGGCAGCCTGAAGGTCCGAATGCTTTAATGGCGCAACGCTGCATTGTGGGATTGCCCGGGACAGACTTGTCGGACCTTCTTCCCAGCGCCCATGCATGCGACTGTCGCGGCTGGCTGTACACAGCATTTGCACCTATGTATACGTGCGCATCCATGATAAGAAAAATATTTATCCAGAAAACCAGGCGGGTTGACTTCCGGGCAAATAAAGTCCAATCACTCAATCACGCGGTCCCAAGACCTCATTGTCAGACACAGAATGAAGAGGGTCGACCAACAACACATGAAACCTATAATATTTATATCGTAGACAGTACAGGTGCAAGTAAGATACTCGTCTGAGAAGACAGCAATACATGGTGACCGCACAACAAAAAGAAAAGGGTAAAAGAGAACTCTCCCGCCGGGAATTGAACCCGGGTCCCGAGCGAATGCTACTGCCGGATGGCGGATGACAAGCTCATATACTAACCACTATACTACGGAAGATTTACAGGTGTTGTACACCTGTCGTAGACGTGTGGGTCTGATGGAAGAGAATGCTGCTATTAGTGCTCATATACGACGAAACTCGTCATCAACGCAGTTTTCGCGGACCTCAATCCTGGAAAGCATATCCTAGAGCCATACTTTCGCATAATGCCGAAAGATTATACTAGGTTGTGAGCCTAACGCCTACCTAGCAGTTTGATATACCGCTTGTCGTATCTCCTTGTAATCTCGCGGGTTGTTAACAAGTAATCGTTAATAGGTCTTATGTTCAGCCCTTGAGCAGGTAACATATTCGTTCTTCTCTATGACATCTGGATTCGTTGCACACCGTCATAGTTTGTATAGCCGGAAACCGTCGTTACTAGCTGTAGATTTCGGCTAGAAAGAGCGTATTGTCGCGTCGAGTCCACTTTCAAATTACCTTTTCCACAGTGTGGGAATAAAATACACAACAGTTTTGAAGATGCCAAGGACGGGACGAGAGATTTATATATCAGGTTACTCGATACCACCAGCGGCCGCTATCAGTGTTCCTGTGAAACCGAGGACCACAGCGAGCTCTAGAATCAGTTACTTAACAGCCGCAACCGAGCAAAGTGTGTGCTCGTGTAGAAGACCTCAGGTCGGTATCAATGGAAAGAAATCAATCGCCTTTCATCTCACGTTTGCGAAACAGACAGCCAGACAGATTAGAAATCTGCCAGTCTGCTTCCAGTGCCTGCAGTGCTGATAATCGCCACCCTGAGGATCTCACAGCTTACAGAAGCTAGGCTGCACGAGTGCCGATCTCTGCAAGCTGCGGTGGGGGCGATATGCTTTATGCAAGCCACCAAACCCGTTGACGGTCACCTGCAGTCTCGATTCGCGGTCCAAAGATGCTGGTTGGGGCTCCCTGGGCTCCTCAAGCTCGTCCGCCAAGACATGGTGGCACACCCACATCGTGCAAACTTGGAATTCAGTGTCGTAACGACTTCGTCGCCACGATAAGACGTTCGGGTTTGGTAGGCCAATAAATTCTCCATGTGTTACACTCCGGTAAACCCTGAACGAGCCTCTTTCTACCCTCCGATCCTTTGCCCATCGGGTTGGTGTGGTGATGTCGCAACGGTTCGCAATGAGCGACGTGCATATCGCGTAGAAGAGGCTGGAATGCATGCACAGAAGCACAGATTCGCAGTCATCGACGGTCACCTAGCGCTGTCTATCACCTTCATCTGCGCCAACAGCATTGTCCACAGGCATGTTATCAGCGAGTGTGGCGGGCCGGTGCTATCCTCGCCACCATTTGTGTCTCACCGATGAGGTCTACACTCCCACTTGCACACCATCTTCCTTGTCGGTCACCGCCGTTTTGTTTGTTTATCTCCTCTAGCTCGCATGGCTTTTGGCCTCACCGCTGGTATTTAACGATGTCTTTCTCGCGACCGTTTCCACGGCTCCTCGAAGTCGAGGAGATCCGTAAGCCTCTGCAGTTGGACGAGCGACAGGTGTAACCAGCTCAAGGACTGTACCCTGTGCCTTGAGTCCTCTCATTCTCAGGCGTTCCCTTTCGCTGTTCTTATTGGTCGTCCTGTTATTGGCTTCCATCTTTCGTAATGTCTCCGTCTGCCCCCATCGCAGCACCAGCCAGGCATCATCATCAACACCATGCCGCCGAATCAGGGCCGCTTTCCTCTTCATACCTCGCTACATCTCCCCTCGCCCAAGAGATTCTCATTCGAGATATTGCAGAATGCTCGACAGACTCAGAAGACGAATACGATGTCGCTGATTCGGACTCCGACGTGGACGAGTCCAGGATCCTCCATGGTCATCACGAACAGCGCCACCGGTCTGCCTCCTTGGCTTTCCACCCCAGCGGTATTGCATATGGCACCGCTTGTCTAGCAGTCGCACCGCAGGCGCCGCTCCCCGCGCCACCAGTTCCAAGGGAGGTCGAGGAGTCACGCAATGCGGAGCGGAGCCTCCTTCGCGACAACCACTTTTTGCCGCCCAAGCATCGCCGGACCGGAGACGAGACCGCCCTCCGCCGGCTCTACCGACGCATCTTTAGCACAAAGGTTCGCGACCTGCCACTGGATGACGAGTTCGTCGACACCCACACGGACCTCATTTTCGCCAAAGCCGTCGAGACGACCCCGCTGCTGGAACAGGACTACGAAGCCGGCCTACCCACCCCCGACTCGGACGAGGAGCACAACCGCTGGGAAGCCGCTGTGGCAGCGAACGTCATCAAGACGACCTGGCAACGCGAGGCCAAGACATTGGTGCAGTACTCCGCGCCTTTGATCGTCGCCTTCCTGCTGCACTACTCCGTCACAATCGGCAGCGTCCTCACCGTCGGGCGTATCGGCATGGTCGAGCTCGGTGCCGTCAACCTGGCCACGATGACAGCCAGCATAACCTGCTACGTCCCCGTCCAAGGCCTAGCAACCTGCCTCGATACCCTCTGCGCACAGGCATACGGATCAGGCCACAAGCATCTGGTCGGTCTCCAGGCGCAGCGGATGACCTACCTCCTTTGGCTTCTCATCCCACCCATCGGCTGCTTGTGGTGGTTCTCCGAACCCATCCTCGCCAGCGTCGTGCCGGACCAGGAGACCGCCTCCCTCGCGGCGTTGTACCTGCGCATCCTGATCTTCGGCATCCCTGGCGTGGCCGCCTTCGAGAGCGGCAAGCGGTTCGTGCAGGCACAGGGCCTCTTCCACGCCACCACGTACGCACTGCTCATCGCCGCACCGCTGAGCTTCTTCATGAACTGGTTCTTCGTGTGGAAGCTCGGTTGGCACTTTGCCGGCGCCGCGACGGCGATGGCAGTTACGCAAAATCTGCTGCCCCTCCTGTTGGTTCTATATGTTTACTTCATCGAGGGGTCCGAGTGCTGGAAGGGGTTCAGCAAGCGTGCTTTCTACAACTGGGGGCCGATGGTCAGATTGGCTCTGCCAGGCATGATCATGATCGAAGCCCAGTTTTCCGTTCTCGAAATCCTCACCATCGCCGCGGGCCAGTTCGGCACCGCCAACCTCGCCGCGCAGAGCGTCCTCGTCACCACCACCTCCACAGCCTTCAACATCCCCTTCCCGCTGGCCATCGCCGCATCGACCCGAGTCGCCAACCTGATCGGAGCCCGCCTCGTCGGTGCGGCCCGGACAAGCGCCAAGGTCGCCCTGGCTGCGGGGTGCATCGTCGGCCTCTTCAACCTCACCATCCTGTCGACCTTTCGCCACAAGATACCCCTCATCTTCACCTCCGACCTGACCGTCGCCACCATCGTCGCCCAAGCGATGACTGTGTGCGCGGTCCTGCAGATCTTCGACGCCCTCGCGGCCGTGTCGCACGGTCTGCTGCGCGGTCTCGGCCGGCAGTCGGTCGGAGGGTACGCGAACCTGTTCTCGTACTACTTCGTGGCGCTGCCTGTCTCGCTCGGCACCGGGTTCTGGATGGGGTGGAAGTTGGCGGGTCTGTGGTTCGGTTTGACGGCTGGTTTAGCTGTGTAAGTGTTGATTCCCCTCCCTTGACGTGTTTGTGTGACAGTGAATGAAAGCTAACGATGGATGCAGTGTGACGGCCATCGAGCTAGTGTACCTCTTCCGCATCGACTGGGAGACGGCTGTTGATCAGGCCGAGGCTAGGATGCGGTCTGATGCGAACTGCGAAGGTGAAGCGAAGTGAAATACGTGGTTCACACCGTGCCTTTTGTGTTACTTTGGATTTTACATAGCAAGCGTTGTATTTCTTCTCCTTCGGATCGGGTCGGGGACTGGGGGCACATGGATCAGCGGCGTTTTAGGTCTGGTTTCGGTGCGAAGGTGTCCCAAAGAATGAAACACCAGCTTGCCAGTCATGAACAAAGTCTTGGGTTTAACGAGGACACTGAAATACAATGACTCTCATGTTGCTCTCTCACGTCACCACGCCGTATCTTCAGCCCAGGTCTGCTTGAGATTGGTCACATAGCCCGCAGCTAACAGCGAGACAAGCATCCACAGACCCCCAAGCCTTGGATCCCATTCCTTTGCCCGTCTGTCCATTTCTTCCCAAGCCATATAAATCGGAACGCCCGCAGCGGTGACCACTGCCAAGATGATGATGAAGATCAATGCATCTCGTACCGCCCACATAGTCCCCAATAACGAACACAGCCGTTCGAACGTCGACATGCCAATCTTCCTGATCCGCCAGCCAAGAAGCGGCAGATAGCGGTACTCAGCTTGTGCATCCCGAAGCATTAATATGATTTTGTCCCAGCGTCCCGCGACCACCGCTCCATTGATAGCTAGTCCCATCACGCCTCCCTGAGTATTCGCCGCAGTCCTCCTAGCTGTGGGATTGGAATACTTCGAATCGAGGACAACCCGCAACGTGACCCAGCTACTGAAATGAGCAGCCGCGTGGATAGCACTCCCCCACGGCCCCGCGATGAGAGTAGGGTCCGCGCGGTACTGCAGAAGTGCATACGCCAGCAGAAGCGCCGTGTCGGTAGGTGCTTTTTGGTGTGCAAGATACGCAAGGTCCGTCATGGCGAAGACGCGGAAGAGCAGCACGCAAAGGGCGTACGGACGGATACCCAATGGTAGAGCGAAGGGAGGGTCGTCCGGGTCATAGACACCTCCTTTCTCGACCGCCTCTACGTCCGGGTCCGGGTGGTGGACGAGCGCGGCTTGGAGTGCCGTGCCCCATTCGCCGCCAATAATATTTGGGTCTGCTTGCCTTTTCAGCAGGTAAACTACCACCTGAGCTTCGCCGATGATGCATGCTGCTTGTAGCGGTGTCCAGTAGCGGCCGCCGCACTTGTTGACATCGGCTCCACTTTCGGCCAAGAGCTTGATAAGAGACATTGACTTTTCGCGGTCTTTGTTGTTGAGGTCGCGCCAGTATTGTAGCTTCTCGCCCTCAACGCGTTCCTGACTCCATTCTGCTGCGATATATCTTGGTTCAGCAGCACGAACAGCGAAGTACAGGGCTGTCCCGGCCTCGCCTTCATTCTGGTTGACGTCAGCGCCGCGATCCAGGAGCAGTTTGACCACTTCGTGATGGCCATTGTAGGCCGCTGCTTGAAGCGGCGAGTACATGACGCCGGCCTTGGCCAAGGATCTGCGCCACAGTCCAGCCCATTCGAAATCCCTCTCAAGCTCAAGCGGAAGGATCCTCGTTTCAACGGCAATGTTCGGGTCCGCGTTATGTTCCAGCAGCAATTCTACCATGCGTAAATTTCCAGTGTATGAGGCGACGTAGAGAGCAGAGCCGTACCACGGGCCGCATCTGTTGACATTAACGCCACTCTCGAGCAATCTCTTCACCTCCTTCTCATCGCCCCTTCGGACAGCAAGTTGCAGTTTCTCGTGCTTTATCCACCCTGCTGAATTGGAGCTTAGAGCGTCTTGGCCGAGGAGAGGCATGATAAGGTCTTCTTTGTGATAATCGGAGATCCCGCCATGCTCCACCAGCTCAAGCAGGCTACCGAAGACCCTACCCTCCGACACACCATTGCTGGGAAGGAGCTGCAGAACCATTTCCCACAACGATTCTCGTACTGACGCACTGTGTCGTCCAAATGTGCTGATAGGCCTCAACCAGGGCCCGACGTTTGCATCTCCCCCGTTGTTCAAAAGAAGGTTGACCATTGCAACCTTGTCCGTTGTCATAGCCTGCGTGTTCAAGAGAGCAGCATGTACTGCGGACGGAAAGAACAGGCTGCGGTTGTTCACCTCGATGTGCCAGAACAGCATAGCACGGATCGTGTCAAGGTCGGACATCGAAGAAGCATACAGCCCCGGGTCGTCGAAATGCCACGCGTTGAACACCTTGTGCTGCAGAACGTTGCCAAAGAGGAAGCCCCAGAGCGTCCGCGGGTTGAACCATCCGCCTCCGCCTGCACGAAACACTGTTCCGTTGATCGGGATATGCACCGGGAAGACCGGTTTGTTCAACTCCGTGCTGGCCCCGAAGTGTGTGAGGAAGATGTGGAAGAACAGCGATGACGAGGACGTACTGCCGTACGCTGAGTACATGGCGAGAGTCTGGCGATGATCTGGCCAGACAAAGTTGATATCCGCGCCTTCGTCCGCAAGGAGAGCAGCCATGCCGGTTGAATGCATGCACATAGCTTCCAGTAGACGGCTCTGCAGTCGTAGCTTCCGCCGGTCTCGATACGTGGTGAACAAGTGGCCTTGCCACATGTACAAGTCCAACGCCCGCCAATGTGGCTTCGATGTCCAATTCTGGGCGAACATGCGATGCGGATATGCCAAGTGGTCCCTCGCATGAGACAGGTAATCGTCGTCGTTTGCAGTCCAGACGCCCAGAGAATAGTGCCTCCAGACCTTATAATTGCAGCACGCCTCGTCACCTCTGAGCCCGAGGAAGTCGAGACATAGGTTCTGAAGCTCGATGTCGAGCGGCAAGAACTTCTCATATCCCTTTGCATGTTTAGTGGACAAGACTTCCAGCAGCTGCTCTACTTGCTTGATCGTATCCGTGACGTTGGTCTCTCCGTCTATTTTCTTGATCGCGGGTGCTCCGGACTCAATAAAGGCCACAAACTCCGGCTTGCTGCAGGACAAATCCAGATGCCGCCACCAGAACGAAGCAGCATAGTCGTAAAACATGTACTTGCGCTTCAGGTTGTCAGCAAAATCCTCTCGGTACTGGAAGAAGCCTCTCGATGAGCCGGGGACCGGTTCTGCTGGATACTTGGCGAATTCTGCCTGTAGAAGATACGTCAAGCATGCTTTGCTGAGGTAAGCATTGGCTGATGATCCTCCATGGAACAGCTTCCAGTGCTTGAACTTGGAGTTTTCCAGAGATCCGGTGTACTGGAGAAACTCCTTGACAGAGTAGTGGGCGAGATGGAGAGTGCGGTGCTGAAAAACGTCCGCATCACTCCGCAGGGATAAGAAAATCGGGCAGTGTCGCAATAGACGTAGCTCGAGGTCATGTAGACTTTTTATGCTGGGGATTTCGGACGTCTCGCCGTCTTTTCTCGACATAACCTGCAGTATATCTAGAAGTTCTCCAAGCTTGAGGGGGCGGGCGCTCTGTTGAACCCATAGCAGGACACTGAGGCAGAAATCCCGGACAGCTTGTGGTAAGCTGAGGATCTTCTCCACTTGACTACTATACGCTTGCTGAAGCATATCCGTATTGGAATGACCTGAGAGCGGCTGCGACACGGCGAATAGCACAGCGCTGTAGGTAGAACTCTCTCCAATTTGCTCGAGAACAGCACGAAGAAGAACGAACATGCCATCAGCTCTCTTGACCAGAGCCGCAACAACATTGTTGCGTTGCTCCTCGGTCCAGGTTGGGAACATGGCAGAGACTCGATGTTGTGCAACGCGTTCAATATCGACTGCTGTCTGTTGCAGTTGTATTTCCGACTGGACGATGGTAGCATGTTCTTCCCCTCGGTTGCAGCTGGAAATGACTTGCTCAATATCTTGTTCATACCGACTAACGATCAGCAGATGTGTCGTTGTCCCGCGAATCGTGGCCAGAAGACTTCTTAGAAAGTCGCCACGAACAGTAGTGGCATACTTTCCGTTTCGGTCTTCAACTTCATCCAGGCCGTCGAGCACGAGGTATGTAGAAGCGTTGCTGGCCAGCATTGACCGAAGGATAGCCCAGGGATCCATAGGCTTGTCCTCGTTGATCGATCTATCGTAGGCGGCCTCAACGGCTTCCCAGCCATAGCAGCGAGTCAACTGAAGTAGCCAGCTACGCACAATGCCGTTAAAGCCGTGCGTTGTGCTGGATTCGTGTGTACCGAAGTAGTACGCTACAGGACGATTCCGGTCTGTCTTAAGAGATTCAACGAGCTTGGAAGCGGCAACAGTCTTGCCAGCTCCGGCAATTCGAGAGTACAGCCACAAGCTTTGTACGGAATCTGGTGACGAAAGCGGCGAGTGATCGATCCATCGCTGAAGAAGTGTATCTTCAGTGATCCACTGGCAGGTTCCTGGTAGGGCCTTCGAGAGCGCTGCGTGGTAGACCAGGTGGGTCCGAGGTGCGTCTAGCCATGTCTCTACACATCAAAGACGAGAGAGTGAGCATGACGAGAACTGGTGATGGACTGCGAATGTACACGGTGCCTACCAATGTCTTCTTGCTTGCGCAACTGTAGCTCTTTTGCCTGGCTCACGAGACCATCGGCTATCCGCAGTGACTGCTCTGTAGCACTGTTAGTACTATCTCCCGAGGAAAAGTGCAATCGCATGCCACTTACCTTGGCTGGTGTACAGGATCTCATTCAGTTTGGCGTCCGACTCAAGAGAAGCGGCATCTTTGGGTCTCGCAATCTGGTACAGCAGGCCAACAAGGCAAATGACTTGATTGAGAAGGTCCTCGACCTTCGTCTTCTCTTGGAACGCCCATCGAAGACGCTTGCCCGCGGCCGTGATCTTCTTCCGAACCCCGGTTCGAGTCTGACTCCCTGCGCCGTGTTGCGCGTTGGCAGGGGCCTGATCAGACTTGTCGAAACAAGCGTGCAATTGCGAACAAGCGTCTCTGATGCAGAAGAGAGCGGACTGTACGTCATAAAGAATGCGCTCGTCGTCCAAAACCGCATGATGATCAGGTAGAAGGATACCTTCGGTTGTGAAGCCGGTCCCCGAACCCCAGACGCGGAGGGATGTCAAGGCGGCCTTCAACTTGGCCTGTTGAGTCGCAAAGTCGCGGTTGAAGCTGGCCGCATTGGATATCTGCTCAAAGACCTGCAACGTAACGCTGTACAGGCCAGCAACTCCTACGACTCCTAAAGCTAGACCGGCGATCTCTGCCATCGGGTTAATCTGCTACTTGGAAATACATTTGTGACGGAGATGATCAGACGATGGAGACGTCCGAGAGCCGGGTGCACTTTATTCAAGGTGCTAAGGCAGACTTCATGTATCTCGCTGCGGCTGAGCCAGCGCCATTCCCAAACGGGCTGGAAAGCGGCTGTGGGCTGCGAGATGCATAGATAGCCCATGTAGACGTAGTTTCAGATGGGTGTTTACACATTCTCGCTGTCAGCCGATGCAGACAATGTGCAGGCTTGAGTGATCGGAGACTCGATGCTCACAGGGTTGAAGGAGTAAAGCATGGATTGTCCAGACGCCCGAACAAAGGGACCGAAGACGGGACGGGACGAGACATACGGGGCATTGTCATCAGTCACGTGACTACACGGAAGCGACTGAAGACCATCGCGCAACTGGATCCTTCCTTGCCATTAGTCGTACAGTTGGAGGTGATTGGGATCTGCAAGTGGAAGGAGAGAAGGATTGCGGATAGACTGCAGGTTTCGATTGGCATTGGCAAAGCAGCGAAAGCTTTCTGCTTCACTTAGACATTGACAGCCTCGTCCTCGACGTCGTCCACCAACGGCAGAGGCGGCAGACGTTCAAGCCTGGACAGCCGTAGAAGAAGGGATTGATCATGTGCCTCATTCTCATCGCGGAACCGGCTCTCGACTCTTCATTAGGCTTCCGTAAGCCATCTCGTATATACAGACTAAGACCAATCAAACATATAAAGAGAAGGGATAGGAGAAGACTAAGTCCGATAAATTCTAGAAACGCGCTTCCATACCGTGAACCGCCGAGTACCCTGCCCCTCATGCACGCCTCGACTGCTCGCCGCTCGCCGAAGCCGAGCTGCTAGTCTTTCGAAAATGCGGGCGTACCAACAGAGCGCGTTCCGCGACACTGTAGAGTTTCGGCGTTGGCTCAGGACTCGAGGTCGAGGGGTGCTCGTCGCCGTCCCCGTTACCTTTATCCTTGCCTTTGTGCTTATCTTTGCCCTTGCTCCTGCGGAAAGGGAACGACGATAGTCGTAGCGAACTTCTTCCAGCTCTGTCCGCCGGCGGCGGTAGCATTGCCGTCGGGTCGTGCGGTGGCGGCGAATGCGGCGGCATTGGCCGGGGTTCCGGTTTCTCTAGCCACAATGGCGGCGTCGATGATCCGTCTGCCGGGAGCTCCATAGGCGTGGCTACCAGTGGAAGACCTGGATGGAGGTACATATCCCCGGAGGACCACGGGCCATGGCCATGTCTGTCGCTGTCGCTCAGGCCCGGCCCGGCGCGCTCCTTGACCATAGCCAGCATCCGCCGATATTGCTCGTGGTACAGCCGCTGAACCCGAATGGTCTCGTTCAGCGTGGTCCGTGGTGTGATTTCCTTCTCGAACGGTTCGTTGGCCGACGAGGCTTCAGGAAAATCCGGTGGTGATGCTGCCTCGATGAACCGGTTCCGGAATCGCGTCATAAAGGCGATACTCGCGTCGGCCCCGTGTTCAAGGAAGTAAGTCGTGATCGACACCCATTTCTCGCCATTCTCCGCTGTCTGCTCGGGGCCAGGGTGGTCGGGGACGATGTCAGTCGCAAAGCAGTGATATCCAGCCTCGAGGACTTTCTGCCAGAGGCCCGATTCGTTCGCGTGACTTCCCAGACTGAGAAGATCCCTCACCACCTTTGGATCAGGAAGGTCGCGATCTTCTGGAGATACTGGTGTAACATCGCCCCACGGAAGGTGTCTTAGCTCCTGTCGGTTAAGTGCGTACCAGAGGAGCGACCTCCCTGACTCGTCCTTGAGTTCAACAGTCACGTCGTCGGTAGTGCTGGCGACGTACTTCCACAGCCCAGCTTTGATTGCTAGGAGCGAGGAGTAGTGCTCTTGAGACAGTCCTTGAAACCGTCTACGGACCGGTTTGGAGCCGCCGGCAGCAGCCGTGTTCCGTGGATCCCGGAGCGACCTCACCTGGAAACACGTGGTGCCGAGTTCGTCGACCAGCCGAAGATACGAATTTTCATCCTTCGCCTGCGCGTCGGCACAGACAGCTGCGACTACCGCTTCTTGGACGTACCTAGCTACGGTGGACTGCTCCTTTTCTAGCCCGCGGGGGAAGCTGAGGACCCTCCCGCCTCGGAAAAACGGTTGCAAAGCCTCCTTCAGTCGCATTATGGTCCCGCTGAGCAAGTTCACAGGCGCATCAAACCCAGGGTCGTCATCTTGCGGCGAAAACTCCTCTAGATGCTCAGAAACAAACATTTTGGCTGTCGAGTGGATAAATTGGACTTGGCCGTCGTCATGAACAGTGAGAAAATCGACGCACAAGTTGGAGATTCGCCGCTTCATCCGAACTTGGAACGCGCTCGGGTCCTCGCTTCGAGGCGAACGCTCGCCGATGACAGCGTTGGCCGCCCGCAGATTGCTCTTCCGGCCAGCCGAGGAGCCCTCGATATAGTCCTCCGCTGCCAGATCGAGCAGCTCCAGGTCCAGAGGACCCGGTGCTGTCACCACGAGACGGAAGATCCTGGCCGACTCCCGCCTGTGCTTTCGAGGAATCTCGGCCATCATTCTCTTGTAGAGATCCGCGAGGCTGCGTGGCACCGATCGGAGCTGCTTCCAGAGGTCGCTGTTCGAGGCGCCGACCTCGATGCCGCGCAGGAGCTGCTCAACCACCATGACTGCCCATAGCATCACGCCTTCGGAGCCCTTGACGACGGCGTTTACCAGATCTTCTACGACGTCGTCCTCCAAGGCTGTCACATCTGACAGCCGGTGCTTGACATATATCTCGATATCTTCGCGGTTGTAATCCTGCACAGCCACGCGGGGAATCTCGCGGAAACGGAAAGAGAATTGCGGCAAGGTCCTGCTAGAAATGCAGAGCTTGATATTAGTATGCCGTTCGCAGCTCCGCACGAAGTCAATCAGTACGTCGTATGCCCCCAGGTTGTTGCTTCCTCTACGGCCTGTGGCGGCCGCTTCGCTCTCATCCAGAGCGTCGATGAAGAAGCAGAAAGTCGTCTCATTGCTGGCCGACACCGCTTTCTCGAATACATCCCTAATGTTGTCCCAGGCAGCTAGCCAATCCGTGAGTGGCTCGCCGCGGTAATGCTGGACATCCCTCGGGAGGGAAGTCAAGATCAGGTCTGGTTGTGCTGAAAAGACTTGGAAGAGGAGAGAGCGGAGCATATCTTCAGGCGCCTTGCCGTGCGGTCGTCTGCGGTCGAAGAAAAATGCGGAGACAATGAGATGGTTCTCGCCGATGGCGAATGACTGACGAAGGAGCTCGACCGTTTTCTTGTGCTGCCACAAACGCGCCATCAACGTCGTCTTACCACTACCGGGTTTCCCCGTGATCCAAAGACATCGGTCCTTACGCGAGCTTAACCAATGCTGTATGGCACTCTCAGGGCCGGCTTCGCCATCGAGGAATGCCACAAGTGAAGATGGAATCTGGTGGCCTGTCGGGGGGACGAAATTTGGCTCGTGGTACCGGCCAAGTTCCGTAAGCAAACCTGGCAATCGTAAGTATAAGCAGCGACTTCTTGCGCTGGCTCTGGCTTACCTCGTTGGAAATCAGGCTCCTTCTCTCGTGGCGAGTCGTCCGCAGGGACTGTGGACTTTACTTGTGAGGTAAGGAACTTTGAAGGTGTTGCTGTTCGGAAACTGGTTCAGCCTTTTTACTGATCGTGTCAAGGCCCGTCTCTGAGGCGACTCACCTGCTGTGTCTGATTTCACTGGTAAAGAGGTGCTCGGCTCTGGGAGCAGAAACGCTATGATCGCTTGGTACACGGGGTCGTCTCTACTCAAAAACTTTCCAAGGTTGCTATGGTTCCTGGGAGAGGCCATAGTTCGAGCCGACGGTATATCATAGGAAGCGCAGTAGGCGGGCACCAACTGCAGAAAGGGTCAGCAGTCTTGTCTTCTAGCACGACGTTCGGGGCTGAGCTTACCGGCCGGTGGCCAGACAGAGTCGCGCTCGATTCAACGATAGAGAGTAGCCGAATTCCTCTCTGGTGACAAGCGTCCTTAAAAATCGTCTCGACCCTACGCAGGTCAAGGAAGTCTCTCGCTGCAAGCCTACCGGGATTGTTCCGTACCCGAGTGAACGAGACACCTGGCCCGGCTGTGGGAGCGAGCCGATGGTCGACGGCCGATTCCACCAATCGACTGACCAGTTCTTCGAGAGATACGGTGTGATCGAGAGTACCCCGGTGAGGCGTGCCCATGAACACGATGCTTGCCGTGTTGGCCACCAGCTTAGCTAGTCTTGGATCCTGCGAGGCCAAGGCGATGGCTTTTTTTATCACGAGGCCGCCAAGGCTGTGTCCAATGAACACCAGAGGTGCCGACTGACTTTCCAAAGCTCCATGAGACGAGGTGCTAACGTGGTTCGATACGTACTGGAGAAGGTTCATGGCAAGATCTCTGACATTCTTCATATTAGAGAAGTCGGTGAAGGATATCCGATGACCCCAGCATAATATCCTGGCCGGGCCAATGTCGGCGGGTAGCCAATTCTCCGGCCAGAACCATGGGCCGCTTGACCATGTACTCAATGCCGTGCCGTGATAGCCGTGGACTAAGACGACATTGAGCTTCGGAGGTGCTATCATTGGGTCCAGGCTGTCAGGTATTGACGGAACATGGGCATCGGGTGGGTTCCCTGGAGAATCCAGGAGATTTAAGAGCTGTTTCCTATCACCTGCTAGTTCCACGAACTTCTCCCTGTCCTCTGCCGTCACGTTGGTCGTCAACTTCACGAGGAGTTCGACCACAGCAAGCGAACCGCTCCTGACTGCAATATGCAGCGGCGTCAAACCGTTTTTGTCATGCTTGTTGGGATCTGACTGACGCTGCAACAGAAATAGGACCACGTTGAGGGAAGGGTTCGGTGACTTGCACGCATAGTGCAGTGGTGTCTGTCCTGCGTTGGTCTCGGCGTCAATCGAGGTGCCTGCCGACAGGAGCTCAGCGACGACGGCAGCCCAGCCGGCAAGTGCGGCTACGTGCAGGGGACAGATGCCCTCATAGTCACTTGCATCGGGGTCTGCGCCTCTGGAGATGAGAAAGCGGACCATGTCTGGAGCGCCCGTCGATGCCGCAACGTGAAGCGGTCTTCGACCTCGATTATCTTTGAGATTGATGTTGAATCCGAACTTCAGCAGAGCCGAGACCGTCGCTGCCGAGACACCGTCGCACGCCATGAAGAGCGGGCTTTGCCCAAATCTTGTATCTTGGTCCAAGGAAGTGGAAACTAATAGCTCGACAACTTGATGGTGACCGCGCTCGGCAGCCCGGTGGATAGGCCGCATCCCGTACTTATCGATTTCCGAGATGAGCGCCCCGTGTTTTACGAGTCGTACTGTCAGGTCGACATCTCCCAGCGCTGCGGCAATGTGGAGAAGCGATGGGCGTTGGGAGTCGGTTGTATCGACGTAGTTGCAGTTTGCTTTGCTCTCCAACAGCCACGCCGCAGTCTCCTCGTCGCATCGTCTGACAGAGAGAACAAGAAGGGGATTGAGATAACCTTCCGAGCGCAACAACCTCAGTACATCGGGTTTTCGCAGTTCTTCTCGCAGGTGTGCCCAGGTAAATCGGTTGTCTTCACCTTTATCGTCAACATGGTTGTCAAGCAGATCCCTCGTCCACTTGGGTATGGAAAGGTTATCCGCGAGCTCCTCCGCCCTTGCCCACATTCGGTACCTGGTAATGTCATGGCCACTTGCATCGTGTAAGCGTATGTCATGCCCATGATTGCTCAAAATCATAACAGAGGCATCTGCGCAGTTGACAATTGCGCATCTCAGTTCCAGTGATAGACGACTAGGGCCGTCACCAGACGTACTTGGAGGAGAAGGTATGTCGAGAATTTTCCACAAGTCGTACCCAGCTAACAGACAAGAGAGCGGGAGGCTTTCGCTAGGCGGGAACCTTGCTTGCGAAAACTGGCGCATGACGCCGCAGAGTTCAACGTTGCTCCATAACGGAATCAACAGATCCAAAACTGTCCGAGAATGACGCGTGGTCCAACCTCGTGCTGAGTGTGCTGCACGTAGATGCGTGGACCAGTATCTGAAGGCGTAGCCAGATTCCGAGACAGGCTTCGTATGCTCGCGGCGGTGCCAATCATAGGTGATATTCCCGTTGTTAGAATGTCCCATAGTTTCCAAGCAGGAGATCGCCATGTGGTACTGGAGTGCGGCTGTCAAGTCACGTTCGCGTAGGTGAAGAAGAATAAACTTCTTCAAACATGGGTGGCACAGCACGAAAACCCCATTTGTGAACCTCAACAAGCCGCAGAGCGCCGACTCGATTGTGTTGACGAGCCCAGTCTCTTCGAATTCGTCGTGAGGACCATCTGCGCTGTGATGAGACTTGCCGTCTCCGGAAGCTTTATGTTCCCACGTGTCACGTAGGAGCGACCTGGGAACAAGAGATCTAGCCTCCGCAGGAGTAAGAGGGCGAGATGCCAGTGCAACGACAAACAGATACCCAGCAATACTGTGTCCGTTATGGTCTCGGGGAAGGGAATCAAGGATCCACTGGAAGATTGCGTCGACCCTCTTGTTGCCTGGGACATGGGTTACGCCACTCCACTCCTCTTGAGTTCTGAGGAAGTCATCCAGCTGATGGTAGGTCGGCGCGCTGCTAATAATCTGACGAACAAGCGTTGAATAGAGAAAAGAGTGATCGGCCGCTTTTTCAAGGCAGTCAACAAGGCGATAGCGCAGTGATTCCGTCATTGGATCTTCACGCACGGTCTGAAACAAATCGTCGAGGGGGTCTTCGGACGGTCTGGCAGCCGGCCTATTTTTATGCGTGGAAACCTGGAAGACCTTCTCCCATGAACCAGCCCATTCCGAGTCGTGGGTCAAGCATACTTTGACGTTCCCGGTGCGCAGGTAGGAGAGCATTTCGATTAGATCCTCGGCCTGTGAACGGGATCCCTCTGGAAGGTCGGCGATGCCATCAATGATGAAGATGGCCTCGTTGACTTTGTCGTCGTGTAGGATAGATAGGAGAATCTCAGCTAGTTCCGAGACAGTGAATGGACTGACAACGAGCTGATTGTGGCTGAATTCGTGGTCATGATCATCCTCAGTGAGAAGAGCGTCCAGGTCCAGCGCACTCCTTTCTTTGCTACTGTCCCGTGGGCGATTTTCTTCGTCCCAGTCTGGCCACTTGGGTCTAGGTCCCGTGAAGACGCGTCGCGTTGAGAAGTGACGAGCCAAAAAGGGTGAGATCTCGAGGAACTGCAAGAGGTATTGATTCAGCATCTGCGTGATCGCATGCTCGGTTTCCATGGCTGTGTTGAAGTAACTCAACACATATCGCTGCGGTCTGTGACCCGTGAAGTCGCTGTCCATCTGGGCTTCGAGGTAGCGGGCGATCCGGGCAGCCAGCGTCGACTTTCCCGATCCCTCAGCACCGTATATGACGAACAAGCCGTCCGCGTCAAGCCAATTGCGAAATTCCTTGCTCTCGAGCACCCAATCCGCGGAATCCGAGTGAGGAATAATGCCCTGCACTCTGAGCGGGTTCGTGACATCGTAATTCGGGAATGCCAGGTATCTCTCTAGGCGACGAAGCTTGACTACAATCGGTGCTTGTGTCAGAACGATGTCACACGGATGATATTGTGCCACTTACGACTTTGCGCGTAGCCCCAGAAGATGCTCGGCGGAACGGCCGTGGCGCCGTCATCCCAGCTAGTCTGTCGTGTATGTCTTTTTATGGCGAGCAGTTCGTTCGAACTCTCGTACTCTGCAGACACCTGGGCACCAACTTTGCGGTCGAGGACATCTGGGCCATACCAAACGCATATGAGTGAATGACCCTCTGGCAGGCCGCGAACAGGGGAGGGGCTGCAAACATACCCTGCACTTCGCGCACCGTCCTTTCGAGTTTGGACGAGGGAAGCGCGGAAGGAGGAGCAACGATATGGGGAACGCCCTTGTATAGCTCATCCACCCTATTCCTGATGGCTAGATAACCCGGATCGCTGCGACTCTGCAGCTGACACATCGAAATGTGGTCTCCAGGCAGCGTATCTCTGACCTCGGCCGAATGATGAAGAGCATTTTGAAAAGAAGTAACCTGCCAGGGCCTCAATTCAGCATGTTAGTTGTCGGTAGTAGTTCTGGCGAGACTTACCAGGACAGGCATACTGCTGCCAGATGCTTCATGCTGCTCGTAGAATGAAACGACGCGAATGCCTGCGCGATCTAGGAACGAGTCGAACTGAGACAGAGACTCTAGCATGGCGACAATGCCGGATGAATCCAGGGGTTTGACTGGACTGCAGTCGTTGAAGTAGGTTCGTGCAACGTCGCGAATCCGCTGTAGGATGGATGGCCAACCGCCTACTGACAGTGCTCGATGAGGAGTTCCGATGAAGATGATGCCTTTCGTCGACGCGCTGATGCTCTCATTCATAACGGCTTGAGCCGTTTTCCCAGGAAGAATGCATACCTACGTGATAATCGATCAGTAACAGACCTCAAGCGGACGAGAATTCCACAAACCTGCTTGACCACAAAGCCACCGAGGCTGTGGGCAATCCAGATAATTGGGTTCGTGCCCCTGCCGCTGACGCCCAGCCGAGCCTTATCGAGAAGTAATGTCAAATCATTAGCTGTTTGCGTCACCTTACCAACGCTGGGACTCGTCCATATACTGGTGTCGTAGTTGAAGAGCCACACACGCGCTGTAGGCATGTCCTGAGCAATGGAATCAGGCCAGAACATGTCATTACAGCGCCAAGTAGACCGTCTGTCAGGACACAACCCGTGAACAAATACGATGCTGTTGGTAGGGCTCGTCAGCAGAGAGACGGTGACATGGTCCGAGGATCCAGACTCACTCGTATAAACAGTCATCCAATTCGCGATCAGACAGGCACTCGAGGAAGGAAACTCCATCTCTGCCTTTCTCGTCGTCCACACCAAGTTCCTGCCCATTTAGGTAGATGAAGTTGGGACCGTCGGCTGCAACAGCAAGCTCAAACTGACTACCGACACCGTTGACTGACGCGTCAGACGACTTGGCTCCCGAACTGACCATCGACGAATCCCGCGTCAGTGGAATAGGAGACGCCATATTCTCGACCGCGCCACGGCTCTTTCCCCCAGGTTTTCGTGTTGGTGCTTGGGTTCAACAGCGCCCGTCTTACCCGCTCTCTGCGGAGAAACACTTCAATAGACACGCACGACGAGACGTGGTCGAGGTGTCAGAAAGGCATCTTGCATGTTATCGAATGCTGGCAGGCGCCAGCTGCGTTCTACTCAGGCACAAGTGTCATTAATGCCTTTTTCGCGGCAGACAATTGTCGATGTGCAATGTAGTCTCTAGCCAGGTGCGGTCGGAAGGCCTTCAATCAAGTGTCGTGATGCAATCATGGGCTCAGCACTCAGCCTCCAGAGCTGGACGCGGCCAAAGTCACATGATAGACGGAACCGGCCTAACGTGAATAAAGGTTGTCGACACTCCTTGAGCTCTCAAGACAAAAGATAATGCAGCTAATGACCTTTTTGGTTTGGGGGGTATGGAGGCCTAAACTAGGGTACCTTAGGTACCTGTAGATGTGTAGCACATTTTGCTGGTTACCTGATTCATGCACCCTCGGACGCGGCTGTTCCTTTGTTCTCAGCACTTCTTTGCCAGCTTGTTTGGTCAGCAGGACACCCTTGGAATGCCCCGCCATCGCTTGGTGCCCCCCACAACCTTTATATTCAGGGCGGTTCCGCGGTACCGGCCCTGATCCACGGAAACAGGCCCTTCTTTGAAGCACTACGCCTTCAACTCTTCAGGCAGCTTGTAAAGCGTCATCACTGTGGCCGTATGGCAGACATCCGCTACGTGACTTAACAATCTACTTGTACAGGAACTGCCAGTTTCCAAAGAACGACAACTGTCCTTCTACTAGTACCGTATGCCCCGCACATCACCGAGGACGTGCAGGAAAGCGAACTTCTCCAACTTCTTCACGTCTTCCACCTCGTGTAGCGCCGTGGGCTGTACCCCCGGCGGCTGCATGCCGTCTTCGTCTTTCACAGGGTCGTAAGTGTGCGATCTTTTCTGGAGTGTTCCTTCGCCGACAAGGTCACGCACGGCGTTCCCGGCGCCCTTCGCGGCGGCGGCAATGCTGTGAGACAGGTCGATGGTGGCCTTGGTCTTTTCGAACTCGACGATGAAGGGTGAGTCGTCGGGACGGCGTAGTAGAACGGCGACGTCGATCGAGTCCGTAATCATCTGCTGAGACTGATTCTCGCTGATGGCCCATTGCACGACGTTGTGCCGTCCCTGCCGCTGGTTGGAAAAGGGCGACTGGTGCTCCGAGCCCGACACCACCGCCCACACGTCTTTCTCCCACTCCCACGAGGTGTCGGCACCGAGCTCTGCGCCGAGGACGATTGGGGCGGGGTTGGCGTCGACGTCGAACTTGATGGTCCCGGACAGCTTCTTCGATCGCAGCACTGACGTCTTCAGGAGGCCGACTTGATTTTCCTGGGCCGGTGCATATGTGGCCAGCCACGGGTCTCTGTCCGGCTTTGCCTTACTGTCGGCGCTCTTGAAGCGCAGGCGTAGGACAAAGTTTTTGATCCGGCGATTACGGCTGCGATTTGTATCGGTCATCTTGAGTCGGAATATCAGTAGACTCGCCTTGTGGGTTTCGTCGATTCCCTTCTTCGACTTCCATGTTCCAGAGCCATGAACGGCATTCATCTCCAGCACGGAGATGGAAAATCCAGATAGCTCGCTGTCGTATCTGCCCTCGCCTGTATACTCGGTTTGCCCCTGTTGGCTCGGGTCGTCAACGAGGTCGATCACCGCCAGAGGCTTGCCCTGGTATGCTGCCTGTTCGGGGATGTTGGCGCCGGAAGCTTCCATATTGCCCATTGTCGGCGGTTCCAGAACCGGGCTTGGTGCGTGAGCTGCCGGCATACTGAGATGTGATCACTTCATTTGGGGCATTTCATGCTTTTATCGGCGCAACGAATCCTCTTCATCAAGGCTGGCCTCTTGCAGCACACTTCGGCTGTGACGTGCAGTGCGGCTGAAGAGGCTTGCAGCACCGATTTACGTAACAAAAATCCCGCGTGCGTGTGGTCGATAAGGTTGGTCTTGAGGTACAGTGGCTGAACCGCAGCGCATACACTGGTGCTTGTTGCTCTACTGTCATGGATTGCCGTCGTCTCTAGGCTACGACCTGGAGTTTCAGCCGGCTATTCTACTTACTTTAGTAAACATCGCCTAAGAAATCCCCTAATTTTGAAGCCGATACCCGATTGACATTTCGGTGTCTTCAGACCCAGCTTGTCGCATGGACGAAGCAAGAAAAAAAAGCAAGGGTATTAAATTTGCATGGGTAAGGAGGATGGTTGTTCAGCTCGAGGGGCCGAGCGGAAGTCTAAAGATGCAAGTCGTGAGGCTGTGGTCGCGATCCCCGCCCACATGCGCGACGCGTTTAGCTGTCCTTCCCTTCCAGCAAAACCAGGACAATGGTATGAACAATGCTCAGAATCGACACGCCAAGGGCTTCTAGGTCCGTTCACGAGATGAGCACTGTCTCTTCCGACGATATGATGGGCGACCTCACCAGTAGTGACATGGAGGCTCCAGGTAGTTCGTTGCTCACTCCCGATCCCGACCCGCCGGCACCGCGGCGTTCGTCGCAGAGTGCCGATGAAGCTCAGCGAGCTCTCATTGAGCTCATCGACGATGTCCAGCATGGAGAGCTTGACTATATCGCCTCTGCATCTGAGTTAGCGAGAACATGGTACTCCCTGATCAAAGTAAGGGTCTTTGGGCTGACTGGGTCGCTCTCTTTCGACAAGACCTACATGAGTACTAACTGGTGTTTATGTCTAGGGCGCGAGGGCCTACTGGAACAGCCACGTCCCTACTGTTCTAGAAAAGCTCAAAACTGGCATGGCTGACGCGGACGGCCCTAGGGACGGGCAACCATCGCCTATGTATAGGCTGGGTCGAGATATTCTCGGACAGATTGACGAGGGCAAAGAACAAGAGTGCTACGAAAGAATCCTGCTCTGGCTCAGCTTGAGCAAGCGAGAAATAGGTCTTGACCAGGATACGAGGTTCACAGAGACGGCTGAGTGGGAGACGCTGGCGCTAATCCTCGTAGAGGTGAGGGGCGGCGTACTCACGCCGAGTCTCTCGGAAAACAACCCAGACCCAGATGATCTGCGCGTTGCGACGTATGGCAAGAACAATCTTCACCTAGCCATACACCATGCCTGCGTCAGACTTTCCAGGAAGATGATACAAGGGATAATGGAGTCCAGCAACTACGATGGCGACGCAGGACAAGACCTTCGGCACAAGTTATTGCTCGCAAAGACATCAGATGGGAACAGCTATCTGAGCCTGGCAATGTTAAATTTGGACTTTGATACCATGCACGTCTTACTACGAGCGGAGAGGAAGTTGATAGAACTTGGCGACTACGAGACCTCAGGCTCACTCCACTCCCTTGTCTACGCTGTTTACGCCTTCGAGGGAACCCAACTTCCCACAGCCGCTGACTGCTGTCAGATGATTGATGACATAGTGAGCATACAAAACAACGTGCTGGTGTCTGGCTTCATCGGCAAAAAGTACGACAACGAAAACCTAGACAAGCTCCGAACCCCTCCACTGAAGTTCATTTCTTGGCTACAGTCAGAATTGCACAAGCAGCGACAAGGCACGGTGACCAATAGGCGTCTGGGTGACCAGGCGGCAATGCTAGCACTTATCGAGCAGAAGTTGGATGTGCTCGACAAGATGCGGATACGCATCGAAGATCTCATCTGGACACACTTTGAAGGACAAGACATGAAACAAGCTGGTTTAGGTACAGGCCTTCGCTCAAGTAAAGCCAGATTCTGAAGAAGACTGCTAACATTTAGTACTCTTTCTGCAGACAGATGTAGGCCATCCCACAACCCTTGACATTGATGCACGTTCTAAGACATGGCTCTGAGCAGACGACCAAGCAGAGTTGAACTTGGCAGACTTCGACATCATGGATGCAGAGCGGCAAACAAGCAGTCTCAAAGAATTCGTCAACGTCTTCAGGCCGAAGGATGGTGTGGTCGAGTTCCCAGACAAGAAGCTTTCACGACTCGAGCTTCCCAATATGGCGCTCTCGAGCTCTACAGCGATGGTAGGTCCCCTCACAACGCTGTTTGACGCGTTGCACGACGAGTTCCATGTAGGCCGTATTGTTCGTCTCATTGCGAGAGACAGTATCAACGACCCCCTGGACGAAGAGCAGATTGCCAGCTGGGTGGCCCGATTCAACGTGGAACTTCTCGATTGGCACAAAATGAACATCGATATTAAGCAACTGACGGACGGGATCACGAACTGGCGCGAGAATAATCGCGAGGCTGCCGTCACGCTTATGAAGCCACTGCGGACTTTGCACCTCTATACGGCTGGCCACTATGGCATACTGTACCACTGGTTAAGTCCGAAGGGACTTTTTGCCATGGAAGGCGTAGGTTTGCTATCCCTTGTTTCTGCCGTGACCTAGCTGACCTGGACCGGTTGCTCCAGCTTGAGAGTGCAATCATCCACATACAACAGAAGGACGTAGGTTTCCATCTCTCAAAAAACACGCTGACCCGAAATTGGACACGTTCTCATGATTCAACTTGACAAAACATAGCCAAGCCTTGCGGAGGCTACGAAATGCAAAAACATACAAAAATCGGCCGAGGTGATGCGCGACGAGACGAAGGAGCATATGAAAAACTTGGGTAGAGACAATATTCCCGACATCCACATTTCGCCGCAGCTCGTGCCACACACACGACGTCCTATTAGGCGAGCGGAAGAAAGCGTGACAATGCAGTACGTGACGACATCGGCTCTTCTTTCCTTTCGTGTTTCCTAACTCCTTCCCCTCCCTTCGCCCTACTGTGTCAGCTCAACGTACTAATGCCAATCAACCTACAGATTCTTCTCGCCCATCAAGGAAGCGCACGATGACATCCTGGAATATCTCAGAAGCAAGGAGCCAGACGGGATCGTCATCGGTCTCCTCGACAACGGCGTCTCGCTTGGCGTGGGGGAAGTCTCCGGCTGTCTCATCGGCGGAGACTCGGTCGTCTACGTCGACAACCGGAAGGTTCCGTGGTACACATCCAAGGACAACCACGGAACGCATATGGCGGACCTGATCACGCGGGTGAACCCGCTGTGCAAGTTACGGGCGATCAGGATCAACACCTTCCGAGGCGACGTATGGGAGGGACATGCCGTACAGGTACGTGTTGCACATGCCCTATCTATGAAACGCCATGCGCTGCTGCCCTACCATCACAAATGCTCCTCTTCGTAGCGACCACACCTCACATCAGTATTGTCTTGGCTAACTCTCAAAAGGGCCTGGAACGCGTAATGAGCATGAAGCCCGAACCCGACATTATCAGTCTCAGCTGGACAGTGCCCCAGGTTCCGCTGCGGAAAGGCGAGAGCGAGAGCCTGCTGACGGAATGCCTCAACACGCTGTCACACTCGGACTCGCCCCCGTTGGTGTTCTGCGCGAAGCCCGAGCTGCCGTACGGCGGCAACTCGTATCCGGCCGACTGCATGACCACCATCAGCGTCGCCATGGCGAGCAGGCGCCCGAGTGCTCCCTCTGCCGGCGCCGGCCCGGACCTCCTGCTTCTCGGCGAGGACGTCGAAGTCGAGTCGCCAGCCTACGCCGTGCAGCAGGACGGCGCCGTCTCCGGCTCGTCCGTGTCGACCGCGCTGGCCGCTGGCCTCGCGTCTCTGCTGCTGGCCTACGCCCGGGCGACGGGGGTGGGTGGTCCGGGTGAGTGGCGGCGGCTGAAGAAGCGGAATAATATGCTGGCACTTTTCACCCGTTTCAAGACGGACCAGAAGAGTCCCCTCCCGTATGTCGACCCGAAGCGTCTCCTGGGTAACCTCGACGCTCTACACGACGCCATGGCGGATATTTTGAACATAGACCGGGGCACGTAGGGAGTTTGACGGACTTTATCCTACATATCAGACGATTTTATCCGTGTAAATATGTATATCCGTCGACGAGGATGTGAAAAGTCAACATACTACTCGTGTGGTCCAGATACAATTATCACCTGTGACTTGGAATGGGCCTAAACGGCCTCCCCCCAAGTTCACGGTACAAGATGTACTTGGATCCTGAGATAAGACCAGGATGGCCAACTCCCAACAACGGGACCGTGGAACCTTATACAGGCTAGGCATTCAGGTTGTGACGCGGCTCAAAGCATAAGGGGGGCGCCTAAACAAGTTGACAGCTGCTTTGTTATCGGCCGCTGGACCCAATTGGAGCACGGAGCAGTGTACAGTCAATAAAGATTAAATAACATCGCGCGTAGTCCCCGGTTTTCCGTTTAGGGGTTTGACTATGACGAGGTCTACGGTCTGGAAGAGGTGATGTGGCTATATTGGGGGCCTTCAGTTCGACGGAGGTATACATATGGGGGACGAAACGTCAAGAGCTGTTTCGTCGAAGTATATATTGTGTAGCAGGTTTCTGTGAAAGCGCTCAGTGTCCCTTTGAATGAACGGATGCCATATATTGTAGAATGAGTAGCATGTCAATCGAGCCACAAATCGAATCCAAAAGATCCACGTACTTTTTAGCAGAACTTATGCTTGAGACACTAACGGTTCGGCAGGCATCAGAGCATATACCTCTTGGTCCTGCATGATTTACCCCATCCGAGTCTCTGTCGTCACTTTCCAGATTCTAGATCCGGGGAATACCTGCGAAAGAAGTCGCTCAGTCTAGACATAGTCTACCCGCATATCGACGGGAAGTACTCAAGCACATGATCATCTCTTAGAATCCAATGTCCCATGGAGCAATGGGCATGTCCTAGCAATCCATATCACCATAATTGTCTAAAATGTTGCGCAGATGGCTAAATCCTGAGCACTTCCCAGAAGGCCAAGGTTGCTGTGTTTCATGTACACTACAGTCAGAGGTTGTATGCCTGAGCTTCTAGAAACCGACTCGCTGACATATATGTTGTTAGTTGAAGCCGGTCAATTTCAGCAACTAGTCCACAGCTCAAGACCATTCCTCCTGTCTTTCCTAACCTAGCCCCAAGTCACTCGCTGAGAATAACGGAAACCTCGGTATTTGTAAGCTGATAATGCCAAGAGGCCAGAGGATGAGCTTTAACCTTTTCATACCCTGCCCAAGGTGAAATAGCTATACTTATATCCTATGAAAATTATACTCCCTTTCAGTTGTGCGATAAGCTGATATCGCCAAGGAGCCAGATGGTGAACCTTAATCTTCTGAAGCCTTTCAGCAGGTGGATTAGCTATACTCGCGTCTATCTCTTATGAAGGTTATACTCTCTTTCAGATGCGGAGTAAGCTGATGTTGCCAAGAGGGCATAGGATGAGACTCAGTCCAATCTTCAGCATAAGGCTGGGTCTGTCGAAGTGGGAGGTGACACTTGGTGGCTTAAACGTCTTTGGTACACGATACTTTGTTCCCGATTAGGACTACTTACAACAAGACATGGAGAGAAAGAGACGCGATGTACTGGGTAGTGTCGATCTTCTGTCGTCTGCACCAGAAAGGTTTAGCTGTGTGTCGCGATCTCAGCCCAGAATGCGGACTGGCCAGTCGAGGTTATTCATCGTGAGCACGCCATCCGGAACCAACCAACTTCCGAGCATTGCGATGGGCTTGGTGGTGGGGAGTAGCTCAAAAGAGCGGGGACAAAACATATCTACTTGAGGAACCACCATAGTACATGTGATGGACGACTGGCAATCCAAGATACAAGAGCGAGTATATAAAGTAGCCACTGATCCGCTCAAAAATCTTGGGTAGCGACCATAAGAACAACACTCTTAGTAGTGAACTATTTCTGCCCGTCTCGTCATATCCAACCAGTCAGCCAGCAAATTCAAGCCATAATATCACCACATATCGTCACTACTAACCAGACAACAATGACCGCCATACAGAAGAACGTTGAAGCTGCCTCGGAGAAGTACAGCTCCACGTTCACCAAGGGCCACCTAGCCCTTCCCCCGGCCAAGAAATACCTGGTCTTGACATGTATGGACGCCAGAATCGACCCGGCAGCAGCATTCGGCATAGAGCTTGGTGACGCCCACGTCATCCGCAACGTACGTCCTCTCTCGGACCATGAGTCATTCCAACCAGTGAAACTGACAGAGCCACAGGCCGGCGCGTCCGCTGTCGACGCCCTTCGCAGCATCATTATCTCAGAGCAGCTCCTCGGCACCAACGAGATCGTGCTCGTCAAGCACACCGGCTGCGGAATGCTGACCTTCACGAACGAAGTCGCGTATGGTCTCGTTGCCAAAAACCTCGGGTGAGCTTCTTCACTTCTCAGGCGAGAAACTATGTCTAAGACCCGTTGCTGACCCATCACACCAGCCCTGATGCCGAGGCGGAGCTGAAGTCTCGCAATTTTGACTTCTTGACCTTCCCGGAGCTCGAGGATGCTGTCAAAAAGGATGTGGCGTACTTGAAGTCCAGCAAGTTGATCCCTGACTCGGTGGAGGTTAGCGGTTGGATCTATGAGGTCGAGACCGGCAAGACGAGGCGGGTTGTGTGAGGTCTCTCACAGCGGTGTCTGAGTGATGTTCAGTTTTCTTGCTGTGTTAATCCTCACTGATGCTTGATATCCTGAATGATGTTTCATAGGACAGTGAAAGTCCCCCGGCAGTAGCGGAGTACCGGTCCAAGTCAAATAATCTCAATCGTCTGTCTCGTGAACGAAGCGTCCCACTCAGACCACCTAGGCATATCGATTCTGCTCGGAAAGAAACTCCCAACCCTGCGGTATTCATTGGGGCGTCCCGTGCTCCTCAGGACAAGGATCATCTCGTAATTGTCCGCGCTCCCTTGGAAGCTCTCGACCTGGAGCAAAGTGACGCGCACAATACTTCCAGTCTGCGTTTGTGGCTCCGACGCATCCAGTCCCAGACTTCCTGCATACTCGGTGACCGGATCGCGGAAGCTCATTGTTATTCCGCCGGCAGTGATACGGCAGTCCCCCAGATCCTTAGTCATGCCTGTGACGGTGAGCCTGGCTTCGACGATGGCTCCAAAGCGAGCATCCCACGACCTTGGCTCCACGTGCACATCGTTCACGATAAGATTGGGACCTTTCTGAAAGCTCGCTGGAGCAGCCACAACCGTCACATGGCAATCGACCGAGGCCCACGACCACGAAGGAGCTCTATAGGGCGGCCTTGCCGGCAAGGTTCCGCTGTGTTCTGGTGACCAGACGAGGTCTCGCAGAAGAGTCTGCTCCCACAGTCCAGCCAGGTAGCGCCATTTCCGCCTCTCCTGTATGGGGATGAGACGTTGGAATGTCTCGGCAACGGCAGCGATAGCCACAAGTTTGTCGGACCCAGAAGTCATGGCTCGCGAGGAGTACTCCTCGACAATCTGCCACCACCGGACTGAACGCGTCTGATCCGTCGCCATGGACATATTCGACATTCGAAGATGTCTATCACGGTCACTGACATTTTCGAGTTTATACCACTGTGTCCTCATTGGAAAGGTGTTCTCAATATACCCGCCGTCGCTAAGCTCGCACTCAACGCACTTCCATATCAGTTGGTTGGGGCTGAAGTAGAGGATCCGTCGTGATAGAAGAGCTATATGGACTAGACTGTTAGCGTAGGTGAACCTGGGCTTTCACGGGTGTCTTCGGTGCAGCTGACTTTCTTGTAGTGTCCATGCTCTTGTGTTGAGCGGGTCTGCCGGCTGTTTCCCAGACAGTATGGGCGACAGCGGGTCGAGGAGCATTTCGTATACATTCCTTTTAGGACCACGAACCTTGATCTTGAACATTGTGCTCGGATCCCTGATCCCAAGAAACCCGTCGCTGCTGCTGGACGCGCCTCCAGCAGATAGCGTCAGGAGCGCACCCTGGTAGATAGCCGGCATCTTAGCGATCTCGCCGGCCGTGTCTGCCGGGTCGTCTTGCACAATGCACAAAGCATCAATCCAGATATAGCGGAGCCCGAGGATCATGGTCACATGAATGCCATCGCGGATGGATTTCGAAAGCGTCGATATACGAAGGCCAGGCATATGGTGCCTAGCAATGTTGCTCTTAGTGCTCTTCACCTGCTGATCGCCACCCCAGCAGTACGACAGGCAAACGTACGGCACAGGGTTCGAAGGAGTGACAACACGGACTATGTCGTTTGACACAACCTCCAAAAGCCGACTCGGAAGCTGGTGAGATTCCTCGCCAGCACAGCGTCTGTGCCCCGCAACGCAATCCGACAACCAGCTGCGAGCTACCGACATGGCTCTAGGTGAGATGACATTGAGATTCGGCGGCAATTCAAAGTGGTCCAGGTGCTTGTACTCCCAGTTCTCCGGCGCGACGTAGGCGGCAAATATCGCTCTAGTCCAGGAGTGCAGTTGCCTCGAGTCCCAATCCGACAACCATGGCACGGCACCGGCTTTGGCCAGGGCCACTGTTCGATCGCCAGCCCGCGGTTGGTACTCTTTACTCACAAAATCGACACACACGACGACCCTCGTCCTCTTCCCGGCCTCTCTGCGGAAGCTGAACCGCAACTGCGGGACAATGTCCTTCGAGTCCGGCCACACCGGGTGGAGGATATGCTGGAAGAACTGGCATCCACTGCGGGCCGCAGATATCGCCTCGTCACATGTGGTCTCCAAATCGAACGAGACATTATCGCTCGCATGCATGAGGCGGGTGCCGTCGAGGATGACTCGTTCGCAATGCCTGCAGGTGTGGGTGGCGGGGTTGAAGAAGTCCATGGCAATGGGCCAAGCTCAAGGCAAAGGGCAAAGGGCAAAAAAAAAAAAAAAAAAAAAAAAAAAAAACATTAGCACAATTCATGAGCATTGTTTGGTTGCGCTTCAGATCCTGGCCTCTCGCGTTCTGAGTTGCAAGAAATGAAGTGCATGCTGAAGCTGCAGCCTGCAGCGAGGCGGGCCGGAGCTGAGAACTCCTCAGCCGCAATTTCCAAACAAGTTAAACCACCACCATTTCCAGCTAGCGCAGGGAAGCAGATGATCTGGTTCCTCCGCGATGTTCCCTGTTCCTCAATTGAAGCCGATATGGAATGCAATGTACTTATAGTCAAACGTCTCTAAGTCTCCCTGTGCTGGTTGTGGGATGGCCGTGTCGGTGAGGGCCTCGCCAATTCGAACTGTGCTTCCACGGCTAAAGCGCAATGGCACAGACAGGCCCTTCAATGAAACATGACTTTGTCCATTTACCGGTACACTTCTACCTTGTTAATGGCTCTTGATGACGGTACTGATGGCATCATTTCACAGAATCTCTCACAATCATAGCCTGTCAATTCGTTAATGGCAGACATCCGCGATTCTGAACTCTCTGCTCAGGAAGTCGACAGTGAAGTGCCATTCGTGTGGGCGAACCCCTTGTTGGCAACCCAGAAGGCCCCAAACGCGTGGCAACAGAAGACAGACAGGTGTCCTGATTTCTAGACGTATTCAATCATTGGGAGCTGAGATTGGAGAGATGTAGAGAATCAGGCTCTGCCAACAGCTGCCGACACTGTGGACATGGAACATGTACGAGGTAGAGGATGAAGCCTTGGTCGAAGCCTGTGCCCGGTGAATGGACTCAAGGTGAAAAGCTTCGAGGTGAACATCAGAGGGACATTCAAGGTGAACGGGGTGCGGTACCTTATTGGAAATACTCCGATTGGATCCTTGCTCGGTGTGTCTGATGACACTATACTGGGGTCGTACGCTCGGACCATGCTGTCATCCTTGTGGGGAACCCCCGCCGCTAGTGTTTGCAGATGCACGTCACAACATCCTGCACGCGACTGTCGCGAGAACGATAACCGGCGCGTAACCCGCACAACCACCACTCGCATGGCTGGTAGCCGTGCATGCTGATTGTGGAATCAAAATCGCATGTGCAATTACCGAAGTAGCAATGGCGCCCAAGGTACCCTCACACAAGCAGCTGGCAACGGAGCTCGCCAAGACCGTCCGGGAGATATACGCTGCCGGCGAGCGCGACGTACTGACAGTCAACCTCGTCCGGTCGCGTACGGAGAAGAAGTTGGGCTTGGACGAGGGTTTTTTCAAGGACGAGGAATGGAAGAATGAGAGCAAGCAAATCATCAAAGAAACAGTGGTAAGAGCCACCTTCCGTCCATGCTAGCGTTTGGACCTCATTGAACTGCGTATCTGATTCAATTGCGTGGTCCAGGACAAACTCGAAAGCGAGCCTGACCCTCCAAGTTCACCGATTTCTGTCCCGAAGGCCGAGGACAAAAAGCAGGGAAATGGGCGGAAGCGGGCGGGCGCAGCCGAGGACACACCACCAAAGAAGAGGCGTCAGATAACAAAGAAGGCCGCCCCGAAGAAGTCCGAGTCGGAGCTTAGCGACCTCAGTGATAGTGATGTGTCTGAAAAGCCTGCAAAACGAAAGCGGCTCGCCAAACGTGGAGCACAGAAGCCCAAGAGAACCGTCACATCCGACAGTGAGGACGAAGATGAGCAACAAGACGATAGTGACAATTCTGAGTCTAGCGGGTCAGAGGCCAGGCCGAAGAAGCGCGCGGAACAAAAGGACGCCCCGAAGAAGGCCGCGCCAAAACAGGATATTGCAAAGAAACCAGATGTCAAGACGGACATTGCTCCTCTAGGGACCGACTCGCCCTTGAGTGAGCCCGCAGACGAGGATTCCGAGAAACAGGTCGAAGCAAAGAAGACGTCTCCGGTCGACGAGAGTAGTGAATCGGAAGTCTTTGACGAGCCCCCAAAACGAAAGCGCAAGTCCAAGGAGGCATCTGCGAAGCCGTCAGGCAAGCCAGCGAAGGCTAAACCCAGCAAAACCAAATCAACAGCAGATACCTCGCCGGATGAGGCCGAGATAAAAAAGCTTCAAGGCCAGCTTGTAAAGTGTGGCGTGCGGAAGATCTGGGCCTTCGAACTCAAGCGGTATGGTGAAGATAGCCGGGCCAAAATCCGACACTTGAAGGAGATGCTGAAAGAGGTCGGCATGGACGGCCGCTTCTCCGAATCCAAGGCACGTGAGATCAAGGAACGGAGGGAGCTGCTTGCCGACCTCGAAGACGTGAAGGAGATGAATGAGAATTTGGACTGGGGCCCTGGGGGTGGACGGACATCGAGAAGCCGAGCAGCACGGCCGAAAACCCTGATAGTGGATGATGACGACAGCGACGAGGACGAAGACGAGGATGCTGGCGTGGCGAAAGATACGGGTGACGGAGACGAGGATGACGACGAAGAGCAACGTAATCCTCGAGCGCGTGCTATCGCCAAGCGCAGGGCTGATTTTGCCTTCCTTGGAGATGACGAGGAGTCTGATTGAGCGGTGCTATAGGGACAGCCAAGGTTATGTGGCTGGCTGTTATTTTGCTCCCACGAGATGCACGATTATACCCATGTAAAGTTATTAGGCGATCGATGATTATGAACCTCTGGACATCACTTCGACGCATTTATACGTTGAGCTATCAAGCTGAAGACCGCAACGGACCCCATGAACAGGACAGCATTGTAGAACTGTCATCCTTTGTAAGCGAAGTACACCAGAGTTGAGGCCCCTGGTTATAAACCTACGGCTCTCCTTGATACCTGTCTCTCCTCGTCGTCCGATCTGGCCTCAATAAAGAGACGGCGAAGGTTCGGGAAATTGGCCTGCACCGTTAGTTATAGAGGAGCTGGTGAAAATGTGAGAGTAATTTCAGTTAACACACCATAGAATGAATCTTTCCTCTTTGAATCCGCGATGACAGCGAAGAACAACAACTAAAACAGGTCGGACTGATCGTACGAGACCCTCTTGGCCAATCAAGAAGGATATGATGTCCCAAATCTTTGAATACTACAAGTTGAAGAGCTGCAAGCACCGTTCAGTGAGGCAGAATTCTATAGTACCAAGGGCTCTCTCCTGACCTGGCTGAGTCATCGGAAGAAGAAGTGGGGCCGCGCATCACGTGGCACCACACGAGGCGTCCCACACGACAGGGATGTCGCTCAGACAGGCGGGATGCAGCAGCTGGCAACATTTGGGAACTCCTGACCTCAGCGACCTGAGTGACCTCGTAGCATCACCACTTGACCACGTCAAAGTATCCCAGTCTCACCGCGAGGAATATCGCACCCATGTGCTGCTGCTGAGTCTGCACCGGCCCTGCCGTCCCTTGCCAAACGTCAAACCTTCCCATCCATTCGCCCTCTAAGCGAAACGTCAGCACCGACGACGTCTCTGCCCCTCACCGACACCAGAGCGCGCCTCGAGCATGGCCGTCAACAGGATCCGAGGGGCCTTTGCGGCCCCTAAGAAGGGAGAAACGTTCGAACTTCGCGCCGGATTGGTCTCGCAGTATGCTTACGAGCGGAAGGAGTCGATCCAGAAGACCATTATGGCTATGACACTCGGCAAGGATGTCTCTGCCCTCTTCCCGGACGTCCTGAAGAATATCGCCACGGCAGATCTGGACCAGAAGAAGCTTGTCTACTTGTACCTAATGTGAGTTGCTCTCTCCCCCTTCCACCTTGCTAGCCGTAACCTTTGGGCTATTCGCTGTATCTCTTCGCGGCGAATGACTGACACATACCAGGAACTATGCAAAATCACACCCCGATCTGTGCATCTTAGCCGTCAATACGTTTGTACAAGACTCGGAAGATCCGAATCCACTCATAAGAGCGTTGGCGATCCGGACGATGGGCTGCATCCGAGTCGATAAGATGGTGGACTACATGGAGGAGCCATTAAGGAAGACGCTACGAGACGAATCACCCTACGTGCGAAAAACAGCGGCAATATGTGTGGCAAAGCTCTTCGACCTCAATCCCAGCATGTGTATAGAAAATGGCTTCCTCGAAATCCTGCAGGAGCTCATCGGAGACCCAAACCCCATGGTGGTGGCCAACTCGGTGCAGGCCTTGTCTGAAATCTCCGAGACGGCTCCGGAGACGAGGGCACTGGTCATAACGCCAGCGATACTGAAAAAGCTCTTGATGGCCCTCAACGAATGCACTGAATGGGGCAGGGTCACCATCCTTAGCACACTGGCAGACTACCCTCCGACAGACGTCAAGGAGTCGGAACACATTTGCGAAAGAGTTGCGCCACAGTTTCAACACGTCAACCCTAGCGTTGTTCTGGCAGCTATCAAGGTGGTGTTCATTCACATGAAGCTGGTCAATCCGGAACTGGTGCGGCAATACCTGAAGAAGATGGCGCCTCCATTAGGTACAGTACCGTATGTCTCGTTCAAACTTGGTTTCGTCGCTAACTGGACACAGTCACTCTCGTTGCCTCTGCACCAGAGGTCCAGTACGTTGCGCTAAGGAACATTGACTTGCTACTGCAAGCAAAGCCTGATATCCTGAGCAAGGAGCTGCGAGTCTTCTTCTGCAAATACAATGACCCGCCATACGTCAAGCTACAGAAACTCGAGATCATGGTACGGATAGCTAACGACAAGAACTTCGATCAATTGCTTGCTGAGCTGAAAGAGTACGCTCTGGAGGTTGACATGGACTTTGTCCGGCGGGCTATCAAGGCTATCGGCCAAGTGGCTATCAAGATCGAGAGCGCTAGCGAGAAGTGTGTGAACGCACTGCTGGATTTGATCGCCACGAAGGTGAACTATGTCGTCCAAGAAGTCGTTGTTGTAATCAAGGACATCCTCCGCAAATACCCGGGCTACGAGGGCGTAATTCCGACGCTCTGCAAGTACATCGATGAGCTAGACGAGCATGATGCGCGAGGATCTCTGATCTGGATTGTCGGAGAGTATGCCGAGAAGATCAACAATGCCGACGAGATATTATCCAGCTTCGTGGACCAGTTCGCCGAGGAGTTCACGCAGGTGAGTTCTGGCTCCGTTTCCGTCATTGAGCGTGTCGAGACTGACTCTTGTTGCAGACACAATTACAGATCTTGACGGCCGTTGTCAAACTGTTCCTAAAGAAGCCTAGCAACAACCAAGGTCTCGTCCAGAAGGTCTTGCAATTAGCAACGGCAGAAAGTGACAACCCTGATATCCGGGATCGGGCTTACGTATACTGGCGCCTCCTATCTGGTGACCTTGACATCGCCAAGGTAAGTCATTTGAGAAGCGCGACACACTCTTCAGGTGGAGTGACTTGGCTAACTTGCCGATAGAACATCATCCTCTCCCAAAAACCCGCCATCTCCACCACCATGACTAGCCTCCCACCTACCCTCCTCGAGCAGCTTCTGAACGAACTTTCGACACTCGCCTCCGTCTACCACAAGCCACCCGAGTCCTTCGTCGGCAAGGGTCGCTTCGGAGCCGACGAGATCCAGCTCGCCGCTATCCAAGAGCAGCGACAGAACGCTGCCGAGAATCCCATCGCCGCCGCAGCGGCGGCTGCAGCTGCCAATGGTACTGCCGCGACCCAAAACAACCTCGAAAACCTCCTCGACATCGACTTTGACGGTGCCGCCCCCGCAAGCGCAGATACGGGTACCGGAACTCCTGACCGGATGGCCAGCCCGGCTTCAGGTGGTGGGCTTGGCGGACCTCCCGCAGGTAGCAGCAGCATAGCGGACATGATGGGACTGTTTGATGCTCCTGCCGCTCCGGCAGCACCCGCTCACGCCAGCGGCGGGATGGGCGATCTTATGAACGGATTTGCCGGCATGGACATAAGTGGGAACAGTGCCCCGCCCCCGGCCAGTCAACAACTGGGCCACACGGCACCGGAGCAGAAGAGTACGAGTGCTGGCGAGGATTTGCTTGGTCTGTTTTGAAGCTGCTCTTGGGAGCATAGTGATTAGACATGGATATATAGCCCCTCGAGAGTGAAGTAAGCGAGCTCGCCTCTCGATGAGTTATGAAAATGTTTTGCCGCTGGTGCCTCTTGGTTCTTCTCTTCCTCTTTCTCATTACTTGGTATCTGACTTGGCATCTATGCCATCATTGCCCTTGCTGGATGACTCCGTGTTTCATGTCGTACCAAAAACACCGTCACAACGAGACCAAAATTGGCATAATATCGGTAGGGCATGAGGTCTCATCCCAGCGATGCCCACGCATCTAGGTAGATGACCGAACGACTGGACCACTGGTAGTTATCTTTTCCTATACAAAATTTTACCAGTGTGTCTATGTCGTCGTCATCTATAAATACACGCTCTTCCACCCGCATGCCCCCTTGATACGCACCGGCGCGAGAGCAGCTTATTGTCTCATCCTGATTCTGGCCAACAGCTGAAATAATGAATCGTCCCCTTTGCATAAAGGATACCGCGAAACAGCGAAGATCCGAGTTTTGTGGGAAAGGCACTGTAATGTTGGTCTCACAATAGAACTCTGATGGCACTTATAATGTGTGTGAGAAATGACCATATCACCACACCCACGAAATCCTGAAGAGCCCAGAGTTGGTCCCTGGTCTGCAGACGCAAAAGCAGGAATCGATTGACAATGATAGCTGCCGTCCGGGTCGATCTCTTGATAAGAGACCAAGGCGTGATGTTCCATCGCATCGATCACCCCTCTTCCCCACGTACACTCACTCGTATCCGTATACTGATACATATAGTGCCGGCCCCCTATGATCATTAGGGGAATAGGTTCCACCCCGTTATCTAGAGAGTTTTGGCTTACGTCTCTTCAACTTCAGAACCATTTGCCGCACAACAGGCTCCTCATATTCAGTCTTGGATGACCATGTCGGTCCTCGATCTCAGCTTCGCAAGGCTTGTGGGATTGGGGTTTCTAACAGTAAGTGGATTCAAACTCACGCTATTCTCACAGAGCGTAGATTACAGATGTCAAAGTCGACATTGTCAGGACACGTAGGACCATATATAGTAGCTGGCACTGATTCTGACCATGCGACGCAGACCGCCATATACATCCTCTACTATGTTGTCTATAATCTCTTCTTCCACCCTCTCCGGCACTTTCCAGGCCCGCTGCTCATGCGAGCAACCCGAGCGACGTACTGCTACAAGCTGATCATGGGGACCTTGCCGTTCGACGTCCTCGACATCCACAAGAAGTACGGCGAGGTAGTCCGGATCGCGCCCAACGAGCTAGCATTCGCAAACCCCACGGCGTTCAAGGACATCATGGGACACAGAGGAGCAGGCGAAGAGGAGCTGCCGAAGTGGGAAGAGTTCTACCGCCCGATCAAAGAGCTACCGACCGATATCGTCAACGCTAATCGGGACGAGCACTCCTTGCTCCGCAGACAGCTGGCTCACGGGTTTAGCGACCGCAGTATGAGGGGCCAGCAGCCTATCATCAAGAAGTATATCGATTTGTTGATTCGACGGCTGTACGAGAACTGCGGAGCGGGAGAGAAGGCCGTCAATATGATGGCCTGGTATAACTTTACCACGTTCGATGTCATTGGCGATCTTGCTTTTGGGGAAAGGTGAGTGTTTCCGTCGTTTTTCCAAGGTAAGAAGTGTGAAGTCTGACATATTGCAGCTTTGGTTGTCTGGATAACTCAGATTATCATCCCTGGGTCCGGGCCATCTTCCAGTTGGCTCGAGTTGGCACGATAATGCAGACGGCCAACCATTTCCCTATCTTGAAGAAGATCATGCTGGCCATGATCCCCAAGAAAGCGATGGAAGAGCGCCAGAACCACCTCGAATTCACGAGACGGAAGTTGATGAAGAGGATGGAGGCCACAGAAGAGAGACCAGACCTTGTGGAAGGATTGTTGAGGAAGAAAGAAGAATGGGTCAGTCCGACAGGCCCTGTATGACCTGCCTTGAGCCACTGTCCATACTGACGAAGTCCTGCACAGGGTCTTACGATGGAGAAGCTGCAGGCAAACAGCAGTATCCTCATCATCGGAGGCTCGGAGACCACAGCCACTCTTCTTTCGGGTGTCACCTTCCTCCTCCTGACCAATCCAGATGCACTGACTAAACTGACCGATGAGGTTCGAACGGCCTTCAAGAGCGAAGACGACATCAACTTCAACACAGTGAGCAACCTCCCGTATATGCTCGCTTGTCTGGACGAAGCTCTCCGCATGTATCCGCCTGTTCCCATTGGCCTCCCTAGGGTTGTGCCCAAAGGTGGTACGAAAATTTGCGGCTACTACGTGCCCGGAAATGTGAGTACAACCCTTTGCCCTTGATAGCCCACATGTCTCTATAGGGTATATCGTAACTGAGAGCCTACATATCAAGACCATCGTTGCAGTCCACCATTGGGCACTCTATCACAACGACAGCATTTTCACCGAACCATTTAGCTACCGCCCGGAGCGCTTCCTCAACGACCCCCGCTTCGCGAACGACAAGAGAGAAGCGTTGCAGCCGTTCCACGTGGGATCTCGCAACTGCCTTGGTCGGAAGTAAGTCCCCCCCTCATCGCGTATTTGTAGTGTATTCTATCCGCTGACGGGATGTGACGGCACAAGTCTTGCCTACATTGAGATGCGCCTCATCCTGGCCCGCGTGATCTGGAATTTTGATATGAAGATTGCAGATGACAGTCTGGACTGGTACAGCAGACAGAAGATCTACCTGCTCTGGGAGAAGGGCCCCCTGAACGTGTTCCTGACCCCGGTAGTTCGCGAATAGGGGTGATGCTTAGACATTAATCAAGGTCAGGTGGTACTTATTTTCCTTTCTGTCATAGATGGATTTTCATCACACCCCTTACTGGGTGGTGTGACGCGGACTTATCGTCTTCTCAGAGAAATTGGTATGCAAGCTAGGACAATGACATACTTTAGTGAACAATACAATACTTACTTCAAGGCACCTTGAGTTTAGACCAGGAGCGAGGAGATAGGAGTGTGTGTCTGCTGACTTCAAGTGGCGTTTCTGCACAATGATGATGCTGCAGCATGGACGACTCAAGTCCGCGGGGCATCGCCGCATTGAGGGGACTTGTCGTACTACCGGCCTCTGATGGAGACGGAGCCCGATCCGAACTGGCCCACCATCGCACGGATGACCCTGCTGACGACGGTGATATTGGAGGGCCACAACGAGGCGACGAAGTACATTGTTGAACAGGGCGCCGATATCAACTTCAAGGGCCACGATGAGAGATGCCCAGCGTTTTACGCCGTCGAGTACATCAATCGTGTAGCCTTGGAGTTTCTATATCAGAAGGGCGCGGACTTTACCAGCTCGAGCATCGCGCATCCTACCATTGCTGGCACAGCGACGCAGCATGCGGATATCCGAACGCTACACATGCTGACCTCGTTCAACTTGATGCTTGTAGATGTTGACTGTATAGATAGCGAGGGGTTGTCGATTCCTCAGGTTTTCGAGCGAAGGATAGAAAGGGGCTTGACTGTCGAGGCAGATTTTTTCGAAACTTTCAATATTTTCCTCGGTATTCTCAGACGAAACAGGACCGTATAGAAGACCTAACGCAGTTAGTCAAAGTCGCCGCTTGACTCAGGTCCGACTCAGGTCCGGCTCAGGCTGCTCATCCGCTCGCTCTCCTGAGTTCCTGACTCAGCTCCGGTTACGCAAGACCGTCCAACATGTCAACTTTAAGCGACTTATACTTGAGAGAAATCCATGCCTGGCTGATGGCTCTCAGACCCAAATCCACTCTTCCTCCTGGCCGTACATCCTCACTCCTGCCTGTGAAGAACTCTCGATATGACACTAGCGGAGCTGCATGTAAAACTACGTCCACATTCGACTTGCTTCATAGAAAGAATGGCACCAAAGCCTTCCATATCTGGCTATAAATGAGCGTCTCCTCCCCTCATATCCCTCATGCCAATCTTTTCTCATCATATGTCAAGTGTTCTACTTTATGGGATCAAGTCCTAGTTATACTCGGCTGCGGCGGCCATGAGGATCTCATAGATGTCATCGTCTCCCGACTTCTTGGCAATGTCGGCCGGCGTTATAGCCTCCTGCTCCTCAAACATGCATAGACCCTCTTCACCATCTCTGAATGCGCCGAGTTTGTCGTAGAAGAGGATGTTGGCATTAGCGCCAAGGCGAAGGAGCATCTGCACCTTTTCCTTATTGCCCAGCCATGCGGCGTAGTGCAGGGCCGTGCCTCTCCCTGGCACGACGTAGTCAATATTCACTCCCGCCGCAATAAGGAGGCGCAGCATCTCCTCGCTAATCAGATCCAACCCTTTGTTGGCGTCGATGGCCCGGTAGATCAGGTGTGGCTCAGCGGTTGCCCCGTGATCCAACAGCATCCGCGCCGCGGCCACATCGTCCCGGACAATCGCAGTGGTCAGCGGCGTTCCTCGCTCGTCTCTAATGTTCGGATCCGCACCGTGCTCCAACATCCACCGGAGAACATCATGCCTTCCGACAGCCATTCTGCGCAAAGGTTCAGCTGCTATACGAAGAGAATTGCGAGGCACATTCACTTGCCTAAGAGGAGCAACCTTGAAGTCGGTCGAGTTCATGTCGAAACCGTGCTTCACAAGCATTTGAAAAACGGGTAAGTGGCGGGTAGCTGCCATGGCGATGGTATTATCAGACGCTTCGACGCCGTGCGATAATAGAAATTCGACCACTTCGGTCCGGCCATCGTACGCTGCACGATAAAGGCCCCCTTGCAAGTCCTCATCCCACCCTTCGTCTCGGGTGGATGACTTTCCGCGGTCTTCGAACAGGCGCGCGATTGTCTCGAGATCGGCTTGTTCGCACGCCGTTGGGAAATCTGCTCCTTCGACCATATCCTGCGGCCAGCAATTGCGTAATCGCGTTCAGCTTTCGCAGTAGGAAGCGGCGTGAAAATGGATGTCGCCGAAGAGGCGAGGGCTTTGGTTCTGTGAGAAAGAGAGAGATTCTTCTTCAAGTTAAGTGCGGGGGAAGCAGCATGTAGGGTATGTGAAAGCTGAATTGAAATTTGACCGTTGGTAAAAGGAAGTTGCAATGGTCGGCGCTTGCATGGTGAGATGTTGGAGGTCGACCCGCCATATATAACCCTTAAATCATCATAAGGATGGCCAGTTGTGTTTCAGGCCCGTCAGCCACGGGCCGTTGCGACATTCCCTGATGCGCCAGCGCCAGCGTAGCGCGCTGTGCCGCAGTGCGACATCAGCTAGCTGTGAACAGTGGGAAAGATAGCGACAGAGAGCGTACGAGAGAGGACAGAACAAGCAGAGCGAGAGGTAGCAGGGAGGATAGTGGGTGGCAGAGACGTTATCGATATAGAGGCGGAGATATATCGAGCAAGAGTACAACGGCAGATGCGAGTTTGGGATGAGAGGATACAGCAGTCGGAAGAGGCGTTGAGGGTAGAGCGGTTTAGGGAGATGTTGGAGCAGTGGGATAGGGGATGTCAGTGGTGCAGGATCAAGGCCGGCTGGGGAGGCCGAGTCGATGTATCAGCGGGCGCTGGAAGGCAAGGAGAAGGCGCTTGGACGGGACCACGCATCGGCTCTCGAGACGGTCAACAGCTTGGTCAGCCTCTACAAGCAGGGCCTTTGGGGTGAGGCTGAGTGACTGGGGATGCTGTTGATGCAGTTGATGGAGACAACTAAGACGATTCCCGGTGTTCATGTTGTTCAATGGGGAGTATTCGGACAGGCGATATAACTGGGCCTGAAGATGGGCAGGATGAGGAGGATGGATTCTATGACGCCTTGGAACATTTAGGTACTTAAGTCTACCTAGTTAGACAAGTATGGGTCAATGTGGTAGCTATCTGGCAGCTGTGTTGTGTAGAGAGAACATAGATAGCCTGCTGCAGGAGGACTTCGTGTCGCAATACCCAAGCTCGCCCTGCTCTAAGGGCAAAGGGCAAGCTTTCAGATCTGCAACGCATGTATACTTGAGATTTATACATAAGATTCATACGGATAACGAATTAGAGTCCTCGTATAAGCGATTGATCGTTTAGAGCTATTGTTAAGCTTGAGTTCGATGCCAAATGTCGCAACTTTCCTTCTGGCTGATGAAGGTGTCGAGACCCTGTTTGTCTCCTGTCTCCTGCCAAATCGAGCCGCATGTACTAGGGAACGGGCTGACGGTGGTATTGGCATAAACTTTAGAAAGGGCCCGATTGAGAGATGGTAGTGTGCTTCAGTCAACCGCTCAGCCGCGTTGTACGACCAAGAACTCTCACGTCAGAACAACCATATCGAGTCACTTTTCTCGACAGACGGCTGGATCCGAATTGTCAACCGAACTCTCAAGCGCTCAGAACCTATCAGGGGTATCAAGTAGTCCGAGAGGAGTTCGGAGGATTCATTCATGTGAATAAGTATACTCACACGACCATCGCTCGCCGCAGGAGAATGATTCAGCTGGATTGCCTCCAAGAAGGGGAATGGTTATCGTTCGGGCACTTGTTCGTAGTTTTCATGTTTGTACCGAAGATGAAAATAGCCTAGACAATGTGCCAAGGCCTATTCGAACGGTTTGTTCTGACTTGCATACTGTTGCGGGGACTCCAGTTCGCATACTATATACGCCCTAGGAGAATGTAGCCTTACGAGTCTGCTTGCCGGGATTACCGGGCTGTGGTCAACCCCAATGCTACGGTCTGGGTTACGCAACACGACATGCTATGGCTTATCTCTCATTGACCGCTGTACTACATAGGTGTTTTTAAGCCTCATTGGCTCACTAATACGCAGTAGATGAATCCTGACAGGCTGAGAAGGGGGCGTAGTTCGTCACAACCTCACCGATTACGACAACCAACAAACAGATTACGGTAACCAACAGATAGTTGACCGGCTACGCCCAATTAATATGATGTGTTACGAGAACGCAGTCGCATCTCTCTTATAGTCCCGCCCGTCTAGGGGTCGTAGAGTAGAAATAGGGAAATAACCTGCCGTATCATGGTGTCACGGCCTCGCTCTCTCGTCCTGTGTTGAATATCTCTCTCGACTTATTTCATAACCTCTATACCAGATTTACCATTGCCTCACCATTGCCTCACTACACGTCTCTTTGCTTTATAATGGGTTTCTTCAAGGTTGTGGTGACGTTTATATGGGAGTGGACGAGCTTGGCTCCCCAGACCCTGAACCCATTCTCATACAGTCACGACGGCGGCCAGCAGCCCATTCTTCCACCAGGCCTTTCCTCGCCTTTTGTGAAGCCATCTAATCCGAACCGGGAGCGCCTGAAATTCCCTGTCGACGGTATTTCATCGTCTCTGATCTGCGAGTACGACCTCGATCCTGCTGTTTGGGAGCCATGCAACACCCCCGAGAATCGTCAGTGTTGGATCATCAATAAAGTGACGGGGCAGAACTATTCAATAACTACGGATTGTAGGCAACACTGATAGTAATATCTATGGAAGTTCATAAGGCAAATGCTTACACTCTTAGACGAGAATACAACTCTCGTGCCCCCAGGCAAGGTTCGAGAGGTGAGTATGATGACTCAAGATCTGAGTTCACTTGACCATGAGTGCATCTTGACTGAGATTGCGAACTGAGCTGACAATCGGCGGCCGCAGTATTCGCTCGAAGTGGTTGAAGGCATGCTGAATGCTGATGGTTTTGACCGACACGTCACCACTTATGACGGCGTGTATCCTGGACGGAAAATCGAGGCATGCTGGGGAGATACCCTCAAGATCAATGTCACAAATAAGTTGTCTAACATGGGTACCACGGTCCACTGGCACGGTGTCAGACAGCTCAACACTTCCAACATGGACGGCGTCCCCACCACCCAATGCCCTATCGCTCGCAATCACAGTTTCGTCTATGAGTTCGTCATGTACCAGTATGGTGTCAGCTGGTACCATAGTCACTACTCCCTTCAAGTACGCCTCTACAACTATCTATGAAAGAACACGTTCTGACAATGTAGCAGTATCCGGACGGCTTAGCGGGTCCCCTCCTGATCTACGGGCCTTCCAGCGACAGCTGGGACCTCACACCCGACCCAATCCTGATCGCGGACTGGGTCCATGGAAGCGCCTTCAACGAGTTCAACAACGAGAAGAGTGCTTCGACTGGGCCGGCCAAGGCCGATAGCATCGTCGTATCTGGCATTGGAAATGACCCACTGAACACCACCCGGACAAAGCAATACTCGATCACCCCATTCGAGCCCAAGAAGCGGCACCGCCTCCGGTTGATCAATGGATCTGCTGGTACATCATACGTGTTCTCGATCGACGGACACAATTTAACGGTAATTGCCGCTGACTTTGTCTCCGTAAAGCCTTTCACAGTGAAGTCATTGGTCATAGGCATCGGTCAACGCTACACAGTGGTAGTCCAAGGCCTTGAAGATCCGCTCGCCGACCGCAGCAACGGAAAGTATTGGATACGCACACACCCTGCCGATGGCTGCAATGCTTTTCGCACCGGGACTTTCAACAGTCAATCGAGCCCGGCAGAGATCTTCGACATCCGGACCGCCTACATACAGTACTCGACGGCGAGCAATGATACCAATCCACCAAATGTCCAAGTCAGCAATGAGCCGTGCGACAAGACCTGTATCGACATGACCATGAGGCTTGAGCCCATGGTGTGCTGGACCATACCCAAGACACCCCTGAACAACATTACCGAGTCGAGGTTTCTTCCGGCGTTCCAGAACTCGAACGATACAACTTTAGGAGAAGCTGGCAACTACACTCACTGGATGCTTCGCCTTCCCCCTGATCTTGAGATACCATCGGCCGGTCGTCCGTTCCACCAGCCGTTGTGGCTTGACTTCGGCAAGCCCACGCTGCTAGATCCGGCCGCGGCGATTGCTGAGAAGAACTACAATGTGGTAAACTGTGAGCACTCTCGATCTACGTCCCCTGGTCCTTCTGTCCGCTAATACAGCACAGACACGACATACCCAACAAACAAAGGCTACGTCTTCATGGTCATCGACGGTAGATTCCTAGCGCTTAACGACTCGAAGGTGCTCCCTGTGGCTCACCCGATCCACTGGCACGGAAGCGACGTCGTCATCCTCGGACAGAACACCACCGCCTTCGACCCTCGGAGCAGTCCGGACACATTCGTGCTGGACAACCCTCCGCGCAGAGACGTCGTCATTGTCCCCGCAGGCGGATGGGTGGCTGTCGCCTTCCGGCCAGATAATCCCGGAGCTTGGTTGGTTCACTGCCACATTGCGTGGCATGCTTCTTCTGGTATGTGCTTCCCCTGACGCTCGCAAAAAAAAGGGATCAAGCAGGAATTCTGACGACAGTGTAGGACTGGCACTGCAGATGATCGTCCAGGGGGACGACATCGTGCAAGCTATTGGACAGGATGCCATTGACGAGATAAGAGATGAATGTAAAGTTTGGGAGGACGACAAGGCGAAAGGGGGGATACTTTTGCAGGACGACTCGGGCATCTGATTGCTGGTAAGATTACCGGATAATATATGAAGCCGTAGAGAAAGCGGATTAGAGGGTTACAGGATGAGACGATGAGACGAAAGAGTACCAAACCCCCTCTGGTAATATTGCGTAGAACGGGCATGGTTTTCAATCGACACCTAATCTCTATTTTGGTGCTTCATGAGTTAATTAGAACAGAATTTCCAAACAAAACTCCCTATTTCCTGTTCCGTTTCTAAAGAACATAACTCTCCAATGCACTAGGGGCAAACAGCTCCTCGGGCTTGAACCTCCTCTTTGCCAATCCCTGATTGAACGAGTACTCGAGGAACTTCTCCAGCACGTGCTTGTTCTCCTCGAACCCATCCTGCCACCACCTCTCCTTCCCGCCCAACAGCTTCTTCGTCTCCGAGACGTGGTCGTCCAGCCACGGCAGCATGTACCTCAGCGCCGCGCGCTCCTCGAGCGGCTCGTACGCCATATCCAGCGCCTTGCCGAAGGCCTTGGTCAGGGTCTTGGCGATCCAGGGGTTGGCTTCGTACACAGCCCGCTTGATGGCGACGACGTGCATGATGGGGAGGATGTTGGTGCGGGCGTAGTAGTCTGCTTCAACTTCCTTGTAGTTTGGGAAGAGGTGGGTGACTGTCTCGGGCGATGTGTCGAACGAGGAGGGCTTGGTGGCGGAGAAGATGGCGTCGAGCTCGCCGTCGGCGAGCATCTGGGACAGACTCTTGCCTGCTGCGATGGCTGTCACGGACACGCCTTCCGGGTAGGAGTGGGCTACTTTGCTGTGGCGCTGGCGGTCTGAGGCCTCGATGTTGCCTGTGAAGAATTGCACGGATGTGATCGGAACGTTGAATTCTTCTTCCATTATGCCGCGTTGCCAGACTGATGCTGTCACTGTGGTGAGGTTTCAGGGTAAGCAGGTGACTGTTGTCAGGAATGGGCATGTACGCACTTTGATACTCCGGAATGCCGATTTTCTTTCCTTTTAGGTCTTCGGGCTTGGAGATGCCAGAGTTCTTGTTGATATACATGGACTGGTGACGGAAGAACCGCGAAGGGAACACTGGGATCGCGATGAAGGGCGGATTGTCCGAGTTGAGCGTCAGGACATAAGACGACAATGACAGCTCTGACAGATCGAACTCCTGGAAGCGCAATTGGCGGAAGAATCTGGGTCAGAATGTCAGCCCAGCACCGGAATGTGACCCGGACGCGGCACTCACGTTTCTTCCACCCTGTAGTTCAGGAAAGTCAGGTCTATGCCTTCAGGCTTTACTGTTCCGTCTTCTATGGCCTTCATGCGGTCGTAGGCCCAGCAGGCGAATGTGAGTCTGAGCACCATTTTGGGCGGTGGAGGTACGTATGGAATGAATACGAGGATCAAGACGACGCAGTGACGAAACAACCAGCCAACGTCGGATCACGAGCGGAAAGTAAATATTTGGAGGAGTTCAATTGAAGTTGGAGAATCTTGGCGACTTGTAAGATAAGCATCGGAAGCCCGCCGGCGTCCTCTGTGGTGCTAGCTTGTCCGCATTAGTGTCCGGCATTCCATCCGCGGAGTCGACCCGCGGCTCAAGTCCGCCACTAAGATCGCCAATCCGGTTTAAGAAGCCCACTGCTACCCCGGATTTAGCACTCTGGGGGTGGCACTGCATCTACCCCAGATTCTCACCCAGCCAGTCGGTACCTTTCTTTTGCATCGACAACATGGCGGCAATGCAGTCAGCACGGGACGACGAGTCCAAGCATCACGACCAACAGGTTGAGTCCGCCCATGAAGAGGTCTGGCCAAACGCGATTACTGAGACAGATCCCCCTGAGAAGGAAGAGGTCGCTCCACGCACGGATCGACATGGACTGGTGCTTATACCCCAACCAACTCACTTCAAAGATGACCCCTTGGTAAGATTCTCGACAGCCTTCTCCACCAATGACCGTGACATGTAGATGATACATAGTGCTGACGTGGACATGGTGCAACACAGAACTGGCCACAGTGGTTCAAATGGGTCGTACTCCTCCAGGTCTCCTTCCTGGCCCTCTTGGGTCCTTTCAATTCTGCTGTGGTGAATCCGGCCTTAGTTCCCCTGACTAAACTGTACGGTGTCCCGGTGACCGACGGGCCGTACCAGACAACGACAGTGATCGTTGCCGTCGGTGTTGCACCTCTCTTCTGGACTCCGCTGGCCAACGTATACGGCCGTCGCCCTATCTACATACTCAGCACCCTGATCGGTATCGTCGCGACAATCGGAAGCGGTGTCGCGAAGACGTGGTCGACACTCCTAGTCGCTCGTGCATTCTCCGGTATTGGAATGGGATCGGCCATGAGTATTGGTGTTGCAACTGTGAACGACATATTCTTCTTGCATGAGGTACGTGTTCCATCACGGGCAACCAGAAGCGGATGCATAGCTAACCTTGGCTTTTGTCAGAGGGGCACCAAGATGGGTGTGTGGACAGTGTTCCTCACCAACGGTGCACATGTCGCACCGGTCATCGGGGGCTACCTGGCACAGCGCGCCGGCGTGCGGTGGTGCTACTACCTCCCGGCCATCATCACTTCAGCTGCATTTGTCGTGATGATCTTTGCCTTTCCGGAGACGCTGTTCTCGCGTTCTGAAAAGAATCTCGCCGAACACAAAGAGCGCACGTACTTCCAGATGCTTTTCAGCTTCCGGAGGAATGCATTGCTCGACCGGAAGCTGACACTCAGGGCCTTCGTCCGCCCATTTGAGATGCTGAAGTATCCCTCCGTAACCCTGACCTTCATTTACTATATCGTCTCCTTCGCATTCTCCAGCATCCTTCCGGCCGTCACCGTCGCCATCTTGTTCACCAAGATCTATCACTTCGATACTGGCATCATCGGACTTATGCTCGGCCTCCCTCTCCTCATCGGATCCGGACTGGGCGAGTTCCTATCCGGACCTCTGTCTGATTGGTTCGTGTACAGATATGCAAAGACCCACGGCGGTCACCGGAAGCCAGAGGCCCGTCTGCCGGCCATTTTAGGAAGCTTGCTGCTCTGTCCGGCCGGCATCATCATCTATGGTGTCTGCCTCCAGAAACAGACCCACTGGATCGGACCGGTGATGGGCATGGCGATTTCGAGCTTTGGGCTGCAGCTCGTCACCACCGTGTGCTATGCCTACTGTAGTGACTGCTACAAGCCGCAGTCTGGTGAGATCGGAAGTCTCTACAACTTCGGAAGACAGGTCTTTGCCTTCCCCATGGGATTCTATGCGTGAGTATACGTGACCCATTCGCCTGATATTTACCGTTGCTAATCAAGATATTGTTCAGTATTCCGTTCGCCAACAAGATCGGCATTGACTGGGCGTGGATCACGCTCGCGCTGATCACGGCTTTGACGTCGCTTGGAGTGGTGGTGTTGATGTTCAAGGGTGAGGCATGGAGGGCCAGGTTGGGACAGCCGCAGTTCCACAAGGATATCTGATTATTTTCCTGTGATATACCTAGACAGGCGTGCAGTAATTGTGTAATATTTGTGTCTCATATGGAAATATACCACAGTACACGTAAGGTACCTTGGTCAAGTAACCTGGTTAATCAAGTCAGTCAATCAATTGCAAAGTCGGAAGTCAATCCAAACAATGCTTCTCCACAACCGCTGCATGACGCTAGCCCTCTTCTGTACAGGCCGGGATGCGGGGAACCCTGCCAACAGATAAGTCGGATTTTAGTGTACCGTAACCACTGGACGTGTGGACTTGACAGTACCGTAATCAGCCAACCTCAACTCCCTTTCACCGTCCCTAAACCGGCCCCAACGGATGACTTGTAGATTTTGACACTGGACAGCCAAACCTGTGTCTCACGGAAATGCCATGGACAGCCCTGCCTTCGTCAAACCTAGGCTACCGTCAGGCAAAGCCTGCACGCCATGTCGGAAACGAAAACACAGATGCGATGGTCTTCGACCGAATTGTATGGCTTGTCTCGGTCGAAGCATTACCTGCGAGTATCCGCTCCCAGTAGTGGAGAGGCTCACCGTAGAAGAGTATAAATAGACCGACTTTCTGTACATACGTCTTCTCCGCTGACCCATGCCGACAGACTCAAGACTTTGATGAAGGCCAAACTTCGTGAGAGCGTAGAGGCAGTGGATCTCGAGCATGGCCATGCCCAGCCCTCTGGACGATGCACTGTGGAGAGCATGATCGATGCCGGGAGCGGTGATGATCATTCAGGTTTGGGAGCCCTTCTGAGAGCCTCGGAACAAATCTCCGAGTCTCACAACAACGTCACTCCTTCGTCTGCGCAGACTTCCACTGCTTATGTAGGCGACTCTCCCAATATTCCAAGGATTACAAGCACAGAGGACCAATCTGGCCCCGTAGCTTCAGAGTCGGACTCACCAGAACCAGACGGGTTCTTCGGAGAGTCATCGTCATTCGCATTTGTGTCGAACGTGCAGTCTGGGTCTCGACTGCAGCACAGGAGGACCGACCACCACCGCAATAAACGGAGGCGCTTATCTAGCAATCGGACCGCGGACACCTCAAAAGCCGAAACAGCAGGTCTGACACCGAGAGAGAACAACGGATCCTACGACCTGCCCCCCAAGCAGCTGGCTGATAGCCTCCTCGACGCGTACTTTGCCCGCGTCCATCGCTTATATCCATTTGTCCACGAGCAGACCTTCCGTCTGGACTACGAACGCATCTACCTTCGTCAAGATCCGGAAAGCCTCGCTGAGTCTCGGCCAGTCTCCATTGCACTACTTTACATGGTGTTCGCTCACGGGGCTGAGTTCTGCAAGTCGCTCTCTGAGACCGAGGCCGTCGGCATGGCCGCAGACTTTGTGGACAAGGCAAAGCGTATCGTGTTCGCTCAGATGTTTCGGCAAGAGAGCCTCGAGCTGGTGCAGTCCCTCCTGCTCATGTGTCAATATTTGCAGAGCACCTTGGAGCTGAACCAGTGTTGGAGCCTCGTCGGTCTGATGACACGCACAGCAATCAGTTTAGGGCTTCATTTCAACCCTCCTGCGTCGGAATCCTTGACGACAATCGAGAGAGAGGTCCGAAAGAGAGTCTGGTTCGGCTGCTTCATGATCGATCGGACATTGAGCATGAAACTTGGTCGGCCACCCTCTATCTTGAGTGCGACCGCTTTTGATGTGGATCTGCCCCTCAACGTCGACGACCAGTACATCAGCCAGGATCTTATAGCACCCAGGCAACCAGACTACCGACCTTCTCTGATGATGTTCTTCAACCATACCATACAGCAAGGAAGGCTCATTGAGAAGGTGCTGCATGAGCTCTATCGACCCATTAATCACAGTGCAAAGGATCCGGATAAGTCGCCATCGCAACAAAGTTCTACGAACTCGCACGTGATAGGACAAACCGTCATGCTTGACGGCGAAGTACTGTCTTGGTGGAACAACGCTCCTGCTCATCTTAAAGAGAGGCCGGATGTTTCGGACGGCCCAGAGTTTGAACTCCAGCGTAACGTGCTCTACTTGAGGTGGATTACATCATTGGCAATATCGTAGCGAATGACGATGCTAACTCTAGTACAGATATCTAAATCTCCGCTTTCTTACTCACCGGCAAGCATTTCTGCTATTCTGCAAACATGACATCGATGACCCTTTCCAAAGAGCTGTTGTCATTGCCTCATGTCGGTCTTGCGTCGCAACTGCTCGCGAAGTTATCGAAGTCATCCACCGCCGCCGCTTGTTTAACTCCATGTGGTATAATCTGCATTGTAGGTACTTTATCTTGCTCGTCTTGCCCGGCCACTGACACACCCAGATGTCTTCACGTCCATGGGCGTCCTCCTGTCGCTCCAAGCGATGGACAAGACCAAGCTCGAGTGCCTCGGCGAGACCCGAGGCCAGGACAGTGCCTTGGAACTGGGAATGGAGTACCTGAAGGCTGCAAGCCGGGTCAGCACCCTGGCAGCACGGTATGTGGCTATGTTGGAGCGTATCAGGACGGCACCATCTACCGACTCGATATCTACAAAGACTTCGCAGCACTCGCGGGGCCAAGAAGACGCACCCCCGACTTCCCCAAGGGCCGACGACACCGGCATGCCGTCACGGCTCCCAAACAACCAAGACCAACAAGGGCTGTACAGCTCGCTCAACGACCTGCCGATGTTTGATGATTCAGGGCTGCTCGATTTCAACAACGATTTGCTGTTCGGAACAGGTCTTCCGCGGGACCTGTTGTCCACCGATTGGTCGGTGTTTGGTACACCTTACTAACGACGACCCTGTTGATGGACGGACCCGATCAACCGACGACGACCCCTGACTGCCGACAATATCATTATACTCCCGGCTGTCGCAGCGCGGTCCGGCTGTCTCTCCACCACACAAGTCACATGACTGTGGTGAGCCTAGATTAGACGCGAAAATCTGGGGAACATCTGCCGATTGACCCCATGATACCGACCCCATGTTTCCCGACCCCCGCACGCTGCGGAACGGGGCCGCGGATGTAAGCCGACGCGCTATGTTTGTCACCAACTACACACGTAGTACTTAGATATGCTCTCGATCCTCACCTCAGTGATGTAACCACCGACGAGAGCGCTCAGCTACGGCAGCTAACCGACTGCTTCACGCACCTTCACTGAACTAACATGATGGACGCTAAGACATGGCTCCAGGCTTGGCTAGCCGGAGGGCCTGCACAGCGCGTCCTCGTCGTGAGCCTCGCCGCATCGTCGACTTTCGTGCTTATCTACATCCTCTACCAACGCTTCTTCTCTCCGCTTGCCAAAGTCAACGGACCGTTCTGGGCGTCGCTCTCGCCAGCTTGGAAGCTCTATCAACTGACCAAGGGCAACTTCCACGAGACGATCGTCGACTTACACCAAGAATATGGCCCGATTGTGCGCATCGCTCCGAACGAAGTCATCATCTCCGACAAGACGGCCATCCGAGAGATCTACAGCACGACCCAAGGAAGGGACTTTCTGAAGGTGAGCCATATCCTCCTGCTCAACTCCGCTCACGCGTGCTAACAATGCCGTGCCCAGACGGATTACTATGAGTGAGTGTACCCTCTGTTTAGCATTTGCCCGACGATATTGACTAGGAGTTCCCACCCCAAGCCCGTTTACTGCTTTCCGGCCCACCATATTCGGCCAGAGAGATCCCCATCTGCACGCCAAGCGCAAGCGGATCGTGTCACATGGCTACTCCATGAACGCCCTCCAGGCAATGGAGAAGTTTGTGCAGGAACGCGTCCAGCTCTTCATAAACAAGATGAAGGAGTTCTCCCGCACCGGGGAGGCGATCAACCTGGGGAAATGGTGCCACTTCTTTGCCTTTGATGTCATTGGTGAGCTTGTGAGTAACGGAACCGCCCTGATACCCCGACCTGTAGCTTGGACCAGGCTAACTCCGTCGTATACAGGCTTTCAGCGAAGGCTTTGGAATGCTCGAGTCAGGCATCGAAGATGAGCATATCCGCTTGATCGAGAACCAGATGGAGTTCGGCTCCACCATGGGAATGATGCCGTGGCTGCTCCGGTACACGAAGTGGAATCTCCCTATCCCCTGGCTGCAGAGCTTACAGGCCGGACGCGAGCGGCTGAAAGAGCTCACCCAATCGCGCGTCGAGCGCCGCCGCCACAAGGTCTCCGACCGCAAGGACCTCCTCGGCCGTCTGATCGAGGCCACAGACCCAGTGACAGACGAGAAGCTCGACCCCATCGACCTCCGCACCGAAGCCTTCTCAAGCATGTAAGCCGCAAACTCCCTTGACCCATGACCCACCCAACCTCTACCCATCCTAACAAAACACCCCTCCCTCCAGCGTCGCCGGCTCAGACTCCACCTCCTCAGCCCTAAGCTACACCTTCCACCACATCCTAACCCACCCGGCCGTGCACCAAAAGCTCGTCTCGGAGCTCCGCACCGCCTTCCCCTCCCGGCGCCCGACCGACGACGAGCCACCCACATACGCCGAGCTCGGCCGCCTCCCCTACCTGCAGGCCTGCATCAAGGAGTCCCTCCGCCTGACGCCGCCGGCGACCATCAACCTCCCGCGCTACGTGCCCGCGGGCGGCCGCGTGGTGGCCGGCCGGTTCTTCCCCGGCGGCACCACGGTGGGCATGTCCGCCGTGCCCGTGCACCTGGACCGCGACACCTTCGGGGTCGACGCGGGAAGGTACGTCCCCGAGCGGTGGATGGAGGGCGCCGTCGCCCCGGACGGGCGGCCGCTGAGCCCGGAGGATATGATGAAGTACTGGATTCCGTTTGGGGTTGGGTGTAAGCCATTATCTCTGACCCTTTTATTTTTCCTTCCCTCGTTACGAGTGTGACCATCCCATGCTAACGAAACCCCCTTGTCCAACAGCGAGAATGTGCATTGGCAAGAACGTGGCTATGCTGGAGGTAAGTTTTGCTCCTCGTTCGCCCTTTGCTATGTAATCGTTCGGAAGCTGACATTTTGGGACCTGGTTAGCTGATCAAACTTGTCGGCACGCTCCTCCTGTTCTTCGACGTCGAGGTGCACAAGGAGAAGCCGCTTGAGGTGCCTGTGTCCAAGTCGTACTTCTTCGCCAGGATGCGTGATCCGCTCATGGTCAGTGTCAGGGAGCGGCAGTGAAGTTTTACGGACTGGGGTGTGCGTCATTATTATGCCTGCGCTTCTACGCGCCGCCCATTGGAGAGGAAGTCAAGGTGTAGTCGGCATACCAGAGAACCGAATAACAAGTGCATTTTCAACATCAAGCAGCAGCCCATTGTAACAGTGACCACCTCGATCTATGCATTTAATCGCCAGTAGTAACAGACATCATGAAGTTTCAAACGCAAAGCCCTCGCGCCGTTTCATCCAGCCAGAACGCCTCCTGCTATGCTTACACCTGCAGTACCCATCCCCTAAGCCATATCGACGGTCTAAAATCCAGCCCAATTCCGTTCTGTTCTTACCGCCTCCAACGTCACCGAATCAAAACCAGCCGGAAACCTAAAGCAGCAAAAAGAAAGAACACGTGATTACCAGTTAGGCAGGCACAGCAACCGATCTCCCCATGTCTTGGCCCCTGACGACGCTATCACCACGGAGAAGACACCCTGCCAATCACCAGCGAGAGCCAGTACGAAGGCGAGAAGAAGCCACGCTATCGCTGCTTCGGCCGTAGGTCGTGGACCGAGAACTCGAGGCTCGAGGTCTCGTAGACGTGGCCCGGCGGGTTCCCGGCGTCGGTGTAGATGTTGTCGATCGAGTGCTGGTGGAAGGTGTCGGTGTGGTTGCAGTGCAGCACGTGGGGGAGGCCCGGGGGGTCGGTTAGGCGGAAGATGCCCCATCTAGAGAGAGAAAGAGAGCAAGGTTAGCATATGTCGTGAGCTGATGAGTATCGCATGGGGGGTAAAAGGAAGGGAAGAGAACATACGAAGGAGTATGCCGCGGTGCGCAGACGATGGCTATACTCTCGGGCATCATGACCTGGTATCCGGCCTGGGTGTGCAGGTCGCGCGAGCTCATGAAGCACGTCTGGGTGGGGTGGGTGTGTATCCAGCCCAGCATGAGGAGGTCTTGGTTGATGCAGAAGTCCAGCATGGCCGACTCGTTCTCCGTCTCGCAGGTGTCGGAGGTGCACTTCTGCTCCGGGATGAGCAGGCACGAGATGAAGAGGGCGTTGTTGACGAGGGTGCCGCACAGGATCCCGCACATCTCGAGACCCTTCCGGGTGTTTTCCGAGGCGATGTCGAGGAAGGTCCGGCGCAGTCTGTCGGGCAGGAATACGGGGCGGATTGGCTTGCCGTTCTCGAGGTAGGCGGCCGGCTTGAATGTGAGACGCTCTTTCTTAGCGGGCGCGTCGACGGTCTTTGGCGGTAGTTCTGGAATGTCCGGGGTGTATATGTCCTCAGAAAGAGCCGAGTACGGCGGTGGTTGGGCAAGTTCCTTTCGCGGAACGGCTGGTGGCGCGGCGTCATAGAGGTAGGATTCTGACGGGGGTATAGACTCCTTGGAGGGCCGGGGAGGCGGCACTCTGCTGGGTTCTCTGAGCACCTCGAAGCCGTGGGGGTCGTATTGTAGCGGTGTTGATTTCGAGATGGTAGGGTAGTGGTATGTCTTTGCAGAGGGCGTGTCCGATCTGGAACCATGTTGGGCGTGGGTCCGCTCGTCCCGGCCACCGTGGGCCACGCCAGGACCGGCCATCCGTCGGGCAGCCTCCATCTGTCTGCGTAGATCCTGCTCATCGGAGATCCTAGAGTCCACTGCAATGCTTGCAGATGATCCGGTGTCCCAGTCGTCCCAGAGTCCAGCAGTCCGGCGCGCTTGCTCCTCTTCATCAGATATGCCTGCCTGGCGAGTTGCCTTTCTAGCCGCGTCCCGTCGACGGATCTCCTTCTTTGCTAGGTCCACAGCAAGTTCCTGGTGTTGCCCGGCATCTAGGAGCCTTGCTCTTGATGTCGTGTTCCAAGATAGGGCTGGATCGGTGGCAGCATACTTCTGGTATGCTGATATAGGCCTCTTCGATTCGCGAGTGTCTCTCTGCGCCGCGCTGATCTTGAGCCACTCTTCATAGGCTTTGTTGACGTGAGGTTTCAGCTCCTCCATCTGCTTTATGATGGCAGGCATTCGTTTCAGCAAAGGGCGGAGGGCCGCCTTGGACTCTGGCAGCTTCGCCTCGGGATGCTTGCTGAGATGGTTGAAGACGAGCAAGGAGTGTCGGAGATAGAGCATATATGCGTTTGCATAGTTGCCCTCGCCTAAGTAGCTGCGGCCCTGGTGTCAGACGGCAAGTCAGTGGGAGATTCTCAGAACAATTGGAGAGATGAATGAATGGGGAATAAATCAGGTATCGTACCTCGAGGTAGATGGTCTCCGCCGCGCGCACCCAGTATTTGAACGGTATTGTCGGATTCCATTGGTAATCATTCGCCTGCTCATCGATCTCCTTTACACTTAAGGGTCGTGAGGGACGCTGATCGTCTGAGGCGTCCATTGTTGCCGGAACTCGGTGTCGGCGGGATAGCACCCCCAACAATCAGTCGTTGTAACGCTTAAGGCCGATGAAACAAGGACAGAAGCTAGTTTTGCAAAAGCTATAGCAAAGCAATCAAGCGCATATCATCCCCTTCTTTTGTAGCTGCGCGAGAAAATCCATAATACAGCTGCCTTGACGGTGATGACGAAGTCGCGTCGTTTGGAGATGTCAAACCAAAGTCGCCGGCGAAAGCTAAGGAACCCGGCACGGGTCTGGTGGGGCGCGGGGTCATATGCCCCACCAGCAGAGGTACGTACCTGGTACCTGGTAAGCCGCTGCCGACCGACCACAAGGGTGCCTGACAGGGGTTGCAGTGCACGGGCCCTTTGAAGCTCCTTTTTCACTCTGGATGATTTGGACCTCATGTCAAGCTCCTTCCATCGCTACCACGCGAAGGTACCTACTAAGATGGCACGCATACCAGTATCCGAGCTCAGCAAATACCTCTTGCAGGGACATATCAAGAGAGCGGGATGTCTCCGTGCCAGACCACATGTCACATCATCGTCAAGCCTGGCCTCAAGCTCTCTGAAGCTCTCACGGACATTCCAGACATCGGCAAAGCTTGACGCTGTGAACTCATCTCAAGATGCGACTACTACCAATGCTGCTCCACCGGTGCCGCTCCGGAAGCAGCTCAAGGACCAGGCTAAGGCGCTCAAGGCGTCAGGAAAGAAAAAGAAGGCAAAAGCCGACAATCAGACCGTGCCGGGATGGGAACTCACTGTCGGCATAGAGATCCACGCCCAGCTCAACACACCACGGAAGCTCTTTTCATCGGCAGCCACATCCTTTGATGATGCACCCAACACAAATGTTGCTCTCTTTGATCTCTCCATGCCCGGTTCCCAGCCAATATTCCAGAAGGAGACTCTCATCCCCGCCGTGAGAGCTGCCTTGGCGTTGAACTGTGACATCCAGCCCACAAGCAGGTTTGACCGTAAGCATTACTTCCACTGGGACCAGCCGTCTGGATATCAGATCACTCAGTACTACGAGCCATTCGCGAAGGCCGGACATATCACGCTCTACCCTAGAGACGGGATAGCCCCCGAGGACGGAGAGAGCGTCACGGTGGGCATCAAACAGGTGCAGATGGAGCAGGACACCGCCAAAACTATCTCTCAGCCGGGCGAGATACACTGGCTGGACTTCAACCGGGTAGGCGTCCCGCTGATCGAGATCATCACCCACCCAGACATCCACCACCCAGCCACGGCCGCGGCCTTCGTGCGGAAAGTGCAGCTCCTCCTGAACGCGGTCGACTCATGTGTGCTCGGCATGGAATCCGGCGGCCTGCGTGCCGATGTCAATGTCTCCGTCCGGCGCACCGACGGCGGCTCCCAGACGCTCGGCACGCGGACGGAGATCAAGAACCTGAGCAGTTTCAAGGCCGTGGAAGATGCCGTCATTGCCGAGCGGGACCGTCAGATCGCCCTCCTCGAGCAAGGCGGCGCGGTGGAGGGCGAGACGCGAGGCTGGTCGCTCGGTAGCACCGAGACGCGGCGGCTGCGCGGCAAGGAAGGCGAGGTGGACTATCGCTACATGCCGGATCCCGACCTGGGCCCTCTCGTCATTGGCGAGGACCTGGTCGAGCATCTGAGGGCGTCTATGGGAGTCTTGCCGGATGCGGAAATCGAGGATTTGGTCTCTAGGTATGGGCTGAGCTCCAAGGATGCGATATCTCTCATGCTGCTAGACAACGGCGGCCGTATCGAGTACTTCTACGGCGTTCTGGACGCGCTGGAGAGGCGCCTACGGGAGGAATCTCCCACAGTTACGGCTGGCCCGCATCATGCCATTCTTGTGGCCAACTGGTGCCTTCACGAACTTGGCAAGCTTTCTGTCGCGAAGGACACGGAATCGGGCAGCCCGGGGAAAGAGCTCTACTTTACCCCGACCGGGGACTGTGCTATCCCTGCGGAGTCGCTCGCAGAGATTCTGTTCTATCTTGACCAGCGACGCATCACCGCCAATGTGGCAAAGGACTTGTTGTGGGCGGTCTTTCGCGGCGATATCGGTCCCACCGATGCAAGGCTGTTTGAGAACGTCAAGCTTGCCATCGAGAAGCTGGATCTCTGGTTCAGAGAGTTGACCGACAAGGAGTACAGAGACCTTGCTCGGGGTGTGCTCGAAGGCGAAGAGAAAGTGCTGAAGGATTTCCAGAAGTTCAAGATGGGGCAGACCAAGGCCTATCCTCAGGGCAAGCTCATGTTCTTGGTCGGCAAGATGATGCGCAAGGGTCCGGAGCAGAGGATGGATCCGAAGTCGGCGGAGACAGTGATGAAGGCCGTCGTTGAGGAGCATCTTGGGAGCGATATGTGATGCGACTTCACGAAGGTCACAAGGGCAATCAACACGAATCAACCGCGTCGGGTTTGAAGCGCGGGCATTACTGTTTGAGTCGTCGCTTCCAGGAAGAAGCTCAAGATATTTGACAGACTGCGGCATGTCGCTTCCAACTACATAAGGACATGACAAGATTTGATCAGGGCGGTGTGTTGTGTCATAATGTACCATCTGAGTACAGGACTACAGATGTCTTCTATATCAAACGGAAGGAAAAGGGGCGGGGGACGGACAGTAGGCACACAGAAGGACAACTCAAACACAAGACACACACTGCCACAGCGTGGCTACAACACCGATCGTCGCCCTTCCCCACACAGCTTATGCCCAAGTCTCTGTCTTCGGAGGTATGCACCTGATCGTGCCCCAGAGACGCTCCTCTGGTGACTTTGGTGGATCGAGGCAGCCCTCAGGTGGCCGGATGCCCGGTGCCACCGCGCGAAGCCGGGAGCATGGGTTCGAGCTGCTGGAGTATCTGCTGGATTCGTTCACGATGCTCGCCAACGCTCCTGGCTGCGGTGTCTGTCCCGGAAGAAAGTCTGGCAAGGACATTATCGGCCGTATATGCCGTCACACGGTCGAGGGACATAGAAGGCGGCTCTGCTGGAGCTTGCTGTCGACTTTCACTGCGGAAAGGGGCGTCAGTAACTTTGAGTATTGGAGACAGAGGTGAATGGGCTGATGCTGAGTCCCTGCCTGGATGGGGCATACAGAGGGACCAAGCCGTGTACGTACCTGGAAGCAGAGCCCGTCTGGGCAACGATGGATGTATTATCGGCTTCCGCGGCCATGGTTTCGAAATTGTGATTGAACTGGGCTGCCACCACTTCGAGCCTCGGGGCAAGCATAAGCTCTGAGTCTGGACAGTATCAGAGGAGGAAGGGGAACTCGAGCCCGAAGGCAGGGCTTTATAGCTCTGCCACCATGCCTAGGGTTGTGCTCTTTCAGCTAAGAATTCCTCGAACATTGTCCTCGAAGGTGTCAGTATGCCGGGAGCATGGATCTGGAACCCCAATCCAAACGTGCGAAGCATGCTAGTGCCAATCAAAACGTGCGAACCTGGAAGCTTCCTGGTAAGGATGCTACCTACCTGGAGTACCAATCAAAACGTACGAAGTATGCTAGTGCCAACCAGCGCAAAGTGGAGTCCGCCTCGCCAATAGGTGTCGTGCAACCACACCGGTCGTAGTCCTCCTCATTGAACCCCACGCCTTGCGGTCAGATTGATTCGCGCTGGCTTACTTCCCCGTGTCGCCGGGCATCGCCACGAGGCCACTCACACGTTTAGTTCCTCACGCGGTGATCACCGAGAGCCTCGAGCGTACGAGTGTACCCAAGGTATCTTCCGGTTTTACCAAGTGGTACGGCGATCAATCAAAGCCCAGGAAAGAGCTTCCAGGGGATAGTGAGACTAGGCACGCATACTGTAGACTGTAGGTATATCTTCATCACACATTCAATATCAACATCGCCTGGGCTGTATCGATATCGCACTCTGCTCACAGAAATAGAAAGCCGACATGGCCCCAGATATGCCTGCCCTCCAAGCCCTATGGAAAAGCATTACTCGAAACTCATACAGGAACCGAGCCACGAACCACAAAAATGCAGACAGCCAAACCGCGCCACTATGCAACCGCACCACATGGTAGGTAAAGACCGTGAACAATCGCTCAAATGCCCCCCGAACACAGAAAGCCAATCAATATTGCCGACCGAACACCTCAACCATAACGTCCAGTTCCACGAACCGCCAAACACTACACTGATACAACCGTGAAAGGAAGAGGGGGGGAAAAACAAGCCACATGGCTCTTCCTAGAAAGCCTTACCAATCCACACATCATTCTTCTCATACTCAACCGACACCTCCTCGGTAGTCAGTATCCTGCCCGGCGGCGGCTGCGTCTCCGACCCCTGCTGCTGCTGGTGCTGCTGCTGCTGCAGCACCTGCTGCGACAGCGCCGAGATACCACTGCTCGCCCTCCGATGATGGCTCAACTGGCTCCACCTCTTCAGACCCAGCAGCCCGGCACCACCACCACCACCACCAGCCGCCCCGCCCTCAAAGAAATCCTTGCTCCACCTGGTACTGGCGCGGGACACGCTCGTGTGCGCGCTGGTGATGACTGTGCTCGTGCGGCCCGTCCCGCCCGACCCGGCCGTGCCGGTGTACATCGTGTCGTCGACGATGTCGTGGTAGAACCCTGCCGGACCGGGCGGGGGCCGAGTGTCGCGGATCAGGGCGCGGAGGATGGGGATCGAGGCCGCCATGATGGTGATTGCGCTCTCGGCGCTGGCGAGGATGACGAGCTGGGTGGTCGACTCGGTGAAGTCTGAGTTGCCTATGCCGGGGAGGGTGGTTATTTTGATTATGGAGGTTATGCCGGCGCTATGATAGAGAAATAGGGGAGGTTAGGAGAGGAGATGCAATATGGTAGAAAAGGGGGATGAGAAAGGGGTCAGGGGGTAAAATAGGGGCGAGGCTTACAAGATGCCCATGCTCATTGCCACGAGTACGCCAAACTTTTCTTTCTTGTTCATTGTGAGCGACCAGATTATCTTCCAGGGCACCACGGCCAGGACTATGTCCATTGCCCCCGAGTAAGCTAGACGGAAAAAGTCAGCTCCCGTTGTCTGGATCGAATCCCAGTGTACTGTATTGGGTGGCGGCTACATACCGGCCGTGAAGATGTTATACCGGATCTGGTAGCTCTTGGGCCAGCACGTCCCCGGCAGGCTGGGGTTGTATATCTTCTGGAAGGGCATGCACTGGCCCCAGGTGAAGGCGATGCTGAGACCCAGCGCGACGTTGACCGAGACGATGATGAACCACACGAACCGCTTGGTCCACCCGTTGGAGATGCGGAGCACCGTGATGGCGAAGGACGTCTTGCTCCACAGGGCGGCGAGGATGGAGAAGGAGCCCGCCATGTTGCTGTGCAGCAGGAAGGGCACGAGCAGGTGGAAGTTGAAGTCGTGCAGCGGCCGGCCGAAGCCGAGGGTCACTGTGTAGGAGATAAATCCGCATGCTGTGGCCAGGGATAGCTTTCAGAGGTGTTAGCTACCTTTTGTGTATCCGTAGAGTCATCTCGGAAGCTTAATGACCCCAGGGCCAGGGTTCTTGACTGTACATACCCAGGAAGCTATCAGGATGTAGTCGTCCCACCACAGGCCTCGATGGCGAAGGAACTTGCAGTACACTCGCAACGCCAGGAACATGGCCGACAGGGCGGTCAGCAGCCAGATGGTGAAGTTGATCTGCGGCCCATAGTTCTCGCTGTTGACTCTCTGCAGCACTGCCGGGGAGGCCAAAGTCCCATTAGACTCCACTCCACCGGCATCTGCCATTGTTATGTTGGTAACCGTGAAATTCCCAAAACCTGTGCCATTCTGCGGCGGTGACTCCAACGGCGGTGCCGGCGCCGTGAGGTTCCCGAAGACGCTGCTGTTACTGTCCCTCGGGCTTGTGAGTGCGTGGCGGTGGCGCAGAACTGCTGCGAGTGCACTTGTCGCTGCACTATGCGAATGTGGATGGTGGAAGAAGCTCGACATGACGAGCGGACGAGTGAGTTCTTCGACGGCGGCGACGACGACGACAACGACAACGGGACGTGCCTCGAAGCCGATGTCATTTGCGACGCGGGCGGGTAAATGCTAACGAGTGTCTGAAGGTTGGAAGGAAGGGGAAAAAGAGAGAGAAAACAGTCCTGGAAGAAAGATGGGAGAGGAGAGAGACACGGGTTGCTAAAGAATGGAGATAGGCTCATCCGAAACATTGGATGACCCGTGAGATCGGTCGGCTACCCCAAAAGGGCTCGTGCAGAGAGAAGGGAAAACAGCCGAAAGGAAAGAAGACGAATGGAAAACGAGGAGACCGGACGGCGATCCGGCAGCTGGAGCCACAGATCTGGATGGTCTAGGCATGGTGTGGATGGAAACAGGTGCGGTTCCAAGGTCGGCTTCCGAGAGGACATATAAGGGGCAAGGGGTCCTGGCCATATGTGTGTGTGTGTCCTTGGACGACTGGTCGATCGATCTCAACGGTGACTGTGGCAATGGCAGAGGGTCCTCACTCGAGGACGGTGGGCATGAGCGCCACGATCCTGTTCCAGGCCAGGGGTTAGAGCACAGCATGGTTGATGGCGATCGCGGACATGGCACCATGAAGTACGACAGGCAAGACGATAGTTTGTTCAGTGGACCACCCGGGGATGGGATGACGGACTTGCAAGACCAAGTAGAAAGCAGAGAGACTTCAAGGGCCGTCGTATGGAGCTGGCAGTTGGTGTTGCTTCAGTCGTAGAAGGTATAGTGAGACCAAGGGCAGGGGGCGAATGAGAGATAGAGACAGAGAGAGAGACACAGAGAGAGAGGAAGAGTAATGACACTGCGGGGAGAACCGTTGCCGTGTCTAATGTGGTCGTGGATGATGTGCATTCAAAGTGTCGGAGGACATTCTGGATTGACGTCGAGTTTCACAATGCCTTCCTTCCTCGTTCCTGCCAAGCCATTCGGGCAGCTGCTAGTTGGGGCAAGTGCGAGTTTTGACCCCACCTCCGCCTTTTTCTCAACCGTCGACGCCGTAGATCAATCCGCTACCACAGTTCCTGCGACTCCAGATTCCAATGCATGACATACCGCTTTCCCTGTTTGAGGCTGGAAAGTCTTCCAAATACTCTCTCTCTCTCTCTGTTTGGTCCTTGTGCCTTTCTTTCTCTCTCTCTCTTTCAGCCGTCGATATCATCCGGCTTGGCGAGTCTCCGATGCTCACCGGTCGGCAAACGTGTACCTGGTTTGGACACTGGCAGGTCGACATGTTCCGAGTCATCTTTGATTCAAACCTGTCTTTCCCTCGGGCGAATCGAAACTGCAAACAAGCACAGTCTGTATCACAAGACCATGGAGTCGCCACATCTACGAACTCATTCCCCGATCAAGACAGTCTTCAATGCATTCTCATTACCAATTTTTAGCAGTATGTATAGCTATTTTGCAAATGTGCAACCTAAACCGTCCCTGTCTCCGACTTCCTTCTCGGTCTCGACCCGGCGATCCACTTTTTTCTCCCCGTCGAAGTATGATCCACAACTCCCGGTCCCCCGGACTCTCTCAGCCCCACAAACCCGGAATGGCGTAGCATTTCTCACACTACATCTGTGCCAGTCACTGCCAGAGCCTCTCTCCAACAATCTATAGCGCGACAGACACGCCCCAGATCCTGCGGCCCTTGTTGTCTCGACCTTTGTCTTCCGCTTTGGCCCCGTCCACCGTCCTGATCTCCCGTTCCTCGCCGACTGGCAGTATGATGTCCAGGCCGTTGGGCAGCCACAGGGGCAGCCATTGCCCGTTCTTGACTTTCGGGGTCTGCACCTCGACGACGATCGCATTCTCGTCCCGGCCACCAACCGTGTATGAGAGTGCGACCTCGAATATCTCAGCCTTCGCCTGGCTGCTGATGCCGTCGTCCTCCAGCCACGTATTCCGGAATGTCGTGCGATCACCATCGGCATGACCAAAGACAGGTGGCGGATAGATCTCGACCCCGCGCCAGTCGTCCTTTTCCAAGTCCGGGAACTCTTCCTGTTCGGCCTTGTTGTCAGGCGTGCAGGTAGTAGGCCGGTTCTTCCCGACAGGAACCGCCGAGCCGCAGCGGGCCAGGACCGGGATAGAGGTATACCACGTCGACGTGATCTCGTGCCATTGACCCGACTCGAGATGCTGGTACGGGGCGTTGACGTTCAGATACCCTACATCCCCGGCTGCCTGATCCCGGCTCTTCTTGGGAAGATACACCCTGGCGCTGGTCTTGCCCGGTTCGTACACCCCGGCAACCAGCAGAGCATCGCCGAACCAGTACTGCGTGTCCGAGGACGTGATTTCCTTGGTCCAGACCTCCGGGTCGGACTCGTAGCCCCACCCGGTCCAGCGCTGCGGGGGCACGGCGGTGAGGTGGCTCCTGAGCATCTGTGAGTAGGTGTAGGGGATGAGCTCGTACCGCCGCTTGATCGCCTCGCGGATCATGGGCGTCGCGGACGGGAACATCCAGGGCTCGATGACCTCGCCGATCAGGTTGTCGTCTGGCGAGGTCTTGAAGCAGTTGATTGTGAAGCGAGGCGAGTGGATTCCGAGCTGGATCCACCTCGTCAGGTGTTCTGGGGTGGGTTGAGGTCCCTCGAACCCACCGATATCGTGGCCGTATGTCTGCCAAGCTGTTAGTTTCGTGTCCTACATAACTCCATGTGTGTAGTGAAAAAGAGCGAGGCCTACCTGTAGAAGAGAGAATCCCGCATTCAAAGCCAGCGCATTTCCACCCTTCATCCCCTCCCAGCTCGTGACATTATCCCCGCTCCAAGACGTACAAGCATACCTCATCGTCCCCGCCGTAGCACTCCGCGTCAGGACCAACGGGCGCTCATCCGGCGCCGCGTCGCAGCAGGCGTCGTGCGAGCTCTTGCCCATCAGCTCCGTGTGCATCGCGCGCCCCCACAGCCCGAGCTGCCGCTTGTCCATGCCCTCGGGGACGGGGACGGTCTCCAGCGCGCACTCCCAGGCGTCGCTGAAGATGTTGTACTCGTTGTTGTCGTTCCACATGGCGTCGATGCCCACGTCCTTGAGCGCCCGGCACCCCTCGTACCACCAGTCGAAGCCGGCCTTGCTGGTGAAGTCGATGTGGCTTCCCTCACCGCTCTCGCCGCCTCCGGCACTCCACAGTCTCGCAACACCGGACTTCTTAGTGAGGGGATCCTTGAAGAACGCTCCGGCCTCAGCAAGCTTGTTGTACTCCGGGTGGTTGGCCAGAACATACGGCTTCACATTAGCCAGCAGACGGACCCCTCTGCGGTGGCACTCCCTCGTGAACGCCCGCGGATCGGGGAACCTGTGTCGGTTCCAGGTGAAAACATTGCGCGTCTTGGGCTCGACCTCGGCAACGGTGTAGCCGCTGCTCATCTGAAAGGCCGAGACGGGGATGTCGTGCCTCCGGCAGTTGTCGATGAAGCCCACGATGGCGTCGGCGGCCCTCGTCGGCTCGTCCTCCATGCTGTACTTCATCCCGCCGCTGATGTAGCCCATCATGTACCTCGGCACCAGGAGCGGGAAGCCCACGATCCCGGCGTAGGACCGGACGACCTCCTCCACCGTCTTGCCCACGATGAGGTACTCCTCCAGCCCACCGTATGATTCCCGCGTCACCTTGTAGGCGCCCCACATCCCGTCGATCTCGGACCCGAGCTGGATCGAGCCCCTGGAGTGGGAGGTGGAGAACATGGCGACACATCCTTGCGGAGTGACGTTGATGACCAGGGGAATGTGCTTGTACAGCGGATCAGTTTTGTAGGCGTCGTAGCCGAAAGTGTCGCTGGCGGCGATGAGGAATCCGCGGCCGCTCAGGTCCATGGGGCCGGCCTTCTCCCCCAGGCCGACGTGCAGTGTGCCCTTCTGGAACCTGGTGTAGTGCGCGATGCCGGTGCCGTCTACGGCGTACGAGCGGAAGTGCAGGTCGCTGTGCAGCGCCTTGCGCTGCCCGTCGAGGAAGAGCGAGACCACCGGGGCATTCGACCAGCTCACGACTGCTCTGGCTTGTCCGGTGTTGATGGTCTTGACGTGGTTGCTCTCGTCGGCGGAGACCTCGATGGAACCAGCAGGGAAGTCCGGTTTCGGACGTTGGGCACTTGGGTATGGCGGGATGGGATGTGTGGGTGAAGAGAAGGTCGTGCGGAAGACATTTGGGCGGATCACCTCGAAACTGAAGTCGAGAGGTTCGGTGAACGCCTCGTCTGTAGAACGCAGCTTGATCGAGGGGCTGGAGTTCAGGGCCGCAGGATCCTCGTTGAGGACATACTTCGTCGGGACACGCTCATGTTGGTGCAACATATTGCAGGGATGGAGCTCTGACGGGCTGTCTCAAATGGTCGGATGAAAAGATAATGCAGGTCTCTGGATACACACAGGCCATATGTTACTGGGGGGAGGTATCCGTGGAATTTAAGGGTTTAGGAGCAGTCACTGCACAAGAGGCATGAGTCTGATGATAACAGGAAACATTCCGGCGAGCTCGGCCACGGACTTGAAGGGAACTAGAGGGCAGAGAAGCTTGATTCCATCGGCAAATGCCATCCAAGTCAGCGGACCTTCCTCGTAAGTTGTCTGAGGGGTTCACGGCCGCATCGGACTGCAGAAAGTGGATCCCGGGAGGCTCATCCCGCGGGATGGCAGCCGGAGCATTAGTCAATGGAACAGTTCCTGGGTTTTGCAGGAAGCCTAAAGCAGCTGCACTGTGCCTGTGAATGATAATTCCAGCGACCTGCTTCCCTGGCAGAGGAGATGCACTGAAAGTCGAGTCTGTGGGTAGATCGAAGTCTGACGAGTGCAATTAGGGACAAGAGACATCCGTCGCAAGATGTGTCGTTATCTGTTGTTCATCATCTCGGAACCGCGAATGTGTTTGTCGCGGTGGAGGAGTGCCCACTTGGGTGCGTGGCTAGCTGCAGCCATTGATGAAACGCATCGGCCATTGACGACTCGCAACAGGACAAAGATGCAGATCAACTGACTCCAGTAGTGTGTGAACGTGTAAATGGTGTCCGTTGCTCACTTGACCAGGCGGCGCATTAAGGTACCTAGCTGCCCATGCAGGAAGTTTTGAGTTTGCCAGAAGCCGACTTCGGCTGGCAGAAGAGCGATTGATACCGCTGTCGTACTGTTTGTCCGACCATCGGAAAGGCCGTAACTGCGACAGTCCCCGACCTGACGCGCAGGTTGCTAGTGAGGTGTCGGCGAATGAAACGACAACTTGGTCGGGCAGATCGCCAGCACGACGGACATTGCTATTGCGTTCGGCATTGGCCCTCGGTGAACTACGCCGAATCCGGGCGGAGATACCCGAGCAGCATCGTACAGCCCAGGGAGTCCCCAGACCATCTTTTGAAGGCTGGGGGTTAATGCTGTCTTGAAAGCTCAGGCGAAGTTGACGAGAGTGCGGGAAAGTTGGAGAAATACCGGGGTGGATAAATAAGCATTTAGGAGATGCGCTAGCACAGTAATATGTACAGTGAGTACACGTGGAGAGGGGACCCAACGCAAAGACGTCAACCGCAGCGGCTTGGGAATTGGGGTAAGATATCCATGGATCTTTTCAATAACCGACACTAAAACCTGCCTTGCGACAAAGAATGCAGAAGAGGGGGGTCGACGATGCTATTGTCTCGATGGTGTGTGGAAGCAAGAAGAAGAGGAGATATTGAGATGTGAAGAGGAAAAGCAGCGATTAAGTATGAATGAGCACCACTAGAAGAACTCTGTCCTCTCGTGTGTCCTCAGATGGTCATTGAGATAAGCTTATCAGCACGAACCGGCGGCCAGGCCAAGAGGACACTACGCGTGTCATAAGTGTGTTAATAAGGTATTTTAGTATGAAAGGTCAACTCCCGGCCTTAGCGCGACACAAGACCCGGGGTAATAATGACCGATTGGCAGCTGAACGCACTGAGCCACTGATGACACCCCGCACTCTCAGTGCTTCACCCCACACAGCATCCTTTACTACCTAGTGTAGGTACTCCCAGTGTACAGATGCATACTGGATCCTTCACGTGTACCAAAAGCCCATTGCAACACAATCCAATCCCTTTGCTCCCAGGCTAGGCTATCTGACTCGCATTGGCTCGCTTTATCACTCGGCTCTACTGCCTGGTTTTTCCTGGTTGCACGACCGACATTTGCCGATCCGATAAACACCCTTTGCAATCTGGTGCGCCTGCCGAGACGTACCGCGTCAGCGTCCAGGTCACTGGAAAGGCGATCGGCATGCAGCCATCTGGAGCCTGGGGAAATGGAGTCCGGGGAATCCTCACGGCTATCCACTCGGTTGGTCTCGGTTGGACGTGATACTGCGTCTTTATAAGGCGGACTTTCTCCCCAGATCCGTAATGTGGGCACCGTCTCTGCCCTTATCCATCAAATCGTCGTTTTGGTCCGTTCTTCCCAGTATCACTCCTCCTGATCGTAATCAATACCGCAAGCTGAGGACCAGAGAAGACGAAGTGGCCATGTCCATCGCCCCAGTTGGAGCACAAGCCTCGGCAGGTGCCGCCACGAACAAGGATGACATTGAGATGATAGAGAGCGCTCCTCGCGCTTCAGCCCCCCACCCTCACAACCACAAGCTCGATGCTGCTGGTGAGCTCCTTCGAAAAGTTGGCGGCGATGCGACGGACAGGATTGTCATCAGCGCTGCTGATGACAAGCGCGTCTTGAGGAAGATTGATCTCGTATGCGCCTCCTTTCAGCTTGCTCACCTGTAAGCCACCTAGTGGTACGAAAACATATCTAACTAACCCAATATCTAGGTGTTGGTTCCCCTCATGCTGTCTGTCTACTTCCTGCAACAGCTGGACAAGGCTACCTTAGCATATTCCTCCGTCTTTGGTCTGATCCAAGACACAGGGCTGGTCGGCGATCAGTACAGTTGGCTAGGCTCCATTGTCTATCTCGCCCAGCTCGTGGCGCAACCCCTGGTAGCTTGGTTGCTCGTCAAGCTACCCATTGGAAAATTCAGTTCGACGATGGTTCTGTTCTGGGGAATCACGCTGTCCTGCATGGCCGCCGCGCACAACTTTGGTGGCCTCCTGGCCGCCCGCTTCTTCCTTGGTGCCTTTGAGGCGAGTATCGCACCGGCCTTTGTCGCCATAACCCAAATATGGTGGAGACGTCGGGAGCAAACTGTCAGAGTTGCTTCATGGTATGCAATGAATGGAGGTGAGTATGTCCAATCGATTAAGTTCTTGGTATATCCAGTACTGACCGTTGAATCTTGTCCGAAGTGACCAACATGGTCCGTACCACCTTCAACCTTCCCCAAATTCCCGCTCTCTCATCCCTGGAGCAAGGACATCATGTCCAACTTGTACTGACTCTCTGCGTAGTTCGGAAGCCTAATCACCTATGGTCTTGGTCATATCAACGGATCGTTGCACTCGTATCAGGTAACAGCACTGGTACCATCCGCCGTTTATCCTGGCCTAACATGACTAGATCATCTTCCTCTTCTTCGGCCTGATCACCGTGGCATTCTCAGTCGTCATGTTCATCTTCATGCCAGACTCTCCTGTCGAGGCCAAATTCCTCAAGGACGAGGACAAGCTCATTGCCATCGAGCGCCTGCGGGCGAACAACATGGGCGTGCTGACCCGCGAGTGGCGCTGGGACCACACCAAAGAGGCCCTTCTGGACCTGAAGACCTGGTGCTGGTTTGCTTTGATGCTCAGCATCTCCATCCCTAGTGGTGGAATTTCTACATTCGGGCCCCTGATCGTCCAGTCCTTCCAATTCGACTCGTTCGCCACGATCCTGCTCAACATCCCCTTCGGCGCAGTCCAGCTCATCGTCACCATGGGAGGTGCCTTCATCTCCATGAAGATCAAGCGCAAGGGACCGGTCATCGCCGGGCTCTGCATACCGCCCACCATCGGCTGCGTGATGTTGATGGTGATCGATCACGACGGCACCCACAAAGGCCCGTTGCTGGTCGGCTACTACCTCATCTCGGTATACCCCGGCATCAGCCCCCTGATCTACTCCTGGGGCTCGCAGAACACGGCCGGAGACACGAAGCGCAAGGTCACCAACGCCATCTTCTTCATCGGGCAGAGCGTCGGGAACATCGTCGGGCCGCAGCTGTACACGACCGCCGAGAAGCCTCGATATGCCCGCGGTCTGCGCAGCAATCTGTCCCTGTTCATCGTCATCATTGTCATTGTCGGCATCACGACGGCTTATCTGGCGCTCCTGAACAAGCGCCATGCCGCCAAGCGGGTCGAGATGGGCAAGTCCGCCGTCGTGCACGACAACTCTCTCGACTCGGTCGACGAGATTGAGAAGAGGCGGCGGGCGGCGGGGAGCACCGATGCCGCGGACCCAGAGACCGGGGACAAGGCGTTTGAGAATTTGACGGATCTGGAGAACGAGGACTTTGTTTTTGTGTACTGAGTTGCAAGATCTACACGGTAGCCTTTTTTTTCAAAATCTACGACGTCTTGACTACTACTCGGGTGTGCCACCAGTACGGTGGTAACTCGATTTCTGAAGGATTCACTGATGCTGTTTTTGGTTCGTATACCATGTCATCCTCCATGCAAGTGGTCGCTTATGGCTTTTTACCCGGTTGTTGATGTTGCGTCTTGCAGCGCACACGTTCGCATGTGGGAAATTTAACCGGGGAGGTTTGCGAACAGCTGTCGTGCGTATATATGACGATAGCGTGCTTTCAAATTTCAGCATCTTGCGACGAAGCAGACATATGACTGTTAATATAAAATATTTTCTGGACGACCAACATGTTATATTACGCAACAGTTCTCCTGGTTTTGATGTGTGGATTCGGGTCTGCCAGGGCAGAGATAGGCACCTACGACTACATCATCGTCGGTGCCGGCACGAGCGGTCTCGTCGTGGCGAACCGACTGTCAGAGGATCCGGCGGTGTCCGTGGCTGTCATTGAGCCGGGAACGGACCAGAGAAATAACCCCAATGTCACGAGCCCGGACAACTTCACGAAGGCGTTCGGTACCCCGATTGACTGGAACTATGTTATAGTCAAGCAGCCAGGAGCAGGAGGCCGCGAGCTCGCGCTGCATCAAGGCAAGGCGTGGGGCGGGACGAGCACGATCAATGGTGAGCTGAGTATCTGGAGAAAAAATCAAGAACAAGATCTAACGGAGAGGGTCAGGCATGACATACATCCGCGGCGATGTCGCGGAGCTCAACGCCTGGGAAGACCTCGGCAACTCGGGCTGGAACTGGGACACCACGCTGCCATACTACAAAAAGGCCGAGAACTACACGAAACCTAACGCCGAGCAGACAGCCGCAGGAGTAACCTATGACCCTCAGTATCACGGTTACGCCGGTGCCGTACATGTCGGGTACCCTATCACCCTGGTGAATGGCACTTATGCACCGACCATCATGGCCACCTGGGAAGGGCTGTCGATGCCGCTCATCTCAGACGTTAATGGTGGACACGTGCGAGGCCTGTCAATAGGACCCGAGACCATCGACCGGGAGCAGCACCTGCGCTATGATGCCGCAAGGGCGTACTACTATCCTGTCGAGCATCGGGGAAACCTGAAGATATTCCACGGGACGGTCAAGCGGATCGTGTGGTCACAATCCAAGTCAGGATGTGACGACAAGCGCCTGGTTGCCAGCGGCGTCGAAGTCGTGGCGGAAGGCGGAGCGACGAGTGTGATCCAAGCTCGCAAGGAGGTGATTCTCTCGGCCGGGTCGGTGAGGACGCCTCTTGTGCTCGAGGCTTCCGGGGTTGGAAATCCTAGGTTCGTACCTTCATACTGTCAACCAACCCTCGTTTCGCACGCCCCGTTATTGTTTACTTCGTTCATTCCCGCTCGTCTATCTGTTATGTCGCGATAGGCTCCGGACAGGGTTCGCTCATTACGTGACAGAATCCTTGAGTCCCTCGGCATTGAGACACACATCAACCTTCCAGGAGTTGGCGAGAACCTCATCGAACAAACAAACCATATCATCGGCTACACCGGCACCCTAGACTCGTCTCCAAGCGCCTATTTCACATTCGCATCTGCCTCCGACCTGTTCGGCCCTAACACCACCACCATCGAAAAATCAACACTCGACACCATACCCAAATGGGCCCAAGCAACAGTCTCCGCCTCCCCAAAGGGCAGCCTCACCGTCGGCGCAGTGGAGAAGCTGCTCCGTCTGCAGCACGACCTGATCTTCAAGCACAACGTGACCATCGCCGAGATCCTCTCCATCCCCGCGGCCGGCGGCACCCTGTTCTCGAACTTCTGGACCCTCCTGCCGTTCTCGCGCGGCAGCGTGCACCTGGGCTCCGTGGACGAGATCGACAAGCCGGTCATCGACCCAAGATTCTTCCTGGCGGATTTTGACATAGCTGCCACGACTGCCACGGGACGCCTTGCGCAGCGATTCTGGAACTCGGATCCGGTGAGGGGATATGTCACCGGGCAGCTGATTCCTGATCCGGGGGTTTTGCCCGTTAATGCGAGCGATAAGCAGTGGACGACGTTTCTGCGAGAGAACCGTGAGTGACTTCCCTTTTCACGCCCACTTTTTCTCTAGTCGCATATTTGTGGTCTCCTTCTCTATCTTGGACATGTTACGCACGACAGCCACAACAGCTTAACAAGCGTGTGCTAACACCCAGCAGTTGCCGCCAACTCCCACGCCTTGGGAACAGCCTCTATGATGAGCAAGGAGCTGGGCGGAGTGGTCGACCCCGAACTCAGAGTGTACGGCACCGCCAATGTGAGGGTTGTGGACGCCTCGGTCCTGCCTATGCAGATCAGTGGCCATCTCACGGCGACGCTGTATGCGGTCGCTGAGCGAGCTTCGGATATCATCAAGAGGACTTCAAAGGGAGAACGAATTGCAGCACAGGTATAAACGAAAGAGTGAAATGTTACAAAAGGAAGACTAAAAACATATGCTGGAGGTGACGTTAATACATAATCAGCTTATCAACTAAGTGAGGTCAATTTTCAAATGAAGAATATTTCAAGGCTATTCTCATATACTCCGTCCTCAACATGCTTATCCTGTCCAAATTACACCCCCTGTGACGCGCGCCAGCATCTCTTAATTCAAGTTGCGAGCCGTTTGAACGGGTGATACTCCTTAACTCAGTTTGTGACCATCTCTACGGGTAGAGAGTTGAGCCTATCCGACATTCTTCAGCACGCTGTTTAATAGCTAAATGAACTTCAGAGGGAATTTCATGTAATACTAAGCCTAGACTGGTGATCGTTGGCGCTAGACACCGTGACCTAGAAGTTCGGCTGGTTCGTGGCTTGTGGAAGATGAGATAAGATGAAATGAGACTGACTCACTTGTATTAGTATACCATTAGGCAATAAATTCTTCCACTTTTCCTCTCTTAAAGTTATGGAGTACTTGCATGATCTTTTCAACATGGTCATATATTTGGGCGATCTCACATTTCAAGTATGATCAGGTTTGATGCAAGCATTCACTTGATTATGAAACCATAGTATTTCCAACTACTGTCATATTTTGATATCCAACATCATTTCTCAGAATATTGAACATCCACATCGACACAACAGAGAAAGACGTCCTCCACCCACTCCAGCCCGAGCGCGATCCCATACCAAAATGGTCGCCACTCCCACCAACTTAGCACCCACACGAAGCAAAGTTAGCATCGCAGTTGCACCCATGAGCAGCATAAACCCAGCCGGTAAGACGGTTAGCGATATCGCTCGCGTAGCAGTGCGTGGCGATACCGCACTCCAGGCGGGTGCTGGAGTCAATCGAGCCGCTGTTGTAGATGCGCGCGGCCTTGTAGAAGGCCTGGTCGGCGGAGGTGCCGGCCTGGTTGATGCAGTTGGCGAGGCCGTCGCCGCTCGAGGTACCCGCTGTCCCTTCACGGATCATCTGCGTAATGACGCCCGTCGGGCAGGGGTTCTGGACGTTGCCGTTCTCGTTGCAGGTGCCGGCGCCGTTGTGGTCTTGCATGAGACCGGGGTTCTGTGTTGAAGGTTAGGATTGGGGTGCCATGGAGAATATATGGGAGCTTCTTGATTCTCGGCACTTACCCGGACACCGTAGTTGGTCGTTGGGACACGAACGCAGCCACCGCTTTCCTGGATCATGACGGCCAGGATGAAGCGGTGATCCACGCCGGTCTCGCCGGCAACCTGCTGGATGCTATCCCAGATGGCGCCCTAAGGTAACGTTAGTCGATGTGCAAGAAACCGGAGTTTCAAGGGGAGGGATTTTGGCGCGACTTACAACTTCTGGGCCGCTGTCGTTGGGGACACCCCATGTCGAGCATGACGAGAACATGATGTTCTTGTTGTTGTTGAACATGTTCTCAAAGCTCACCCACTGGCTGCGAGTTGGCCAGCCTTCATTGGCACGCCCAGCTCCCCTACATACAGTTAGCGCCAAAGATATTGATTTCAAGGTTGTCCCAATGTGTGTATAAGACAACCGACTATGACTTTGGTGTCGTGTGAGTGGGTGCTTCGAAACACTTACCAGTACATCTTGTAAACATCCTGCCTAGTGAATGTTAGCTTTGAAGGTCAGTTTGCCAGAGAGACAAGGTGCCCCCTTACCCATTTCCAATACCATCATTGATATTCGAGTTGTCGAAGCGAGCAAGAGCCGAGTTCGACACATACTCGCCGACAGCCCTCGCAGCGTTCAAGACGCGGGCATGAAGGTCGCTCGTCGTCTTGGTGGCGTTGACGTTAGCGGTCGTGGGCTGGTAGTTGCCAGCCTTGTGGCCGTAGTAGGCCGGCGACGTGGGCTGAGCGGCGGGCTTCAAGGTGGCGCTGGGCGGGAAGGGGGTTCCTTCGACGCACGCAACGGCCGCGAGGAGGGCGGAGATGAAAGCCTGGTCTTGGGTTAACAAACGGTTCAGGGGCGAGGGGGAAGAGGGGGGAGCCTGACTAGTTTAGCCATTGTGATGTATCCTGTTGGGTTAGTACTGCGGCCGGCGGTGCTGTTGTCGTGGGCGGAGGAGTTCTTGTCTGTCTGTGCTGCTGGACAGGAATCACATCTCGACGACGACGAGACATGGCCTCTTTTATAGACAGTGTGGACGACATCGTGATAGTAACGCTGAGGTGTCGATGGGAGGGATATGCCCGGCTCAGTCTAGGCTGCCACTTCGGAGAGACTCGTCGGCGGCGTCTCCTCGCGTCTCGCTGCCTTTCCACCACTCAGTCATGAATAGCAGCACATACCCCGGATGGCAAGGTGGGGTGCACATAATTGGACGGACATTACGGTCGTTTGTAGTGGTAGTAAAACTAGCCCATGCTACGCTAGGGGGTTAGTCGCTGCCCCGCCCAATCCTACGGCGACATGGTGTGAGCTTCATGTTAACGTAACATAGCCCGGCCAGTGTCTGGATGAGAGCGAGACCATGCCAAGACCAGGAATTCTCAGCTTCACTATCGAGGACAGCGAGGTGCTGTCGCCTCAATGTCTGGATGCAATGCAGGCCTTGACGCGTGTGGGCAGTGGATACGATATCCGACGGCTCGCGTAGAGTGCGTGCATAGGATGACTGATAACATTGGATAAGCTGCAGCGACTCTCAGCCGACCGGTAAGATATTGTAGGCGAGGTAGGGGATAATGTGTAAGCAACATACACTATGTTTACTATCACCATGCCATCTTCCTGTCGACGGTCTACCATTCGAACGAGGGGATGACCTGCACGGCGTGATGAGTTGTGGTGTGCAATATCAGAAAAGACCTGCAGAGCAGTTCAGCTTGGGGTTACGTCCAGCGGCAGAAGTGTCGGTTCGCTGACTACGCAAAGAGGAAAGAGAACGCCAAGTATGGTCTATTGCGCTCTGTTCAGCGGTAAGGTATCCTCAGCCTGCATGGCAAACCCTCCATCTGCTACCGTGCCCGGCGCTCAATTAGTGGGTTACACCACTGTAGAGGCCGAAGAACGACAGAGTGCGACCCCCTTTTCCGCACGCTGTTCTTCAACGGCTGAGGTGGTGTGCTCCGCCACTTTACAGGAGATAAGATACGATCGAGCGAATCAGCCTTTGATCGCATTCGGGGGGACGGGAGCTAATGCAGGTCAAGAAAGTTAGCGGAAAACTTCATTACAACCTCACATGGTCGACGGACCCCTGACGATTAGTCATTTGGGCTCTTCTTGGTGCGACCATACTCCACCGACATGTTCCTCGTCAATCTCCTGTGCGGTCTGCGAACCGGGGTCTCAAACAGCTACGGCACCCAGTGCCGTGCAAATGGTACAATGTCCGAAGAGGAAGGTTGCTCGAGAGCCGACAACGTCCACCTTTAGGTAGGTACAGTACCGGCCATGACCGAAAAGGGGCAAGAGCAACGGTCCTGAAAAGCTTATTTATCGGACCGTGGAGAGGGGAAAAGACGCCAATGCCGAAGATCTGATGATGCCTAACGACGCGCCCTCATTTGGTCGATCGTATACTAGGTAGTATGCTGTAGTTCAGGTACCACTTCTCTCTCACCTCTGGAAAAAAACCTCGTAGGGTCTTCTGATATTCAATGTCACCCTGGCTTACCGGGTCCTGCATTCGCGGCTAGGTGGCCCGATATAGCACCGGGCGCACGGGTACGGGGATACCGATCTGTCAATGGCCCGGCGGTACGATTCCGTATTGCTGCGACGCCACTGTCAGACTTTTGTTGATTGCGTGCATATGCTGACATGACGGAAAGCAATTGATGAGAAGTGTGGTTCATACTATGTATGCCGGCATCGGTTATCGGGATAACAAGATCCCAGAACAGACAGGGCCAGAATAGACAGGGGTGTCCAACCTCGATATCCCTGGCAGAGACCTGGAAACACTCAGCATCCGAAAGCTTGAAACCACCTCCATTACCCACCGTCGGCGTCATTAGGTAAACTGCATAACTGAACAATTTGGTCAGCCTACCAGTCACTAGTGTGTACTGTCCATCCATGCTCTCCCAATTAGACCTAGGCTCCTCATCCTTGTGCTCAATCTCACTCGTCACGTCAGACCTCATCCCACATAACCCTCATGTTGACCGGGAAAGGCCACATCGAGCCCCAGTCCTCACGCAGATACACATAGAACCCGCCGGGCCTCGGCACCTTCTTGAGCTCGCCCTGCGGACCCGGGACGCGACGGACGTTGCGCCGCCGGAAGAGAGCGCGGAACAACTCCGTCAACGCGACCTGGCTCGCCTCGCGCCCGAGACACGCATGCGGCCCGGCGCCGTAGTGGATGTACCGGTCCAGAGGCCGCCGCGGATTGACGGTTTCGGGATCCGGGAATTGTGCTGGATCACGGGCCGCGGAGACCTGTATCCCGTCGTGCGGTTAGTTTTACATGTGCAATCGAGAAATAAGTGCTTTTGCGCTGAGCGAGTTGTCGAAAATGCCCACTCCAGAAGCACTGGAGTTGCAAAGACACACGATGAAGGGGTGTTGGAAGCGAATCAAGAGATGCGAGCTGAAAAGTAACACTTACAAAGCTGACAAACACGCGATCGCCCGCCTTAACCGGCACCTCCCTCCCATCGTCCTCCCGTATGGTATCCGCAACAGCCGCCTCACGATACGAGCCAAAAGTCCCAGCAAGCCGGACACCCTCCATCGCATACCCCAGAAGTAGCGCGTCCGCCTCGTCCGAGTCCGGCAGGCTCGCCACGCGGTGTATCTCCGGCAGATGCCCCGACCCGGCATCAGAGAGGTAAAAGTCGACCGCCTGCGCAAACACCTCGGCCTGGTTGGGCACCATGGCACCGGCCGTGGGGAGGATCTGACTCCAGGCGATATCAGACGTGCCGAGGCCCGAGTTTGCCAGGCCTTTGATAAGATTCACGCCGTAGGCACTTAGAGGGTCGCCCTTGGCCGGCGAGCCGGTGAAGAGGCCCTTGAGGCCAAATCCGGCGGCTATCTTGACGTTGGTCTCGATCAGCTTGCCCAGCTGCTGGGCGACGGTCTTGGCCGCCTGGCGTAGGGGGAAGGACTTTGTGGGATCGATGTCGAAGAAGATGGCGACGAAGATCAGTGCCAGGACGGTGTAGAGCTCCTGCTCGGAGTATATTCCCTTAGGGTTGTCTTTCGTCTTGAGCGGGAGGTTGAGCATCCTGGCCGCGAAGTGGACGTGGGCGATGTTGCCCACGTCGCGGACGATGTCCACGTGAGTCTGTCCGGCGAGCTTGTAGCTCTTCTCGGCCAGAAGCTGCTCCGAGATCTGCTTGTAGAACGTCTTGATGTGTGTCTTCCAGCCGTCGCGATAGAGAAGGCCGGCCATGCACTTCCGCTGCCCGGCGTGGAAGGGGCTGTCGCCTGAAAGCATGAACTTGGAGCCGCTCCTGCCCATGAGGAAGGTGAAGCCCTCGCCCCAGACGGACTTGTACTTGTCTTGGTTCTCGAGTACGTGCTTTGCGCCGCCATAGGACGTGATATTCACGCGAGGGGTGGTGAAGGTAGGGCGGGAGAAGTCGAATAGATGAACGCGCTTGAGGTCTGTTAGAATCTTGTGGTTTTCTGCCGGGATGACCATGGGATAGTGCGCGTAGACCGAGTCGCCTTTGAAGTGTCTGGGGAAGGCATTGAGGAACAGTTTGTAGAATAAACAGCCGTGGTTGACATTCAGATCATACTGGACTTCGGTAAATCCCCAGTTGGTTAGCGAGCGCGAGTTATAGTCGATCGTGTAATGCCTGTTTCGTTAGTTGGGGTTAAGCAAGATTAGTGTTCGGTTGCAACTGACCGATCTCCTCGAACGAGGACCACTGCGTCTGAGAGCACCACCCGTGAGATAGTGTAAGTCGGTGCAATGCCCACACCAGGTACCATGGGCTTCTTAGCTGCCTCGGCCACAAGTCCAGGATACAGCTCGACAAAATCCGTGTGTCCGTACAGGTGACGCAGCTGGTCTGCCACCTGCGGATCGGAGTTTATATCCTCGAACGTCTCGTAGGGCTTGAGGCCAAAGTGCTTTCTGAACTCGTTCAGACCAGCAACATTCCACTTGCGGCCCTGGATGATGCCGAGGATTTCGATGGCTCGCATCGAGGCGGGCACATTCCGAGCACCGAACGATCCAGCGCAGTCTTCGATAGCCGCGGTGATGCACTCTACCAGGTCGTCGTCGCTGAATCTGCCGTCGGCACCGCGTTGGAAACCACCGAAGACCCTGTCGGCTGGATCATCCGGGACGCTTCGCTCAAACTTGGAGAAGCCCATGACCAGTTCGGGCACCGCGATTTCATCGGCTGGTTTACCGAAGATCTCGTGGTAGAAGTCTTGGATCCACTTGTCGTCCTTCTCAGATATGCACGAGTGCCATCTGTAGCACAGATTGAACTGCTGGATGTTAATAGAGCCTTTGTATAGCATGTCTGTGAGGCGAATCTTACCTCAGCGGACACGACATTGCCTGTTCCTCGTTCTGCTCCCTTCTTGGTACCCACGTCGACTCCAGATTCTTGCCTTGGATCAAGCGTCCATGAAGTATCCACGCGGTTGAGCTGTTGAGTGCGTAAGTTAAAGTACTCTACACGCATTAGACTTGAGAACTCACGTTGATTATATTTCGGACGTAGTCGATGAGCGTGATCTATGAGGGTGTGTAAGTTGGGTGAAATCAAGACGTATGAGATTCGTGACTGACATTGATGTAGAGGCCGGACGTGACAAGCCGTGCAGTCTGGAACAGATCTTCATCATACTTTTTCCATCCGGCGGCTTTCTTCTCTTCGTCCAGCTTATCCGATGGAGGCGTAAAGCGGCCGCCCTCATTGATAGCGGCCAAGTTCTCCGCGACATGGTTGTGGAAGCGATTGAACATGATGAGGATGACGCTGACACCCGGGGGCATTCCCAACAGGCGCTTGTCAGCATATGCATCAGGCTTCAACTTGCCGTCCTTGAAGGTGCGAATGCTGTCTTGCATTCCCTGGTTGCTTCCATACAAGGGCGACAGGTCAAGATAGGACGAAGTTTTAGACTTGGACATGTCCGGGTAGTCAGTCCAGAAAAGGTCTGCAGGGTGTCAGGTCCAAATGCTTCTCGTGCAAAGTAGTTGCGCAGGTGGTGGCATACCGTGAATGATGATGGCGGCCCAATACCACAGCACGCTTGAAACATTGTTGGGATGCTTCTTGTACTCGGTTCGCTTCATCACGGAGTCAAAGATCAGATTAGGGTCCGGAAGGGCTCCCAAAGGAACGATACTCGGCCGGACTGATCGAGCATATGTGCAGCCAGCAGCCCCGAGTTGGGGTAACATAATGTTCTGTGGATTTATTAGCATGCGTGCCCAAAGTTGGTGATATGAAATGAGACGCTAGTAGGACAACACCATGATACAGTTGACGGAAACACATTTGAAAACTTAACTCACATTGTTCGAGCCATCTGCGCTTCTGTACATGTACTTGTCTCCAATGTAAATCAAGGGCGGGTGGTCCAGTGAGTTCCATAGCTGAGCAATGAAGTCGTCCGTGAGCTTGACTCGGTTCCTGGAGCCATTAGGGAGCTTGGATACAAGCTGGATAGTGCGCTCCATGATCATCGTCTTGTCATCGGTGATCCCATCTCCCTTGAGTTTGGCCTTGATAACTTCTATGAGAGTCTTCACATCTGGGCGCTGTTAGTGGCGACGTTATACACTCGATTTATGATTGACACTTACCCTTCCTTGTAATCACCTTTAGGTCTTGTCTCAAGCCTGTCTGTAGTTTGGAAGTCTGGTATGTCCCGTCGCCATTCTGCGTTGGAAGCGGTCGCCTCGAGGCCGTGATGAGTTGCCCGAAGGAACGGAAGGCTTCGTCGATACCCTGTCTAGTAGCAGGGACGGCTTTAGCATCTTTGCCGGCGTAGTTCGATGTTGATTTAGGTTGGTAGCCATTGACGTGCGAAGAGGAGCTGTTGATATCGCCGCTACCATTGGTGCCGGGGGAGTGCACCTTGTTGGTCGGAGTGTCCATTGCGAAGGTGAGTTAATAGGAAAGCACCGTCCAAGAGGTAAGTTTAGGTCAAGAGGGGACGCGATGTGTATCTCCAAGATCTGAGGCGTATATGGATCGAATGTTTATTCTCAGCACTCACTGCCGACTCTCCGGACCGTAAGCCCTCCTATGTTCCTGTGGTCCTACTCAGACGATGACCCGGGTGTATATTTGCAAAACGAGAAAGGTATTGACAGAGTAAGTTGTTGGCAAGAGGTGTGAACAGGATAAAGGTATGAGAAGATCAGCGAATCCACAATAGATAATACCCGTCAAGGCCAGGGTCATACCTACCCCAGGATAGATCTGACACGACCAGACCAATAGAGTTGTCCCAGCCAAGAACGATCATTTAACACTGTGTGCAACTCAGAGACGTGTCCATGGTCTAGATACTACATGGCCTTCACAGCTATTCACAGGTACTGCTCAGCGCCAAAGGTCCCCCAGAGGTGGAGTGTCACGTCCAAGACAATGGCTTGTAGGACGGAAGCCAACTTCCAATCAAACTGTCAGCAGCGTTCCCTCGAAAGAGGTAACAAACTGGGCCACTTGGTGAGCCGTGGATTGTCAATAACTCAATGATTGACATGCACGCACAGCTTTGCGGTCGTGAAGCCGTAACGGCCAATGATGGACCGTGGTGGCGTACCTGAACGACGCTATCACCATGCATGTTTTATCGTAGCGTCCGCCAGGGTCCACAGGAGGTCGGCTTGTGTAGGTTCAACCTACCCCGTCCCAGCCTGTCTACCCAATGAGGAAATGAAGATCTCCTAATTTATGATCGGTCAGGTCGATCCATCACCCACAAGCTACGATCTGTTGGCGCAGCTATCTTCATGCTGATATCACTCCAAGTCATCCTAGCTCAACATAACCATTCTAACCTTTGAGTTGGGTTTGGCTGGCAAGCGTGTGGCCGATCGCGTCGATCAGGCATAGGTATTCAGCGTACTATATTGTGTTGATCATTCCTGCCATTAGGACGCCATTGATCTGCACATTCAAGATCGATCCCAACAGAGGAGCTCTCCCGCTCCATATCAGCAAATATCTCCGCATCTGTGGCCGCCGAATAAGGCAAGAGAGCAGTCTAGACGGGCACCGGCCCAGTGGGCATGCAGATGATCTGCACGCTAGGGCGGAAAATGCGGCAGGGACAATTGTTCAGCTCTGCCATGACAGCCACCAGTTGAGATACAAACCCACCTGGCAAGATCTGATTCGGCAGTTTGGTTGTTGCTGTCCAGGTCCTAGTAACCGGCAATGCCACCAATGTTGTACAGCATATTTGCAAGGGCCGTCAGTAGCCAGAAGATACGCTGTGGAAAGCTTGTTAGCGAAGGGCAGGCCAGTGGTTATCGTACATGTGCAGTGCTTCACGGGTAAGAGGTTAGACAATAGTGACAGAAAGAGGTAAGACGGGTGAGATGAAGTTGAACTTCACGCGAACCTCGACGACGTGATGATCGCCATTTGGGAGTGGGGTAAGCAGAGTCACAGACCCCTGTCGTGCCCTATGAGAGAGAGCGGGCCGTGGATTTAGAGTCCTACTAGGGGCGATCCGAATCTGCATTGTGCTTCCCCTTCGGACATTGACAGCCAATGGAAAGAAGATGTCACTACCCAACTTCAGTACATCCTCTCTTCCCTCTGCTCATCGACAACTCGGGTTGCTCTACACAGTGCAAGAAGCGGTACACCGCCCAGTCACGTCCAGAATAGCCTGGAGCAGATCTTGTCCTTGTTGGCTAGGACGTGATAGGCCAGTTCACCTGCAATCGCCGACCTTCATGCCCTTTGCCGATCACTCTTCCACTAGTTTGGCCTGCCATTGTGTGTAAGTGGCTACATCCGTGGTTCCGGGAACTCTTGAGCAGATTCATCATGTCTGGCAATGACACCATGGCTGTCCAAGGGCTGCAAAACCCTCTTCTATCCTCCGCAGGGTCGCTTGGTCGCTGAGGAAGTGCGCTTGTGGGATGTGAACATCTCATCAACCTCATGTCGCTCCTACACGTATTCCGGGTGCTCTGAGTCTTGGTGGATGGGTGTCTTCCGAGTAGCCTGCATGAAATGGCGCTGCCTCCAGCCCGTGGTTTCACAGGTCCGACCGAGACCGATGCAGCGATCTCTTTTTGGCCGAGACAGCATCTCCGCACACGGCACTGATCAACACTCTTTGCTTTTCAGCTGCTCATTGCGGTATGGGGTACGTTCTGGGGGCTGAGTGAACCAGCAAATGGCGGCTGCAATCCGGCATCCATGATGCAATCTTGCTGCCGTTGTTCTGAGAATGTAGTGGTAACGCCTTTTGATTTGAAAGACAGAAAGATGGAGGGGGACTTCCAGCCTTCCACGAGACCATTCGTGGCAGTTCTCCATGATCAAGCGACTAGAGGATACTAAAGAAGCACCCGCAGAGTGTTGTCCTGCCGTCGTGGAACCCATCTCCAATGGTCCTTCGTGCACCCGCATCACCCTCCGTCCCATTCCCCTCGTACCACAGCCTTGTAGGCGGATGTGTGAACCGTCCCGATCTCCTATGATGAATAAAGACTATTTGGCGCCGTCGACACCAGAGCATTCCCACGCTCCCGTCGGCCCAAGCAACGAATCTGTGAGCGACTACTTCACTGCTCATGTTCCCACGCAACCTGTGACTCCGATGGCCGACCCCGTGATGGCGTATGGGCCGAAGCGGAAGCCTCGGAAGCTGGTCCTGTGCTTCGATGGCACCGGGAACAAGTTTAGAGGGGACGATTCGGACAGTTCCATCCTCAAGATATACAGAATGCTCGACAGAACAGCCGACGACCAGTGTAAGTACCCCCGTACAACCCCGGCCAGTTACGGACTTTCGCTGACCGAAACTGAACCAGACCACTACTACCAGCCGTAAGTGAGAACACCGCGTACATGTGCAACCATTAGTCGAGACACTTACGGTAAGAACCAAACACTTACACTGATCTCTCATCAGCGGAATCGGCACATATGTGGTCTCCAACCGGCTCGGAGGCAAGAGCATGCGGCAACGGCTCAGCTCCTGGTACGCAAAGACCAAGGACAGCATGGTGGGCTCCTCCTTCGACCAGCACGTCGTCGGCGGCTACCGCTTCCTGATGCGCTTCTACAGCATGGGCGACGAGCTGTACCTCTTCGGCTTCTCCCGGGGCGCGTACATCGCCCGCTTCCTGGCCGAGATGCTCGACTACGTCGGCCTGCTGTCCCACGGCAACGAGGAGATGGTCTCCTTCGCCTGGAAGGCCTTCAGCCAGTGGCAGTGCCGGCGGACCGACGGCTCGCCCGAGGGCGTCGAGAAGCGCCACGCCATGTACAGGTTCCTCAAGGGCTTCCGCGAGACCTTCTCCCGCCCCGTGCGCCGGATCCGCTTCCTCGGCTTGTTCGACACGGTCAACTCCGTGCCGCGGTTTGAGGCTGCCTGGATGGAGCGGTCCAAGTTCCCGTACACGGCGCGCAGCTCTGCAAAGGTCATCCGGCACGCCGTCAGTATCGACGAGCGCCGCGCCAAGTTCCGGCAGGATCTGATCTACCAGAGCAACGGGGGGAAGAAGCACCATGCACCGCTCCGTGACCAGGCGCGGCAGAAGATGCACGAGGCGCACGATAAGTACCGCAGTAAGTCCTCCGCCGACAACGGCGGGGAGGTCGGCAGTGAAAAAGCGGCAGGTCAGCGCGGCCGCAATCGCAATCGCAACCGCAACCTGACCGTACCCGGCCTCGGAAACGACGATGACGACGAGCCAGTCCGGTACCGCGCCCAGTCTCGGTCGACGAGAGCCGAGCGGTCGCGCTCCCGCGCCGCAGCAGCCGCGAGACGTGCGGCCGACGACGGCGCCTCGGAGACGACGTCGCACGCCGGACCGCCGACGAACTACGCCGAGAGCCAGTGCTCCGACGAGGACGACCAGGACATCGAGGAGGTCTGGTTTTCCGGCGGACACGGTGATGTGGGAGGCGGCTGGGATGTCCCTCCCGACGGCAAGAGTGCCAGCCACGTGCCCCTCGCCTGGATGGTTAGGGAGGCGATGCGTGCCGGGCTGAGCTTCGACATGGACAAGGTCATGGCCATGGGCTGTGCCGACTGCGAGGAGGAGCTGGAGGACGAGTACGAAGATGCCGAGAACGAGAGATCGATGCCCGGCGCGTCGGATAGGGAAGCGCTCGGACAGAGCCCGAAGCAGCCTGTTGCGGTCCCGGACATCATGATACGCAGCCCGTCGGGAAGCTCGCCTACAATGCTGGACAAGTCCGTGTTCGAACATGGCAATGATGCCGACCAGGCTCACAGAAACACACCCCACGACACATCACCAGACGACGTCGCCGCCCAATCACACCCAGACATGACCACAACCACCAGTAGTCCGTCACAGAAACAGCGTCCCCACAACCACTTCCACAGCCTGATGCACAGAGCCCACACGGCGCAGATCCACGACTCCCTGTCCTTCAACGGCGGCCTCTCCAAGACCTCCGTGCTGGCGTGGAAGATAATGGAGTACCTCCCCTTCCGCCGCATGGACCTGCGTTCCGACGGGTCGTGGGCGCCCATCCGCTGGCCCCTGCCGTGCGGCGAGGTGCGCGACATCCCGCGCGACGCGAGGGTGCACGGCAGCGTCATCCGGCGGATGAGGGAGGACGAGAGCTACAGGCCCGGGAACCTGATTGTTGGTGGTGGGGGGAGGGGATGTAGGGTTGCGCCGGCGGAGTATGGGATTGGGGATTGGGTTTGTGTGGCTGAGGAGGGGGATGTGATTGGGGAGGTTTGGATGAGGAGGAGTGTTGTTGAGGGGGAGGATGGGGATGGGGGGAAGTGATGGTCTGCTGTGAAATAGTGTTATTTTCATGATAATAGTGAGGTCTCTGTCCGGGGTATGACTGGTCAGAAAGGGTGAGCTCGATGGTGCTGAAGCTTGAAGGATAGCTGCCGCCGCTAGGAACTAGGGGCAGTACCACGAAGTGTGTGAGCGAAGGGGGATGACATGCAGTTGCCACGCTTCGCAAGGATACCGGGATATAAATCCGTATGTAATGCACGAGGAACCTCATCTAATCCATACATAGCAGCAGAGAAAAGCATTCCATATCGCGCCATAGCAAGTGCAAGCCAGGACCAACAATGAGTAGCCAGTTACCGTAGGATATACAGGAGGGGAAAAACACGCCTCGCATCACCATATGACGCCAGCAACCACGCAAGCAATGCAGACAGAGCAAACTCGTACAGCCGTAACATACACTCGGTTTCGATCCCAGCACTCGCACTCGCACTCATAAAGTCAGCTCCTCCATCTTCCTCGCCAGCTGTGTCCCGACGCTCTCCGCCGACCCGGTGCTACCACTCTCATCCTTCTCTTCGTCCGCCTTACTCGTCTCTTCCTTTCTCTCCGCCGCACCCTCCTGTTTCCTCTCCTCCCCACCCTCCTGCCTCTTCTCCTCCCCCTCCCCCTCCCGCCGTGAATCAGCTGCGTCCCCCCCAACCGCCCTCCCCTCCCCACCACCACCACCCCCCTCAGAAGTCCGCAGCTGCCGTCCCTACCGACCAGCCCGTTTCCTCTCCCTCTCCAGCGCCTCCCGCAACCTAGCATTCTCCTCCTCGTACCCCTTCAGCCTCCTCGCCGCGTCGCCCCGGTCCATCACCCTCCCCTCCCTCTCCGCCTTCATCTTGTACTCCAGGTCCCTCAGCCTCAGCATCCACTTGTTGTCCACCCCGGGGTTCTGCTGCGTCTGGCCCTCCTCCACCGGCTCCGCGAGCGCCATGTCCTCGGCCGCCAGGCCGTGCCCGTGGCTCGACGGCGGCGCCCGAGACGTGGTGGGGCGGGACGGTGCCAGGCCGCCTCCCCCGCGGGAGGAAGACGTGCGCGACGGGTTGGGGATGCGAGAGGTGGCCGAAGCCCGAGACTTATCCCGCGGACCCGTGGGGACGGAAGGCGACGGACTGCCCCCTCCCCCGACAGCATCCATGTCCCCGTTCGGATCCCCCGTGGCCGCATACGCGGTCCGGGCCCGTGCATCGGCGGCCGACCGGAGGGTGTGGTTCTCCACCTTGAGCTGGCGGTAGGCCTCCTCCAGCCTCGCCATGCGCGCCGCCGCCTCGCCCGCGCCCGCCCCCAGCGCGCCCGTCGCGACCCCGTTGCGGACCACGGTCTCGAGCCGGCTGAGCCGCTTGGTGCGTTCCTCGAGGTGGCTCTCGAGAGTCTGGTACTCGCGCCAGAGGTTCTGCTCGACGTCCTTGATCTTGCCCTGGAAGCCCGACATCATCCTCTCGATCGTCTTGACGGCCGCGAGGAGGTTCTTGCTGAAGCCCGGCAGCATGGTGGTGACGGTCTCGAGGGACGGCAGGGCGCGGCCGTTGATGAGGCTGTTGTCGTGGGCCCAGTCGGTGCCGCACAGGGACGAGAGGCGCGTCCACAGCTGCAGGAGGAGGTTGTTGCGCTCCGTGAGCTGCTCCTTGAGGCTGGCTTCGAGCTGGAAGATGCGCCGCTTGTCCTGCGCCTTGGCGTTCTCGAGCTCGATGATGCGCGAGTCCTGCGACGTGACGGTCCGGGTGACGTGCTGGTGCGTCTTCTGGAAGGTCTCGTACTGGTGCTTGGTGTTGCGGTGCGCCTGGCGTTCCTTCTCGAGCTGCTCGGCCAGTTTCCTAGACTCCAGGCTGTGGGACTCGAGGAGGGCGTCGCGCTGCTTGATGATGCGCTCCTTCTCCACGAGGGACGACTTGGTCGAGTCGAGCTCGCGGGTCGTGTTGTCCAGCTCTTGCTGGAGCTTGGCGATGGACTTGAGGATGCTGGACCTCGTGCCGTTCAGGTCACCGAGAGCCTCGCGCAGGTTGTTCTCCAGCTCCTGCAGCCTCTCCTTCCACTCCGCGGCCTCGACTTCCCGGCTGGTGAGGTTCTTCCGCAGGCGCTTAGCCTCGTCCTTCGCGGCAGACATCTCGCGGTTGAGCTCGTTGACGAACTGCTGCACCTCTTCCTTCTCGCGGTTGGCCACGATCTCGCGCTGCCGCCTCTCCGTAGCAAGCCGCTGGTCGAGCTCCCGGACGCGGTCCTTCTCCTCGCGGATGGTCTGCTCGGCGTTGGCAATGGCTGCCTCCAAGTCTCCGATGCGGATCTTGTCGCTCTCCTGTTCTTCTCGCAGGAAGGCAATCTCCCCCTGGCTCGACTCCTGCTGGACCTGAAGGCGGTTATTCTTGTCGTTCGCCTCGAGCAGTTTCGCCTCGAGCTCCTCGAGCTCCTTGTTGGCATCTGCCAGGTCCTGCTCGAGTTGCTGGATCTGCCTGAGCTTGTTATCCTGCTCGTCCTCGATCTGCACCAGCGCCTCGCTCATCTTGCGCATTTCCTCTTGCAGGGCTTTGAAGTTCTCGGTCCGGTCGTTGAGGTCGAGCTGGAGGCGCTGTATCTCCGCATCGCGCTGATCGTTCCCGTCCTCGAGGTTGTAGATGTCCTCCTGAGCCTCCTGCCGTAGATCCTCGAATGCAGCCATCAGCTCTTGGTGTGCAGCATCGAGCGTCTGGTAATCCTGCAAGGCCTCGTCACGCTCGGCCTGGAACGTCATGACATCGTTATGGGCAACCTGCAAGTCCTCCTGCAGCGCGTCAATCAGCTCCTCGGCCTCCTGCTTGGCCGCCGCCGCAGTCTCGATTTGCTTTTCGAGCGCCTTGAGCTCCCGCTGGAGGTCCTGCTTCTCCAGCTTGAGCTCGTTGTTCTTGTCGCGCAGCTCGGCCAGCTGCTCCTCCAGCTCCTCCCGTTCGGGATCGTCCTGGACCATACCGGTGATCCGGGTACCACCGCTCGCGCGGGACTGCGACCTCTCGTGGACGCCCGCGCGGGAAGCTGATCGCTCGAGGATGCTATCGACCGTGGAAGGCGCCGGTCCACCACGCCGCTGGGACATCTTCAGGTCTTCTATCTCTTGGGTGAGCCGCTCTCTCTCTTTATTCCTAGAAGTGAGCATCGATGCCTGCGCACCAACTTCCTTTCTTAGCTCGGCATTCTCGTGACGGAGGTGTGAATTTTCTTGGCGAAGTTCATCGACGAGTGTGCTGGCATTGCTCATAGAACCACCGTTTGCATCGATCTCGTTGGAGAACGACGAGACGGGCCGTGTAGGTGATGCTGGTCGGTGGGCCGGCTTCTTCGTGATGTTGTAGATGTTCGTAGTGTGGTGCATACCACCGCCAAGTGTCGTATTCTCCTGTTTGAGGCGGCGGATCTCCTCCTTCAGACGGTTGTTTTCTTCGTCCGCCTGTAACCGCCTCGCCTCCTCTTGCTCATGCAGGTCTCTCCACACGTCGACCTCCTCCTGTCGCCCGAAGTTCTCTCCAGTCCTCTCGCCCAGCGACTTGAGCACCTCGGCCATGCGACGTTTCTCCGCCTCCTTCTGCATGTTCTCGGACCGAAGCCTCTCAACCTCTGTGACGTACTCCTCCATGCGTTCCCGAAGGTAGACCAGCTCCTCCTCTCGCTCCTGGGCCTCTTGGTCGTACGCGGCGCTCTCGTCGTCCGACACGCCACTCTTAGCGGTGCCGGGACGCTCGTCGTCGTCCTTGAGCTGCTTCTCCAGCTCCTTGACCCTGCGCCGCAGGACCTTGTTGTCCCTCTGCAGCACGGCGAGCCCGGTCTTCAGCTCGACGTTCTCCGAGATCATTTCCTTAACACCTTCTTCGGAGAGCTTGTCGAGCCGGTCGCTCAGGAACATGACCTTGAGCTTCAGGTCGAAGTTCTCCTTGCTCAGCCGCTCGATCGTGCTGCTCTGCTCCTTGAGAGTGAGGTTCTTACCCCCATGGCGGCTGGAATGTGTGCCTGTACCGCTCACAGAGCCGAATTCGGAGGGCTTTCGTGGCGTGGCGAGGCCGCTCTTCGACCTGTATTCTTTGGCGAGCGACTCGGGGACGTGGACGTTCCGCACATGGCGCGCAATGACCGTGTCGGTGGGCGCAGTCAGCGATGTGGAGTTGCGCTTCGCCTTGGGAGTCTGCAGTAGATCTTCATCAGTACGCACGTCGTTGGTCCTCCTCGGAGACTCGTCCAATGTTTCGAGATTTCTGTAGCCCAGCGGGGTTGAGGTCGAGTCGTGCAGTTCGTCGATTCCACTAGCCATGCTTCCCATACTGATAGACCGCGACAGGATATTGCTCGTGCTGCGAGACAGGGTCATGGCTGGGAGAGCGCCTCCGGATTGCAGGGCGTAGTCGGCACCCAATCCAACGGTGACATCACTCTCATTATCGGTAGTAAACGAAGAGACAGATGATCGTTGGCTGGTTCCTCTGCTGCGCAGATACTTGGGTCGCTTGCCATACCGCAATGCGAAGCCAGGTGTGCTCCCCGCGTCCGCGCTGCCCTTGTTTAAGCTCTGGTCGGAGCTCATGCGCCTTAGAGTTTCCGACGCCACAGATAAGCGTTCGGATGGAATGGATGACTCGTCGTGGTAAGGTTCGGTGCCTTGAGCATCTTCGGCTGAAGCTTGTTTCGTCGTATTTTGGTCTGAGCCAGCGCTCGCTGCCGACACCGTTCTAGAAATAGTGCGGGCAGCGGCAGCGGCGGTCGGCGAGGAGGAGAAGGCCTCGAGAGCGGACGTGTTACTACTCGCGTTCGTCTCGTCGTGAGTGGTTGTAGTTATTGAAGGGTGGGATTCGTCCTGGTTGGTGGTGGTTGTGGTCGATTGTTGGGTCGAAGTTCGTTCAGGCAGAGCTTGCGAATCTTCTTGGTGTGACTCTTCGTGCTCGCTGAGGTCGGCCAGAGTTGGCTTCTGCGACAGTGTTATAGATGGCTTTTTGGAAGGAGAATCGAAAAGGAACGTGTCGTCGGCGCCATTGTTAGACGTAGGGATAGGGCTGAGTGGTGCGGTGAAGCTAGACTCGATCTCCTGCAGATGCTGTCGCACAGCTAGCTCGGCCTGGGAGTCGGAGTGTTTCCCGGGATCTATGCTTTGACCATCATAGTAACTGCTGTCAGGGCCATTCGCGGCGGGAGGGTGCAGAGGAGGTATGTTCTCTTGTTTGAGCTTCGCGCTCTTGGTGTCGGCCAACGGTTGAGCGTGCGTCTGGTCGTCCAAGCTTTCCTTCAGTGGAGATGTTGCGCCGTCCTCGAAGCTACCAGACGCCTTGCGGACGATCGCAGTTGGCGGCCGTGAAGGAGACCGCGAAGGAGACCGCAGAGGGGATCGTCTCTGATTCTCGTCGTTGTCCATTGTCTTGGGTCGAGCCAGCGAGGGACGAGCGGTCCGCGGCGAAGATCAGTGGCAGATCATCCGTGCCGGCAATGTAACGGCAATAATGTGGTCGCGGCTGGTAGGTGATGATTATAGGTAGCGGTATCGCCGTCGTGTCGGTCGTGCCAAAGGTGACTGGCTGGTCGAGATGTTCTCAGGCTACGAGAGGTTGTCTTGGGCGCGCGAAGACTATCTCCAAGCCAAGACTTAGCGTGTTCCCCCCCTGGTTTGGTCAGAAGACACCCCTGCACGTTGCTATGACAGCCAAGAATACGACCCAATGGCAGCCCCTGGAGGTTTATCCAAAGCGGTGGATCGCCGCTGGACCGTTGAAAAGGGAAAGGAAATGGAAGTCGACTTCTGGTGATGACCCAGCTCCACGTCGGATGCAGGGGAAGGCAAGGATATCCGGGAAGAAGAACGAAAGCCACAGCACAGCTTACAGCACAGCTAGACGTGTCAAACACGCGATTTGTTGATACGGATGTTGGTTAGAAACGCTGCTGCAGGTTCACATTTATCAAAGATACCCGTGTCGATGCAGAGAGGGCAAGAATGAAGCTACGGAGTCTTTGACCTATGTGTACAAGGTCGATATATTGAATTCTCACAATTGTACGCGTTGAAACTTGTCATGGACGATTTAAGATTCACCGACTCCCTCAGGAACTCACCAAGCACAAATGGGACGTGAATGTCAGGCACAGGTGAAGCTGAACGCGCACAGGCCGCGCTTTTGGCTCGGATAGCTCGAGGGGTGAAGTGGGGCTGGGACTGCTCCTGCCCTAAAATTCCCAGATATGAGCCGTTATCGTTATCGGATGTCTTATCGGTCCTGGATAAGACGACAGTATGATGAACTGGCGGATGTCCAGAACAGTTTCACATGCCATCACCAACCTCTACACTACGTGTACGGTACGCAGGTTATTTCACATATCGTCTTCTGCTGTTGGTATTGCGTGTATTTTAAATAGTCACTCAGGTGGTCATTGTCAATTGCGAGACGCCCACTTGCAATTGCGAACATCGGTTCCTTCCACATGGACTAGCAGACATCCGCACTAAGGTACCGCATAGTATCATGAAGACGAGATGCCGGCACAAAGTTTGGTCTGACTGAGCCAGTCATGCAAACATGAACCTTACCTAGCTTACTACACGTGTAGAGAAATCAACTTCATTTGTCTCCTGGCGATATTGACCATCAGTACGGTAGTCGCCCGGGTGTTTCCAAGGGTCTGCTGCCAAGGTTGGCCGGAGCTCGACGGTTGACAGTACACATAATACTACCGATCTTGCTGGGCGGACTATCAACGTCCCTTACCGTAGTACTCCCTCGATTCCCACGTGCAATTGCAGAATGGTTTGCATATTCCAGATCGATACAGGGTAAGCATCCCGTTCGTCCAAGTGAAACAACTTCCATGGACGAGCCGCTCCATATGACGTAGCTTCCGTAGTGCAAACGACACTCAACCCCTCCACAGACACCCCACTTCCGCAGACAACCACCCACTGGACCCTGAACCTATGACGGTATGCGGAGGATTAAAAGAGCAGTGATAATGGGAGGAAACATGTTTGGGCGACAGGCACGACATCCGCTTGCCAAGGAAAGGGTCCGTCGGACTTGATGTAATCTCCTTCTCCACAGCCGCTCAAGGCTGCTATATAAATGCAGTCCATCGTCTCCCAGCCGTCTTGACTCTCTCCCTTCATCAAACCATCAACCAAACTAAACCTTCCAACTCAATTACAAGATCAATCCAAACCAACCCCAACCTATCAAACAAACCAACCCATTCAACCATGGACTCCATCACCGGCAACACCAACACCACGGGTACCTCCAACCCTCTGACCGGCAACGCCCAGGCCGGCGGCCAGCAGAAGGACTACGGCGACAAGGCCTTCGACACCCTCGCCAAGAAGTCCGGCCACAATGTCGACGCCAACACAAGCGAGAAGATCACGGACGGCGCCCGCGGCCTCTTCGAGAAGGCTACTGGGTTAGTATTTCCCTTGCCCCCCTTCGGCTCCAATGGCACGCAGAAGCTGACATGTGCGTGTGCGAAACAGCAAGAAGGTCGACCCCAAGTACTCCAACTAAGATGGAGATGACACGAGGGATAAGTGTATGACTACGTGGAAATGGACGGGATCGGCGTTGCTCGCGAAGGGCTGGATTGGAATGACCTGATACCTTGATTGCGTATGCAATAAATGCTACACATCAATGAAATGAACTTCTGAACTACTACTTTGCGTTGTCTTCTACTGCGCGTGCACTCCGTTGTCTGTCCGTCTGACTATGGTGATCACTGCTGTTCAACTGTGACCATCCTGCTCTCGTTTGTGGTCTAAACATAATGTCGTACTCCCAAAGCACGACACGGCACTCCTTGTACCCGTACCAAGATGTTCCGTCGCCATCGCGAGACACCACTTCCGTTATAGCTCCATTATATCATGTGTTCCATCAACATGGCAAACATGCTCCAGAACGCCGGTCCCATGCAAAAAGTAGTCCCGCATCATCCACGATGCCACCAGCCGCACTTCAAATCATAATACAGTCGTAAACATCGCAGCACTAATCCAACAGACCTTCTTCCCCCCTCCTTATCCTCAGACTACTCCCCAGGAACTACCTATCATCAGCAAAGACCTGATAAGCCATAATCATAATCCAAAGCAAAAAGATGGCCCCCACGAGCCCAAAGGAGAACACCGCCTGCCAGCTCTGGCAGATGTTCCTCTGCTCCATCCACGCCAGCGTCTCGAGCGTCTGCCCCTTTGGGCTCTGGCTGAACACGGCCAGGTTGCAGCTGCTCGAGACGCTCCCGCTGGGGCCCCACAGCTGCACCGAGACGACGATGAGCCCCACCAGCCAGAGCACGAAGAGGATGAAGCCGCCTATCATCACTATGCTCGGCAGGAGCCGGCGCTGGTAGATCAGCCACAGGAGCAGGAGGACGAAGGCGATTGTCAGGGAGCCTACTACTATGTAGTAGGAGAAGTACCTATGGGACATGTTAGGGACAGAAGGTGTGAAGGGGGAGGGTAACAAGGATGAGGTAAGGGGACTTACCATGGCACGGCTAGTAATAGCTGCTGCTGGACCTGGATGAAGGTGGCGAAGACGCCGATGATGGTCGAGGCGGCGATGAGCATTATCAGCATCCATATGTTGAGCTGCAGGGCCGGCCAGTGGTACCTGTGGACGTGGCCGACCCGCCGCTCGAAGACGAGGGAGCCGCTGGCTGTTGTGTCGGATGCCATTGTGTGATGTGGTGGTGGTGCCGAGTGTACGGTCTTGAGGTATGGATCGAACGTTGGGGTTGTTTCGGCCTCGCAGTGGTCGTCAGATGATGCCCGGCTTCAGGAGTGAGGAGCATGCGCTTTGCTCTGCCGGTCGAGGTATTTTTAACTTGCGCTGTCGGTCGTCGCGGTGTCGCGGTACGGGATAGGTATCCTCTGATTTCGCGATAGATGTCGAGACTCTGTCAAAAACTGGCACGGTAGTGGCCCTTATAGCAAATATCGTAGAGTCGACCCAGGGACGTCGGCGTGTTGTGATACTATTTGTCGTCCAGTCGAGTTACTCAGTCCCGAATCCGCGAGCTCTCGGCTCGCTCCCAAGATTATGCGAATTGAAACCTCAGGAGAATCGGCAGACCGCTCTGCTATTCCGCAACTCGAGATATCTCGTCGATCGTACTGAGGCCTAACTTTGTGACGTTGGGCGAGAAGTTACCGGTACTGCTGCCACGTCGAGGTGGAGCTCCGTGGTTGGTTGACCTGGCGACGCACGCCGATTGGGCCGCGATGCGAGTTTCCCGCCCTTGTGTCTCCTCGACTGCGACTCAATGCTTTGTCTGGTTTATCGGTCGCGGATATCTAATCGTCCTGGAAGGTATCGAGATGCCTTTGATGCGACAGAGTAGGAATTGGAGCTTCCCCCCAATTAGAGTTTGAGACAGAGAGCAGATGTTGAGACAAGGACAGAGTGCTCGGCAGGGCGGTGGGGTGAGACTTCCTTGGGATGACGATTGGAAAGTGGAAGTGGATGTGGCAGGGGGATCCCGCGAAATCGCGTGGCTGGCCCAGGAACGCCGGTACCTGGCGCACGGTCCACTCCCACCACTTTGGCCTTGGCGTTGACATTGCCGCGAGGTACCTTGATTCTGCTCCAAACTGTCTGTCTCTTCAGCTCGCGAAAAGTGAAGCTATTCCCACCTGTGTGTCTGGAGCAAGTCTCTGGATACCTATGCTCAGGTAGAATAAAAAAAATAAACATTGGTATTCGCAAAAGTAACCTATATGAATCTATCCCCTACGCTTCTACAGCCCCCCAAGCACCACCACCCGGACTCTGGATAATAACCCTGTCCCCCTGCCCAAGCTTCGTAGTCGCCTTCGCTCCAAGATTGATGACATCCGTCCGCCCACTATCAGGATCCCTCCTCACCACCAGATTGACTCCAGCAGCCCCCTCCCCACCGCCCTCCATACCATACGGCCGTCTACTCCTCCTCTCACTGAGAATAGAGCACTGCACCGGAACCCGAAACTCGATCTCCCTGACCGTGCCATCACCGCCCTTATTCCTCCCCTTCCCACCCGACCCAGCCCGGAGCTCAAACCTCCTCAGCACGCACGGATACCGCTTCTCAAACACCTCCGGGTCCGTGATCCGCGTATTCGTCATGTGAGTGTGCACGCCACTCTGCCCCTCCCAGTCCGGTCCCGCCCCCGCCCCGCCAGCAATGGTCTCGTAGTACCCGAACCCGTCCCTGTGCTCGCCCGTCGCCGGGTCCTTCCCGCCCGTGCCGAAGGTGAGGTTGTTGCAGCACCCCTGGCTGGCGGCCGCCGCCCGGAAGGCCCTGAGCACCACGTCCGTCACGCGCTGGGAGGTGAGGACGTTGCCGCCCACGACCGCCAGGCCGGCGGCCGGGTTCAGGATGGTGTTTTCGGGAACCACGATGTCGATGGGCGCCAGGCAGCCCTGGTTGAGCGGGATGGACGACGCGACCAGCGCCCTGAGGCAGTAGATGATGGCCGAGTGCGTGATGGCCAGGGGCGCGTTGGTGTTGCCCAGCACCTGCGGCCCGGTGCCGGTGAAGTCGAACCTGGCGCTGCCGTCGTCGGGCTTGATGGAGACGGTCAGCGCGATGGGGGTCCCGTCGTCCATGTAGTCTACTGCCGTCAGGGGCTCGGCGCCGAACTTCTCGACGGTCGACTTCATCAGCTCCCTGACGGCGCTCTCGGCCGTGTTCTGGATGGCGTACATGTACCGATGTACGCATGCGAGTCCGAACTCGGCGATCAGGGCCTTGATGAGGGTGATGCCCTTGACGTTGGCGGCGATCTGGGCCTTGAGGTCGGAGATGTTGTCCTGCAGCTTGCGGGTGCCGGAGCAGCCCTCGTGGCGGGCTGGTTCCTCCAACAGCAGACGGCGGACCTCGGCTTCGTCGAATCGGCCGGCCGAGACGAGCTTGGTCGACTCGATGGCCGCGCCTTCTTGCCACAGGGCGGAGGAGGTGGGTGGCATTGAGCCCGGGAGGATGCCACTTGATTTCTCGAGTTAGCTACAGTGCTTCTTTTTCTTTCGCGCCTGGAAAAAAAAGGAATACTTACCCAATATCCGCGTGGTGTCCACGGCTCGCAACGTAGAAGGCGATCGTCTCGCCATCAAAGACGGGCGTGATGACGGTGATGTCCGGCAAATGCGTGCCTCCGCAAGACGGATGATTTGACACTAGGACATCGCCATCCCGCAACTTCCCTTCCCACAGCTTATGCTGGTATCTCACAGCAAACTGCATCGAGCCCAGATGGACCGGGACGTGAGGCGCGTTGGCCACCAGCCCTCCATCGGGGCTAAAGATGGCGCAGCTGAAGTCCAGGCGTTCCTTGATGTTGGTCGAAACCGCCGTCTTCTGCAGCGTGCGGCCCATCTGCTCGGCGATAGACATGAATCTGTGCCCGAAGATGGACAGCTGGATGGGGCTGAACTCCTCGTCGGACTGCTTGGAGGCGGACACCTCGTTCGCGGCGCGGTCGATGACGACGTAGCTGTCGAGGATAGTCGCCGTCGTGGCAGGCGCGACGACGATAGTCTGCGTTTTGTCGATGACCAGCGCCGGGCCGGAAACCCGCGCACCAACAGGCAACGACTGCAGCTCGAAGATGGGCGTGTCGACTCTACCGCGATCGGCAAAGTACACGGAGCTGGTGCCGCTGTACATGGGCGTCGCGACCTCGCCACCGCCGACCTCCCGCATCTGCGCGTAGGGGCTCTTGACGCCCTTGGCGTGCGCGGCACCGATGGCCCTGACGCGGACATCGTCGACCAGGATCGGCTTGTCACTGAACAAGAACCCGAACTCCCGCTTGTGCACCTTCTCGAACTCGCTCTTGAAGTCCCAGCCCTCGCCTTTGAGGATCATCAGACTGCTGCTCGAGCCGGAGTACCTCATGTTGAGATACGTGTCGAACTTGATCTGCTCGAGTGCAAAGCCCTGCTCCATCAGCTCCAGCGCCGCCTGCTTGGCGAGCTCCTCCAGCTGCTCTTGGATCTGGTCCGCGGACTCCGGGGAGTAGGTGAGGGCAGCAGGGCGCTGGATCTCGTGCACCACGTCCGCGAGGCTCATGCCGTACGCGGACAGGATGGAGGAGTACTTGTGGATGATGATCCGCGAGATACCCAGCACCGCAGCCACCGAGCAGGCGTGCTGGCCGCCCGCGCCGCCGAAAGAGGCAAGGTGGTGCGCAGACGCGTCGTAACCCCTTGCTTCTGTCAGAGCCCTGATGGGGCGAGCCATGCCTTCGTCGGCGACCTTCAGGAAGCCCATGGCGACCTCCTCTGCCGTAAAAGGGGAGAAGCCGGCCGCTTGTCTCTCGACGTTGATCTCGTCCGTCAGAGCCAGGAACTTGGCCTCGGTCACCTCCCGGTTGAGAGGCTCGTTCTCCTTCGGCCCGAAGACCTTGGGGAAGTACTCCGGCAGAAGCCTGCCGAGGAACAAGTTCGCGTCGGTGACGGTGAGTGGCCCCCCCTTCCTGTAGCACGCCGGTCCGGGATGAGCAGATGCCGACTCCGGTCCGACGTTGAAGAGGCCGTTCTTCCAGGTCAGGATGGAGCCACCGCCCGCAGCCACGGTGTGGATGTCCAGCTGCGGTGACTGGATAGCGATACCCGCCGTCGTCGTCTCGAACACGTGGTCGTACGTCCCCGCGTATCTCGAGACATCAGTGCTCGTACCACCCATATCGAAGCCGATGGCCGGGACACGCTCCTCGTCGTCCCAGGACGTCTGCGCATAGCCCACAACACCGCCAGCCGGCCCGGACAAGATGGCCTTCAGACCGCTAAACCTCCTGTAATCCACCAGCCCGCCGTCGGACTGCATGAACTCGATCCTGGCCTGCTGCGACTCGAACCCGCCCCGAAAATTGGCGCTGATGGAATCGATGTACTGCTTGATGACGGGGGTCAGGTACGCGTCCGCGACGGCCGACATGCCGCGCGGCACGACGTTGATCATGGGCTGCACGGCGGACGAGAGCGTGACGGAGAAGCCCATCCGGGCGGCCAGCGAGCCGACCGCGATCTCGTGCTCGGGATATGCGTACGAGTGCACGAAGACGACGGCCAGGGAGCGGAAGCCTTGGTCCCACAGCCTCTGCAGCTCGGACTGCACGACGGCCAGATCCGGCCTGGCCAGGATGCGGACCGTCTCGCCTGTTATGGCGGTTGCGAGCTCCGCGTCGTCGGCTGTGGGTGTGGTCTTCTTGTTGTCCGGATCCTCGGTGTAATCCTCCATGGTTATCCGCTCGTCGACCTCGACGACCTGCTCGTAGAGCACCTCGGGCCGCATGATGGACAGATCAAAGATGTTGGGCCGGCTCTGGTTGCCGATAGCCAGTAGATCCCGGAAGCCCTTGGTTATGAGCAAGGCTGTGCGCTCACCTTTCCGCTCCAGGAGGGCGTTTGTGGCCACTGTCGTGCCCATTCTGATCGACTCGACATGGTACAGGTCCAGCAGCTCGCCTCTGGGATGCGGTTGGCCCGTGGCCAGTTCTAGGATTCTCCTGATGCCTTCTGTCGGGGCATCTTTGTAGTTTGCCGGGTCGACGGACAGGAGCTTTAGGATGATATCGTCCCGCCCGGGGATGGATGCGTGGACGTCGGTGAAGGTGCCGCCTCTGTCGATGGCGATCTTTATTTGGAGGGACTTGACCGTCATTGTTGTCTATGTGGGATCTGACGAGGGAATGGGTCAAGATGCTAATATGCGAGATCTTCAACTGTCCACTCTGGAAGGGGTATATGCGGACAGGATGAGACAGAGAAAGACTGATTGGATACGAAAGATGGTATGAGGCACTTCTGAACTTTGGAGAGGACTTCCTCTCAGGTTTTATCTGATAAGTCACACAAAAGAGAAAGCTACTGCGTGAGCTTCGGTCGGGCACGCCATTTGCAGTCGCTAACGTAAAACATCAACTTCTCCAGTCTTCTCGGATAGCGACAGCGATGCGCTCCTCCATACCAAGGCACCGACTATCGCAAATGGGTCCAAGGGGTCGCTATCGCCACGCGGAGACGCGGTCAGCCCACAGAACATGTCTCCCCGCAATTCTAGCCTGGAAAGAGACATGTTCGTTCGCTTGCCGACGTCGCATAGTCTCCGTACGGCTTTCGTCCGGCTGTGATTACTGTGGAAGGTGTCAAATCGCTGAAGATAGCCGGGCAGTCTGTCTGTCAGACCGGGCGATCAGTAGGGGAGTTTCTCCTATGCACCGGGGACGCTGTCCGCTATCTAGTCCCAGGTTATGATCGACGACAGGGATGAAGGACTCCGTTCCCGACGCGCACAAAAAGTGGATCGACAAAGAGATGTTGGTGATCCACGCCCACGGTGTAGATATATCTGATCGGACCACTCTGCAGGCCGGCAGGGGCATTGTCAATCCACAGCCTCTCTGAGCCGACCCAAGCCAGATAGGCGAAAGGTAGCTATCAACAGAGAGCCGTAGCCGGGTTAGATATGTAGGTCAGGTTTAAGGGGTCACAGCTCCATGTTGCTTTCCACAATGTAGGTAATATCTCCATTTCGCCGTCACTCCGTCACTACCCCGGACCAGTTTCCCCAGAGTCTCATCTCCACCCTTGAGCTGCATTCTCAGTTGTCCATCGAAACCGCCCAGAATGTCATCCGAGTCTCTCACAACAGGCCTCTCGGTCCGCCTGGCCTCTCGCTCCGGCGACCTCAACACCGTGACAGCCGGCCTGGCCCCCTCCCACCTGCAAGCAAACCTCATCGTCCTCCCCTCCCGCTACGCGTCCGACTTCCGCCTTCTCTGCGCCCGGAACCCGGTGCCTTGCCCTCTGCTAGCCGAGTCCTCCTCGCCCGGCTCTTTCTCCTCTCTCAGACCCCACCTCACTGCCTCCGACGGGACTCCAGTCGACGTAGCCCAGGACATCGACCTCCGGCGCGATGCTCCGGCCTACCGCGTCTACCGCGACGGCAAGTTGGTCTCCGATCAGGAGCCGAAGGACATCGTGTCGGAATGGACGGACGACCACGTCGGCTTCCTGATAGGCTGCAGCTACAGCTTTGAGACGGCACTGCACCGTGCAGGCCTCACGCCGCGGCACGTCACTTTGAACCGCAACGTGGCGATGTACCGCACCACCGTGCCCCTCTGTCCGGCGGGCATCTTCACCGGCGGGACGTATGTGGTGTCCATGCGTCCTTACCGACCGTCGGAGATCGAGAGAGTCAGAGACGTGACGCGGCCGTTCGTGCAGACGCACGGTGAGCCCATTGCTTGGGGGTGGGAGGGCGCGAAGCAGCTTGGGATAGAGGAGATCAGCAAGCCGCAGTGGGGAGATGTGGTGGTGGGATTGGATGGGAAGACGGTGTTTACTGAGGAGGACGAGGAGTTCGTGCCTGTGTTCTGGGGGTGTGGTGTCACGCCGCAGAATGCTGTTATGATGGCGGGTCTGGAGGGGACGGTGATGGGACATGCGCCGGGGTATATGATTGTCTTGGACGTGAGGGAGGAGGTTGTATTTTCTGCATAGTAGCGAGGTTGTATGTTGCTTGTCTAGAAGCGCAAGCATATCATCAATATTATAGCATCACTTCAATCAGGCAAAGCCATAGATTATATTATTAAAGGGTGATAATCCTATTTTGAATCACCAAAGATAGGGGGCCAGATCGTAATTCTGATCTAAATCAGAGTTTATAAACCTCTAAGAGCTACTACAGCCCCTTTATTTCGTGCTGGATAAGTATATATTTACGATATTCTCTGCTTATACCCAATATATGCCGAAACTACCTTGACGAGGTGCTACCGTCGACAGTATCTGAATTGAGAATGGGTCATCCCCTAGACACAGTCTGTAGGAGAGAAATGTGGTCAATGAATGTAGGTATATCATCAGTATCATATGCTATCTAAAGGATCCGAAAGCAAAGGAGCCCACCACCCAGTGCTAAAAGCAGACGCGCCGCACCCAAAACATGCCCAAGATCTTATGACCTCCCAAGCCTAATGACCTCCAAAGTATCGCCCTCCCGAAGACCTCAAGATAGCCAAGCACCTCATGTATTCACATTCTCATCCCAAACCCCGTCAACAACCATCTGCGCCGTCTGCGTCCACTGCCGCAGATCGAACCCAGCATCCACAGCCGGATTCGCGAACCCCTCCTCCCAAAGCCCAAAGTCCGTCCCGTTACTCATAGTCTCGTCCCAAAACGGCTCCCTCAACGCATTCTCGTGCGCCATAGAGAAGATCGGCATGTCCACATCCTTGCCGTTGCCCTGCTGCTGTGTACCACCAACAGCGTACACCGGTCCACCCCCGACCCCGAGCCCTCCAATCGGCGTCCCCTCGCCCGGCGGCGTTAAGACAGTAGGATGAGCCATCGCCGCCTGCGCAGCGACAAGACTCACCGTCATGGGACTCTGCATGACCCCCGGCGGCACGGGCGAGAAGGCATGCGCGCCGCTCGGGAACAGCGCCATGGGTTGCGGCCGCACCACGTGCTGTGCGTATCCTCCCCCGCCAGGAACAATAACATTCCTCAGATGCGCGAGCAGCTCATACCGCGCACCCATGTGACTGTTCCCCCTCTCCGCCATGCCCCTCAGCAGATCCAACCCGGCATTCATGGCCGCCGTATTGGACGGATTCGTCGGGAACGCCACGCAGGCCATGACCAGCACGATCGCGGCGCTGAAGATGTGCTCCCCGTCCATGTACCCGTACGTGGCGACCAGATCCCTCTGCGCCGCAATGGCCATCATGTTGATCGTGTCCTGCGCGGCGGACACGCACATCTCGATGACCCGCACGGTCGTCTGGGACAGGCCCTCGCGCCAGTCCCGCTCCTTGGCGGCGGGATCCGCCCGTATCCCGCCCAGCCGCTTCTGGACGACGTGGAACAGCAGCGGGCGGGCGGTCATGTTGATGCACTGGTAGTAGTGGCTGAAGGTGCTCACGCTCTCGCGCGAGATGGACAGCTTGGCCGGGTCGAAGCGCAGCTCGTCCGGCAGGTCGCGGTTCCAGTCCGACAGGGAGAGGATGATCTTCTGCACGCTGGCCATGAGGCGCCGGCCGGACTTGGGCGTGATGCGCCGGTAGATGAGCTTGGTCACCTCGCCTAGGATGCGGGAGACGACGGTGTAGTGCCGCAGCACGACGGCGGGGCAGTACTCTGCCTCGCCTGGGAGTTTGGAGGGGAGCTGGACGCCGATGTCTTCCTGTCCGGCAGTTAGCAACGGCATGTCGTTGGACGAGCAAGTTATCTCGCCACAAAGTTGACTCATTAGAGGGTACTCACGTCCTGTATTGTAACTGGATTCCCGCTCTTGATCGACAGAATCCTGTCCAGACTGTAGAGACTCCACCAGACCCTCCGTCTATGTTCCCTCGACACCTCGTCGAGCTCCGTCTCCTGGCCGCGACTAGACACCTCCTGGTGCAGGCCGAGCGAAATCGCCATCCGCATCGCCATACCGATATACAAAAACGCAGCATCCCTCCTGTTCATATTCTGGAAAAAGTACCCCATAAGCGCCAGCGTCTCGACGCCCAGTATCGACCCTTCCTCGTGCGGATCAGGGAGCAGCTGCAGCGCATGAGTAAAATACTCGAACCCCGGCGGGCCCTTGAAGTCGATCCACTGGTTGACGCTGTACAGCTGGCCAAAAGCGAGGATCACTAGGACCTTGGCGTACGACAGACAGGCGTCCTTGTCGCTCAGGTCCGGGGGTCCGCGACGGGCTTCGATGAGGAGCGTCTCGAAGGTGTCCGGGTCGGAGAAGGCGAAGATGGTGCCGATGTAGGTGTACTGGGCCGCGAACAGGCGCCGGCAGATGTCCAGGGGAGGCAGGCGGGCGTGGACGGCCAAGAGCTCTCGCCTTGAGGGGAGAGCACCCGGCTCGTAGAAGTTTGGGTTGAGGTCTAGGCTGCCGTCGTCGCCGTAGAAGCCGCTTAGCTTGCGCATGGAGCGGAGGAAGTTGTCGGCGTTGCCCGGGCCCTTGAAACCTGCAGTTCATGTTAGCGGAGGACAGACCCTGGACACAAAAGAACGACGATGCAACAGAATGACCAGATGACACGACAATAATCAGGCACAGGAAAGATCCCGAATACAAGTACGGCCGGTAGTACTGTCAAGAGCAAGAGTCAAGCTGGTACAGAACCATCGATCTTGGGGGACAATGGATTGAGGTCACAGGCACTCAGGGGTAAAAAGCAGTGAGAACATACTGGTCGAATGCCGGTCGACGGTCAACTGGTTGAACGGCTCAAGAAGCGGATGCTCGTCCTCGAACTCTTCATCATTTGCATACTCGTCGCTGGTGGTCCTGCGAGATGGACCTGCCACTGCCCGATTCCGGGTTACTGTGTCTGGCGCGCCCTCGTAGGCCTTGACCTTCTCCTCGAGGAGCCTCAGGTAGCTGTCCATGCGTCAGTACCGCCCACCACATTCTCGTGACACTAAAGTGACAAACCTCTCATTGACGGTGATCTTCCGTGCCTCCTCGTAGATACACTCGAACCCAGCATCCCGACACCGCGAGCACTGCGGCCTGTGCTTTGAGCAGTACGACCGGCGCTGGCGACAGCGGAGACATCTACATCCACCGTCAGAATCACATCCATCTTTGACGACATGGGCATGAAGACTCACGCAACCGGCCTCAAGGACGCGGGCTCGGATCCTGAGACCGACGACGGGGTCGGCGACGTCGAAGAAGCCATGTCGTCTCCTCTCCCTTTCCCTTGCTGGAGTCAAATCCGCTCAGTGCCTTCAGGGGGTCGAACTCAACAAATCGATCAGGTAACGAAAACCGGGGTAAAACTGGAGTATCGGAGCTCTGGACCCATGGAAGGAAGCGGGTCTCATTTGCCTCTTGATAAATGTTTCTCTCGGCTGGCTGCCTCTATCGCCATGAGTGTCTTCTGAGCCTCAAAGTCTCTCCCGCAAGGCTTCCACGATAGTGCAGGGTGAGTGAGGCTGCACGTTATGCAAGCTGCGCGATCACCGAAGGGGTTGCAATATTTGGAACTGCGGGGAACGAGCTGACTACGGTAGTGAACCACGAGGCATATCTGGCCTACTAGTCAGTAGAGTGTACCGTCAAACAGTGGGCTGAGCCCTGGAAAACTGCCCTGTCCTCGCACCCCTTTGCCGAGGGGATTCTGGTCTTACTGAGATAAGACAGCGCTATCAGTGCGCTATCCCTAGACCGGCATGGATTGCGCAGTGACAACCGTGATCGCCATGACGGTCACGGGGTCCAGGACGAAATGTCCGTGCTGAAGGTTGGCCGGCGTGGGTGGCGATATCAGACCAAGGGAGTGAGCTTAGCAGGCTTAGCCAACGCTGCCAGCCAAGCAGAAAACGGTTTGGAACATGCCGCCTAATCAAGCCGCTGACGGGCCCCGGCTTGGCGGGCTCCATCTGGACAATTCGCATGTCGGAGGGCAACACCGATCTGTCAACCAGCGATACCCTGGTATACGTCGGAAATGCTCGCTCTTGCTGCCATATTGACCTTCTACGGGGGCGGACATGGTACGTCTCTGTTCCATTCCGACCCTCCAGGAACCACATGGCTCTCCGCACCCGCGGTTCGACGGTGCACCCCGGGATGGTCAGCGACCCAGATATCCGTTATCTCTGCGGGGAGCAACACTGAGGAACAGGGTCTCGGGCAAGGTGCATCAGAAGACTGGGGGATCTTCCAAGTTACGTATTTGTCGCGTTTCTTCGGGACGATGATCTTATCTATCGACCGACTGGCGGGACAAGCGTCTCGGTAAACATGTCTGAGGAAGGAAGATAGATATAATACTCCATGCCGTTGCCACACTATGGTATCACATCTCTAGATTCCTATCCTCTCATCGTGGTGTCGTCTTATTATCGCCTCCTCGTTGAATCGTCTTATCATCGCCTTGTCGTGTCATCCTATCTTCGACTCGTCGTGTCGTCTTATTCTCGCTTCATCGTGACGTTTTATCCTCTCGTCGCATATTGATGACCACAAAAACAATGGCCACCACAACCATAATGGACGAAAAGGTCGGCCCCGGCTCCGACGCCGAGGCAACGTCGACCACCGCCGCAACAGACCTGTACATCGACCCCGTGGCCGAAAAGAAGCTGCTCCTCAAGCTCGACGCCTTCTTCGTCCCGGTGATCATGCTCGTCTACTTGTCCTGCTTCCTCGACCGCACCAACATCGGCAATGTCAAGATCGCCGGCATGCCGAAAGACATCGGCGCCACGACCCAGGAGTTCAGCACCGCCGTCTCCATCTTCTACGCGACCTATGTCGCTTTCGAGGCTCCCTGGGCCATCATGATGAAGAAGCTGACACCTCGCGTGCTGCTGACCACGCTGTGCGTGATCTGGAGTCTGACGACCATCTTCTCCGGCTTCATCACCAACATCGCCGGCCTGTACGTCGCCCGCCTGGTTCTGGGCGCTTGCGAAGGTGGTCTCTTTCCCGGCCTGAACCTGTACCTGACGATGGTATACAAGCGCGAGGAGCAGGCCAAGCGCGTGTCCTACCTCTTCGTCTGCACCGCCCTGTCCGGCGCCTTTGGCGGCCTGCTCGCCTACGTCCTCCTCAAGATGGACGGCGTCGCAGGCTACGCAGGGTGGAGATGGGTGTACATTATTGAGGGAATCGCCAGCATCCTGATCGGCTTCGTGGTCTGGTTCGGCCTGCCCAGCGACCCGTCCAACGCCTACTTCCTTAACGACGAGGAGAAGCGCATGATGCGCGTGCGCGCCCTCCAGCGTGCGCAGTACATGGGCAGTGAGGAATTCAGCTGGAAAGAAATCCTCATAGAATTGAGGGACCCGAAACTATACCTGAGGTCAGTTTCCCCCGTGGCGGAAAAACCCTTCCCCCTTTCAACTTCTTCCACCACCACCACCACCACCACCACCACCCCGATCCCTCCCGTTCGCAGGAAATAGACACTAACCTCCTCGCAGCGGCGCTATCCAATTTATGCAGGACTGTCTTCTCTACGGGTTCAGCACGTTCCTTCCGTCCATCATCACCAGCATGGGATACACCTCGCTCCAAGCGCAGTACATGACCATTCCGGTATACATCCTCGGAGGCTCCATTTTCCTTCTTTTCGCCTACTTCTCGGACCGCTGGACGCTGCGGGCCCCCTTCCTCTTCTTCGCCAACATCTTCGGCATCCTGGGATACATCCTGATCCTCTGCCCGACCTCCAACGGCGTCAAGTTCTTCGGCACCTTCCTGTGCGCCATCGCCGTCTACAACGGGCCCGGCCTGAACCTGACGTGGCTCAACGTCAACGTCGCGCCGCACTACCGCCGCGCCGCCGCCATCGGCTTCCAGCAGACCATCGGCAACACGGCCGGCATCGTCGCGGGCCAGATCTACCGGACCTCGCCCTACGTGCTCGGCAACGCCTTCAGCGTCGGCGCGCTGGGCGTCGCGCAGGTGCTGATCGTGGTCAAGTGGCTGTACATCAGGCGGCAGAACAGTCTGAAGAGCAAGATCGCCAAGGGGGAGATTGAGGACAAGAGGAAGGTGAAGACGGGCGACCGGGAGTTGGACTTCAAGTACCACCTTTGATTTGCGGTGTCGTGTATAGATGAGAGATGGATGGTATTCTGTTTTGTTAGGTGTAACTGGATAGAGAAAGAAGGTGTCTTGATACCCATCCATCAATAGGAGCTTGCCTCGGTCGTTTATATCTTTCGCCAGCTCTGCGACAAGTGAGACTGTGGAGACTGAAGCCTGCGACAATTGGAGAATGTCGTGCCTCACGAGAAGAGCATCGCCAGTATTCACAGAGATGGCGTGATGAACCAGAAACTCCGTTAAATTATTCAGATCCCAACCACTCGGCTGTAGGAACAGGAAAGGCTACTTTATTTGGACTCTGTCGTTCCACCGCTCGTATTCGAGAGCCTTGCAAAGAGGGTCCGTCGGATACGCGATGCTCCTGTGTGTAATCACAAAATGCCATGCAGGATTCTCACGCAGGTGAGATTGCCCTCCTCCCGAATGGTCCAGCACGCCAGCCTTGCATGAGAAGAAAGACCTGTGGCGTCTTCTAGACTTAGAGTTCGACTAAGTACGAGCTATCGATGTTGTGCTCCGCATCATCCAACAGAGAATGCATCAAGCCGGCATCTGTCATGCCCCGACTGTGCAGTTCAGCTCTGCCGCAATAGACCGATCGGGGGCGCATTGGTGCCAAGCTGAGCAATCACCATCTGACGATTTATTTAGCAACAGCGTCTTGGCACGTCAGCCACATGTCTGAATCCAGTTCGCTCCAATGCATGGTCCCTGCTGGGCGCGCTGGCTGCGGCTCAGCCGTTGATGACCGCGTTCGTTCAAGCTTGCCTTTGACCGGGACTCGCGATTCGTCCCACTGGCCCAAGCTACCATAGTACGGCAGAGGCTAGGTACAAGTGTGTGGCAGTGGCTTTTTAGGGCTGACACAGCCCAGTCAGAGCATCCAGGGGGATTTCCTAGTCTGTGTGTTGTGCTGACAAGCTCATCTTAAAAGCTCGGGAAGGATGACAAGCTGAAGCTGAAATAAAAAGGCGAGACGCGACCTCTTTTTCGTTTACTGTTTGACCATTCTTTTCTCTCCAGCGTGTCTGTTCTTTATATCAAAGATTGAAACTGTCGTTTAGATTTAAAAGTCCAATTAAAAAAACCAAAAACCCGCCAAAATGATCGCCAAGACCTTCATTGCCATCAGCCTTCTGGCAGCTGCTCAGGGTATGTCTCCAGCTGGCCACAGACTCCCCTAACCCTCGAATCGCGGGACTAACAAGGTCTCCTTCCAGCCCTCACCATCACCGCCCCCAAGGCCAACGATGCCTGGGACTTCTCCCAGACAAACACGATCGAGTGGACCAGCGTATCCACCGACCCCTCCAACTTCTCCATCGTGCTGGTAGACAACTCGTCCTCCGCAGGCCCGAAGCAGACCGTCATCAAGGACCTGGTCAACACGGCCGACGGCAAGTACTCCTTCAGCAACTTCGTCGCCGCCCCGGGCGACAAGTACCAGATCCGCTTCCTCGGCACCACCGCCACCAACACCGGCATCGTGACCCAGTCCGAGAACTTCAACGTCACCAAGTCCGGCACCGCGCCTAGCACCACTACGTCCTCTGGCCCTACGGCGACGGGCAGCCAGGCTCCGGCCACCACCACGGCCGGCAAGAACGGTGCTTCTACTCTTGCTGCGACGTTTGGTCTTGCTGGTCCCGTCGTTGCTGCGCTGTACATGCTCCTCTGAGTTGAAAGCGAGGAGTGCGAGGGTGGGCGTGTTACTGTACATGAGCAAAGAATATCCAAGGGGATATGGTAGACTTTAGTAGTCAAACTAAACTGAGGGTCGGAATCTGATTCAGGGGCATTTGGCCCGCGACAAGTCCAAAAGGAGTCTCGGCGCTGTATTATGTTGCGAGAAGGCAAGCAGGAGTTACACTTCATGTTCAAATCGGGAGCTTCAGAATGATAGACATAATACCTGAAACCACATCTATTGCCAGCCTGATCTGAATGTCACTTATAGAGTATTGTGACAACAATGAAACATTGTACGTACTTGAGAGGTGGTTCTGGCGGCCAGCATCTGAACACGCACCTGAAGTACCAAACTCGTTCTCGTCCACCTAGACATCAGTCCACAACTCTCAACATCTCATAAGCCCTATGCCCGATAGCCCGCCGCATCAAAGTAATCGGATCCAACTCTTTCTTCTTCTTCACTACCTCAACCCCATCCTCCCCGTCCACCGTGTCAACAAGCTCCTCCTCGTCCCCAAACACGCCCTTATCCATAAACACCTTCAACAACCCCTGGCTGTACCCGCTCACCATCGCAACCCCTTTTTGGTCTCCTCTCACCGGCTTGGGCGCAATCGGGTCTCCTACCCCCGTATATCCCGCCCTCCCACCCGCCAGGTTCCAGAACACCATCTCCGGCATCTCGTACCCAGCCTCCATATACCTGCCCTGTATTCTCTCGTACGACGTCTCCCACCTATCCATCCCCTTGTCCCTGCCCGAGGCAGCGTCAAACTGCATGTCGCTAAACACAAACACCCTCTTCACCATCTCCTCCTGAGCCACCTTATTCTCAACCGCCACCGCCAGTATCAGCTCAAACACCTTCACAAAATCCGTATTCAGCCCCCAATCACTGCGCTGCACCTGCTCCACCTTCTCCCTCAGCGTCCGCCGCAGATCAACCCTCTTCACCCCCGGCACGGCCGAGAACGTGATAAACGCCCCACCAAACGGCCCCTTTACCACCTCAGCCATCAACAGCCCCAGCCCGACAGAAGTATGTATCGGCCGCGTCCCATCCGGGAACTCGGGCCCCATCATGCTCCCCGACACGTCGCAGACGGCAATACAGCCCTCCAGCGTCCCACTCTCCCTCACCCGGGCCACAAGCGCATCCCACTGCGCATCCAGCACCCGCCCCGTCAGTTCCGCCCCGGCTCTCCTACCAAACCCACCCCCGACCCTCCCCGCCCCCCTGCTGCGCCGCCCGCCCCCAACCCTCTGCCCGCGGTGGTAAGCCCTCTGCCTTCTCCCCCCACCACCAACACCAAGCCTCCCCGCGCCCCCCTCCAGTGCATCCCGGACCAAAACGCCAGGCAACAGCACCGCGCCGCTGATCCTCGCCCTCCCCATCTGGACCTCAAGCAGGTACCCCGCGAAGCGGCCCGGGTCCCTCTCCGCGAACAGCGGGGCGTACCCCCGCATCGCCCGGCTGGGGACCCGGGCGTACTGGACGGAGCCGTACGTCCCGGCCGAGAGGTGGCGCTCGACTACGTCGAGGTGGGCGCGGAGGCTGGACAGGGCGCGGCGGTACTCTTCCCTTGCGTGGAGGAGGTGGAGGTCGCGGTTGTGGCCGATGGTGAAGGGGGGGAAGTGGGAGGGGGGGAATAGTAGTTCTGCTATGGTGGTTGGGAGGGAGGTGTGCTTGTCGTGGAAGCGCTGCGGGGAGGGAGCCCATTTGGCGCAGAGGGAGATGGTGTGTTTGTTGCGCTCGTCTTGGGAATGGAGGAGGGCGAGGTCGGTTTTGAGCTGGGTCGCGAAGAGGCGGGCTATGGATAGGTGGAGGGCGTGGTGGACTGGGTTGTGGGTGAAGGCTTCGATGGCGCGGGCGTGGCGGAGGTGCTCTTGCTGGCGTCTGTCTTGCTTTGAGCGGGGAGGGCCGAGGGACTCGTTTTCAATGTTGAGGATGTCGCGCGGGTTGGCGAGGACGTTGAGGTCGTTGTTGGCTGAGAGGGCGAGGATGTTGAGGAGGTCCTTCCAGTAGCCGTGCGATACGCCGTGGCGGACGTCGAAGCGGGTCGGGTCGGTGTCGTCGCCTTCTGCTTCGACGATGACTAAGTCTGCGTCTTTGTCGGTGTTCTGTCGCAGCTTCTTCTCGATCACCGGACGGCTCAGCCATTGTAGGTTCGCTACCAGCGTCAGCGGGTGATACTGCGCCAGCCAGCCGGCGCAGCGGTAGAAGGTGTGGCGGGAGCTCTTGCCGAGGTGGATGGAGCGCGCGTTGAAGATCAACTTGAGGGTCGCGAGGGCATCCTCTTTCCACGCGGCGTTGAGGAGCTCCAGCAGACGCGGGCCGGAGACGAGCTCCTCGAGCTCGAAGAAGAGGTCGACGAGGGCGTTGTTGGTCGACCGGTAGGCGAAGTCGGCGTTCTCGGTCAGCATCTTGCCGTCCATGGTGAAGTGTGATAGGGATGCTTTTTCGCGACTGCCGTGGGCCAGGAGACCTGCCATAAAGGCATTGGTCTTGACCTTGGGCTGATCTGCATCTTGGCTGTTATCGCCAGACTCTTCACCATCTGATGCACCCGAAGTGTCCATGCTGATCGAGGCATCAGTGTCGACGTCCATGCCCCCGAGCATCTGACGGATGTCGGCTGTCGTGGATGGCTGGTCGCTGACCAGGGTGAACGTGTCATCGTCCGCCCGTCCTGCATCAGCACCGGCCTCATCTACAGTCTTCTCTGCGCCCTTCTTCTGGTAGATACTCTCCAAGCCACGCTCCTTGATCTTGGTCAGATATGCCTCGAACTCGTCTTCCGGCAGTGTTAGAGCCTCACATGTCGGCCAGTAGACGGGGAACCTGGACTTGAGATACCAAGCTCGCGGCTCGTTCTCGACCCCCGCGACGTCTCCCTCCATGTTGCTGTTCTGGACAATTTCTGTGCGAAATCTACAGAGAATGTCGAACTGAAGTCACTAGAGGTGCAATAAACAATTGAGAATACAGAACACCCACAAACATGAGAAGGAAAGGGGCGCTCATGATTATCAGACTGGTTGGCTTCTTATGTCCTGAGCATCCTCCCCCACCGTCACCAGGCAACAGCACGATAGTGACTCAGACCGATGAACTCAACCAACAGCAGCAAACGAATTTAGAGAAATACTACCAAAGAACCTCAAGTTCCGCGAGAACTCAGATTGAATATTAGGTCTAGTCGACTTTTGCGCCGTACCACTTGGTATGTCGCGCCCTCCATGCTGGCCGGCGAAGACTTAGACACTGATGGACAGAGTGCTGCGCACATAGCGATGATCAATGTGCATAGCTAGAAATCGGCCGATAACTCATACTGTCAATTATCAGTACTGGCATCTGAGTACCGAATGCACTTCAGTTGCTGCAAAGAAAGGGCAACAAGTTGGCGATGGGAATAGCTTCTTGTTGTTTGTGAGGGCGGTGATGTCGAATCGAGCCCTCTCCACCAGGGCGCACCGCGGGGAAACAGCTCCTGATAAGAGACTTACCCTGCAAGCCTTGGCAATTCTAAGCTATTAACTCGCAATTGGAAGGTGGTCAGTCTGCATTCCCAGGTTTCGACGAGAGAGTGACCGACGGCGACGCCACAACTCCACCGTCTCGGCTGCAAGGAGGCAATCACCAAGAAGCCCGGCATCTCGCCTCGGCATCGTCATTCCTCTGTCAGTGACAGTCCCGCGTAACACGTGTGGCAGAGTGGGCAGCGTGGGCAGCGGCCAGGTTCCGTCCTTTCCCCGCATCCCACTTCCCTCCCCCGCATCATCACCCTCTCCTTTGCATGCTTATCATGCTTGTCAGTCCTTGTCAGTGCTGCTCCGCGAACAGACTAGTCTAGCTCCGGGACTTGGCGAAACAAAGTTTGTGGTCCACCGTCGCCAGAACTTGGTGGAGATGGCGGTGGTCGGCCAGCCACTGACGACACTCGGCACATGGCTGTCGCGAATGCCAGTGTTTCGTTTATCCCTCTTTGGGAGCCTTTCGCGACGATCTAGACTGGGGGCAACTCGGTCTGAAGGGCAGGTAGGGACACTTGATGTTTCTCCACCACTCGCTCCAGAGACGTGGAGATGTCATCACAACCTGGGGTAGACAACTGCAGTGTAGTGTAGCAATGCGGGGAGGGGAGCGATGCCCGCAGATCTGGGTCCAGACATGGACTGAACCCTCGTTACCTTTAAATAGGGACGGTTGCGACGTCGATCCCAGTGGCACTGAAATGTTTAATCTGGAACCTTGTTGCAACTTGCATCCCGCACCTCGCATCTCGCATCTTCCTGCTCGTTGACAGGTTGCTGGATATCTTTGCCCTCAGCATCGCCACGTGACCTTCGAGAACCGGTCCTAGAGTAACTGCAATCCAACAGCAGCAGCAATGGATACTTCAGAGAAGGCCGAGTTGTCAGAGAGGGAGGTGGCAGGCACCGTCCACCCCCATGGCGGCCGACGCTCGTCCCGTGTGGGAGAGATCGAGCGTATCGACGCCATTGCTCTTGCCCCTGAGACCACGATGGAGTCATTTGCACATCTCGATCACAAGAAGATCCTGAGAAAGGTACGACAACTGCCACGACCCCGAGGACAGGGCGTTATGTCTAACTGATGACCTGTAGATGGACTTGCGTCTGATACCCATGCTGGCATTGCTCTATCTCCTCTCGTTCCTGGACAGTGAGTTCACCTCGCCCCCTTGCCAAATACCTGTCACCCAAGCAGTTCTGACCGCTCTCAGGGGGCAACATCGGCAACGCAAAGATCGAGGGTCTGCAGGAGGACCTCGGCATGAGCCCTGACCAGTACAACTGGTGTCTCACCGTCTTCTTCTTCACCTACGCCGCCTTCGAGGTTCCCAGCAACCTTCTCCTCAAGAAACTGCGCCCCAGCCGGTGGCTCCCCCTCATCATGGTCGCCTGGGGCACCGTCATGACCCTGATGGGCATTGTGCAGAGCTACCACGGCCTCCTCGTCGCCCGTCTCTTCCTCGGCGTCACCGAAGCCGGTCTCTTTCCCGGTGTTGCCGTAAGCATACACCCATACCCCCTACCAAACCTCAACTCTACCTAACATTTTGTCCCCCAGTATTACCTCACAATGTGGTACTGCCGCCACGAGATCCAGTTCCGCCAAGCCCTCTTCTTCTCCGCCGCCTCCATAGCCGGCGCCTTCAGCGGCCTGCTCGCCTTCGGCATCTCCAAGATGGACGGCGTCGGCGGCTACGCCGGGTGGAGGTGGATCTTCATCCTGGAGGGCATCGTCACCGTCCTCGTCGCCCTGCTGGCCTTCTTCGTCCTGCACGACTTCCCCGAGACGGCCACGTTCCTGACCGAGGAGGAGCGCGCCTTCGTCGTCTACCGACTCAAGTTCCAGGGCCAGGCTGAGGGTAAGCCTGGCGGCCAGCGCGTCGCGCAGGCGGAGGAGGTATGTCCTTCCCATCTAGACATCTGATTGGCGGTAGCTCTCTTACTAACTCTCGACTATAGTTCAAATGGAAGTATGTCGGGCAGGCGTTCAAGGACTGGCAGATTTGGGTCAACATCTTTGTGTACTGGGGTGTAAGTGCTTCCCTATAGCAAATTGAAGTAGCGATGCTGACATGACCCTCAGATCGTCTGCCCTCTCTATGGTATCAGCCTCTTCCTGCCCACCATCATCAAGACCCTCGGCTACACCTCGAGCACGGCCCAGCTCATGACGGTGCCTATCTACATCACGGCCGCCATCCTCGCCGTCGTCTTTGCGTACATCTCGGACAAGGTTGGCAAGCGCAGCCCCTTCATCCTCGGCTTCCTGCTGATGATGCTTGTCGGGTACTGCATGTATGTCCTCCCTCACCTCTTACGCTTCGTGATATCGGCAACTGACAGTGTTAAAAGGGCTATCTCCACCGACAACCCCAAGGTCGTTTACGCAGGCGTCTTCATCGCCGCCTGCGGAATATACCCGGCCTTCCCTGGCATCATCGCTTGGTTGAGCAACAATCTGGCCGGCAGCTACAAGAGAGCAGCAGGCATGGCGATGCAGATCGGTATCGGCAACCTTGGCGGCGTAAGTGACTTGTCCCTCTAGCGAGTTAAACGTGTTACAGCGGGCAACTGACATTCCGATCACAGGCCATGGCTTCGAACTTTTACCGAGCCAAGGACTCTCCCCGGTACATTCTCGGGCACTCCTTGGAGATCGGGTTCATCGTCGTCGGCATCATGGCCACCCTTATCCAGGTCACTGGCTATCGTCGGATCAACAAGAACCGGGAGAGGAAGATGGCCGAGGGGGGCGAGAGCCAGCATACCGTTGAGGAGATGTCTGGACAGGGTGATAAGTCGGTTACGTTCAGATACATGTACTAGAGTATCAAGAGGGAGATGTGGGGTTGCTGTTTGAACGCAGTTATACCGTGTTTGACCCTGTGTATTTTGAATCTATCTATATAGAAGCGGAGACCCAAATGCCGACGCCATATATGCAACAAGAGCAATCCTTTGATCGTGAGGTTCGTCATTCAGCATCCTCCCCCGTCTCTGTGACCTCCGAGTCTTCCACCAGCGTGCTCCCCGCAGGCGGGAAGTGAGAGAAAAGGAGTACGGCCATTCCTATAACGGCCACTGCCGCATTGCAAAAGAAGGTCAAGTAAGAGTTGCCCGTCTCAGCCAGCGCGCTGAAGATAAAGCCGAACAATCCCTGCGTAGCCAGCCTCGCCACGTTCTCCACGAGCGTTATGGCATTGAGTGCGTCGGCCCGCTGTGACGACGGGCACATCTCGGTGATGACTCCCTTGGCCGCCGGTGCCGAGCCCGAGCCGAAGGGGAGCAGGAAAGCAGCGAGGTAGATATGCCACCCCTTCGTGGCGAACGCGGCGCCAGTGGTTAGCAGGCCGTCGACGACGAGACTCCAACGTAGGAAGAACAGATCGAACGTCGAGTTCTCGTTCTCCTGCAGCGGCTCGGCGTGTACCGGTTCGCCCTCGCCCTGATTCACCACGCCGGCGCCGAACTCCTGCGGTTCGGTAGGTATGCTGTCGCCTTCTTCCGGCTCGTCCTTGGTGTCGTTCCGCTCGCCCCTGGAGAGGAACCACCTGCGGCCCCACGAGATGATCCTCGGAAACATAAAGATCAGGAAGATGCTGCGCATGAAGGCGTATCCGGACATCAGCCACCCGTTGTCGGCCTGGTTAAAGTCGAACGCGGCGGTGGCGTACATCTGGATGAGCAGTGGTGCGTATCCGGTCGCCAGCTATCACAGACCCGTCAGCAAAACGAGTGACCCTCACACGGAAAAGGAATTACATACCACACCAAGAAACACGCCGCAGCACAGAAAGAACACCCCGTAATGCTTTCTCGTCGTCCCATTCTTCAACCTCAACATCTGCGGCGCAAGCACCTTCAGCGGCGCCAAGAAGCCGGATATGCCGCCCTTTGCCGGCTTCTTCGGGTCGTTCATGGCCTCGGGCGATATGTACGGCATCGCTATCCTGATGTAGACGCTCGATATGAGGAAGAAGACGAACGCGGTCTGGAACGGACGTATGATCCCGAACGCGTCTCCGATCATGCCGCCGGCTATACACTGTCAACCACCAGAGCAGAAGAGGTAGGAGAAAGGAAGAAGGAAGATATAAGAGAGAGGGGCAGGGAAAACATACTCAGATACCCAATCGCCTGTCCAAGCATAATGCATCCTTGCAACTTTCCAAAGACACTCGTCCTCCTCGCCGGCGCCACCACCTCGCCAGCGATGACATTCACGAGCAAACTACTGCTGTCAGCACTCACTCTCACCC